>VZSC01001405.1:370702-414030 GCA_013398225.1 Steatornis caripensis
GGAAGGAAGGAAGGAAGGAAGGAAGGAAGGAAGGAAGGAAGGAAGGAAGGAAGGAAGGAAGGAAGGAAGGAAGGAAGGAAGGAAGGAAGGAAGGAAGGAAGGAAGGAAGGAAGGAAGGAAGGAAGGAAGGAAGGAAGGAAGGAAGGAAGGAAGGAAGGAAGGAAGGAAGGAAGGAAGGAAGGAAGGAAGGAAGGAAGGAAGGAAGGAAGGAAGGAAGGAAGGAAGGAAGGAAGGAAGGAAGGAAGGAAGGAAGGAAGGAAGGAAGGAAGGAAGGAAGGAAGGAAGGAAGGAAGGAAGGAAGGAAGGAAGGAAGGAAGGAAGGAAGGAAGGAAGGAAGGAAGGAAGGAAGGAAGGAAGGAAGGAAGGAAGGAAGGAAGGAAGGAAGGAAGGAAGGAAGGAAGGAAGGAAGGAAGGAAGGAAGGAAGGAAGGAAGGAAGGAAGGAAGGAAGGAAGGAAGGAAGGAAGGAAGGAAGGAAGGAAGGAAGGAAGGAAGGAAGGAAGGAAGGAAGGAAGGAAGGAAGGAAGGAAGGAAGGAAGGAAGGAAGGAAGGAAGGAAGGAAGGAAGGAAGGAAGGAAGGAAGGAAGGAAGGAAGGAAGGAAGGAAGGAAGGAAGGAAGGAAGGAAGGAAGGAAGGAAGGAAGGAAGGAAGGAAGGAAGGAAGGAAGGAAGGAAGGAAGGAAGGAAGGAAGGAAGGAAGGAAGGAAGGAAGGAAGGAAGGAAGGAAGGAAGGAAGGAAGGAAGGAAGGAGCACCAGAGAGGCAGACCGGGGATTACCGTTACAGAGGTGACTTCATGAGACAGCCAGGAAATCCCAAATTAAGCATAAAGGTATTCTCTCTCTCTGCCGTTCACTTACCTGACAGTCAAGTTGGATCTAGGCTAGACTCCAGGGTAGACAGCCACACCAGAAAACCTTTCTGGTTCACAGTTAAAAATAAAAACAGCTCAACAAGGACAAGAAAGCCCATGCTTTCCTTAGAATTCAATACATCTCTTTCAGATCTTTTTTTCAATGGTATTCTGCAAAAGCTAGAAACTACAAAAGGAGTAATTAAAGAAATAGCAGTATTGAACACAAAACCAGGAACCCATAAAATAATGGTGCAAAAATATCTTCAGAAGACAACAGATACTCTTAACTACAAAAATCCAGAGGACCAGGCAGCATACCTACATCCCTGTCAGCTCTAAGCTTTTCTAGGAAATGTGGTGAGAGCTAGTGCTTTTCTTGCTTCAGTGTGGTTTGTGAAGTTCTACAGCTGAGGGACATAGGAAAAGTTTTGGTCTTTGATAGCAGCTGTACGTAGTTGACTTCAGGTAAAATGAGAAGGCAGCAGTGACTTGCAGCCTGCAATCAGGGGAACCAACAAACAAAGGGGTAAATAAGGTAAATGGTTGCATGTGCAGATGGGAAGGGGAGATGGGACTCTACAGCATTCCAGTTCCATGATGAAAGACAGCCCGGGAATCATAGTTTCCCCTCCCTCCACCAACAAATTTCCTTTCTTGAGTTTTAGCTATTTCATATGCATACACATAGAAGTATGTTATTTCAACATCAGGATGACCGCCTCTGGACTACTTGAGCTGGATAACTATTAGCTTCATCTTCACATTTCTCTCTCTGTTATGGTTGTGAACTTATCGCTGCCAGCTTCACGGTTTGTGTTGTACCTTCTGTTCCAGATTAGCACTGAGGGCAATGGATGTCAAATGTAAATTTCTATTTGTTGCTATCAGACCACTCACAGTGAGCAACAGCCCTTATTTGGTGGCTTCCGCAAATAATTTTTGACGTAGATGTTCATCGCTGCTTTTCCAACTGGATCTCAGACGGTACCAACTGCTTTCAAGGGCCTGGTGAGATATCTGAGAGTAATGATGACCATGATTTCACAGCTGAGGTGTCTTCAGCGTTTCCAGCTTCAGGAATTTAAGCTCTTAACTAGCACAGCAGCCTCAAAGTAGCCTCATTTGGATCTTGCAAAAGCCAACAGAAGTATTCTGCCATGTCTAACATTACAACTTTGTTTAGAATTTATTAGTGTTGGACATGAAAGGTCCTTAAGGCTGCCTGTTACTTCTAGTTTAGAGGAAACCATTTTTAGTGAGACAAAGAGAACGCTTTGATGGCAATGACATACAGTTAATAATGTCATTCGTGGAGGATAATGTACAACCACTAAAATGAGATGCAGAGTTTCATAGCTGCAGCTATTGTCTAACCACCAAATTTAACTTTTTTGCTCCCAATATCTCTCTCTATAATTATACATCTAAACTCTCCACTGTGGATTATTTATAAGGTGAGTTTTCCCATGATTTTCTATGGGACACAGTGGCAGGCGATTGCTAATTTAAATACAGTGACTCTGCTGCAAAAGACACAGAAATTTTTGCCCCGAGTGCAAAACTACCTTGTAACTTTTTTTAAATTTTTTTAGAATAATTTAACTCTACCAGATTTACTGTCCTTCTTCACTCACGCTGCAGTTACATTAGGACCTTTTTATTTCTTAGTATGTCTAAAAAAGAGAATGTATACTGTAATTTGTGGATAGCGATGAATAGCACTAATTCAGCCTCTTAATACACCTCTAGGTGTCAAAAATATTTGCATATATGTTTCATAACAGATAAATTAAGTCCAGCCTGCAAAGAGAACAAGACTAGTAAAGACTGGGATAAGAATACTAACAATCCATTTCTTGCTGCGGTAGAAAAGCTGCACACTGACTTTTTAATATTAGATTGAATTGCATCTTCTTACAAAATATTGCTGGATCTCCATATTAAGATACACGTTGTGCTCTTCCCTTTTTTTTAGTGCTACCTTTTCCAGTGTTGGTCTTTTTTTCTGCTGCATACATTTCTCTCTAGCTTTTAAAAGGAAAAAGGAGTGATTTTCTTACTGACTCTAACACACTGTCAGCTGAATTGCAGAATAAGAAACCATTTTTTTCTCAGCAGTTTGCTGGTTTAAATGTCTGTCCATAGGTTTATTTCATAAATTACATCATAAATGAGCTGAAAATGTTCAGATCTTTCTAACCTCTGCCAGTTTCTGCTGACTAAGGAAAACCAAAGTCTAGACCTGAGGATGTTTATTCAGCACCAAAGACTACCAAAAGCTCTTTACTCTTAAGCAGACGAAGCGCTGAAGTAATGCTCAGTCTCAAACTAACAGAGCTGGTCTGCAGACAAGGTTTTACTCTGCTTGCAGAAACGAACAGTTCTTTGCTTCCAAAGAGCTAATTATAATAGCACCTGGCAGCATCACTGGAGATAGGGGCTCGTCAGCATTTTCTCCAAACCCTCTTGTGTAGACATGTATAGCTCAGTCATTTAAATTTCCCTCAGCCTAAAACGTAATATAAAATTTCTAGTGGCGCTTTTGTCGGATACGTTTTGTATGGCCAAATTCATTTATTCTAGACAACTTTTAACAAATTCAGCCCATGAAACAGTGGTTTTGATAAAATTGCAGAGGTGGACTTCAATTCATTATTTTCCTTTTACTATCTTTAAAGAATAAGATTTGATAATGAATTTGTTGGACAAGAACTGATTTTGTATGTGCACATTTGCCAAATATATTCTTTGAAGCTTTTATGACTTTGAAGGGTTAGGAGGAATATCTTGTTCAAAATGACAGGAGTATATTTTACAATACATATTTATAAATATGTATTTATATCAAAGAAAATCAAATGTAAAAAACACCAGCAAACAAACCTGCTCCACAACCTGACTATACACTTTTTTACTTCATATGCAATATGAGAAACTACACAGTAGATCTGACGTTTGGCTGCAAAATGGTGCCATTTCGTTGCAACCAAAGCATCTTTTTCTAAATGGAGGAGTGAATCATGACAGAATTACACATCCTCCCTCCTGTATCTATCTATCTAGCTATTTTTTTAAAGAAGAAATTAAATGAATTCAATTATCAGGACTATTATCTCTCCCAGATGGATACACTGTAATCAATTCAGCCTTCGAGCTTGAAGAGAATTTATGTCATCCAACTTTGCTTAATCCATCTGACCTCTCTGTAACGAGCAAGGATTTTTAACACTACAGAAATGTTCTATAAAAGCTAGATAAGGAAAAGCTCCTGACTGGCTTGTTCCTCGTGGTACATCTTGTTAGTTTTGTTTATGGTGTAATTTCTGTTTGTCTTAAAAATACACAGTTACTATTTTATGTAATTCTAGTTCAATGTACTGATTTAATTGCTTACCAGAGCTTTTCCAATGTCCCACTAGAAAACGAAACAAAGCAGATAATTCTTTTTTTTTTTCTTTAAAAGGAGAAGTTACACTGTAAAAGTTAAAACTTATGGATTTCCCTAGAAGGTTAACCTTACGTCTAAGCTATTGTTCTAGTACTTCTCTGGCAGTTGTTACCATTCTAACTCTTGCACTCAGCAATATGTAAACTGTGTGTCAACTATAGAGCTAACAAATAACATGCCAAAGCAACAACAGGCAAAAATCTCCCACTGAAAATAACTCCCCAGTTCCAATCTATAAGCCAGGTCCTGATTTAAAAAAAAAAAAGAAAATCTGAGTTATTTTACATAGAAATATTTGCTTTAATTTTTCTGCTTCCTCAGACACGCATATTATTGGCAGAATTAGTTTCTTGTATAATATGTATGGCACTGGCTTTCAAAGGAGGGAGACAGAGGAAATATCTTACAGCACACTGTGTTGGTGAGTTTTCTTATGAGAAGGGGATCAATGTGCCAAATAACATAAACATGAAAATTATCCTATAATCTCCAGAAGTTTTCAGTAGACACGCTTTAGTAACACTTAATTGCCTCAGTTTCTGGTATTTGAGGAATTCAGAGGGAGATGTGGAGGCAGGGCTCATCTGATTGAAAGGACTTGCTACAAGTAAAAGAGAGAAATCTGTGATGGCCCCACACTGGTACTAAGGCACTCCTTGAGCTTCACGTAGAATAGGGCGCTGTGCTGAATATCCAAGACAACTGAATAGATCTGTATTAACTTGATGATTTTCATTGAAGAGCATATGTTAAACTAACTGCAGAAGTAGGAAATAATATTAAAATGATTCAAGTACAGAAAAGGTTAGCTATGAAAATGAAAACAAGGGAGATTTACTATTTTCGGAGAGCTGTTAAATGAATTAACCACTTCTGTATGTAATGAATAAAGGAGAAAGTTAGATTGGGTTCTCATGCAGCTGGGTGATCGACAAGAAACTGTCTCCATCCCCAAAAGCATAAATTCTGTAGAATGATACTTGAGTTAGACTTGTTACTACAAGCTTGATGCCCTTCCAAAGTGCAAAAACACCTACGCAGGGAAAAAGATCAGCATTTCTGAAGGGAGGGAGAACGTATTCTGTGATTTAAAATGCCCTACTCCCTGTAGTTAGGTATTACTCCTCACTTTCTGGTCACTGACATCAGGCTGAGCCATGCCTGCAGTCGAGTGACAGCAGTAACTCAGATGCAGTGACCCAGATCCCTTCCAGCAGGGTTCAGGCCAGCCTGGCTGGTTTTGCCCAGGACTACCTTAAGAGTGTTGATGTGACCTGATTACACAGGGACAGCAACCTCTGAAAGAGGATGGGAAGGACCACACAGGGGATGAACACATTGAACTGTTTCCAAGATTATATTAATTGGGCTCCTCCTAATCCTTCTGGTAACCTGATAACTAACTCAGTATTCCCATTACAAGTTTTTTAATTATTAATTCATTAGTACAGAGGTTAGAGCATTGGAAGATACATCAAAGTCTTCAGCTGAATCGTGACACAAGAACTACTAGAGTCCTATGTTGCAGCTCTGTGTGTGATTAAATTTTTTTTGCTGTTGATCTGAGGCAGAGTCAATTATTCCTCACTAGGAAGATTTTTCTGCTCACCCTGTGGATAAGATTTATTGGATTTGGGCCATTGGTTGTTAAGCCCCTGGTCAAGAATCCATCTATCGCACTGCTACAGCATGCATGCTTATCCCCTCTTAGGCCTCGCTCCTTCCCATTGACATGTCTTATTTTCCAGCTAAACTCTGCCCTTAGCATCTTTTTATTTGTTCCTGAGTAATAAAACATATTAATTTGAAACAATATTTCAAACAATATTCTTCTCGCAATCAAAGAAAGTGCTGGCATATGTGTACCAATTGCACACTGTTGGTTCTTGCCCATGCGAAACCATGAACAAGTAGATTAGCTGGATCCAGGGAAGGCATTCATGCTTTTGCATGACCAGACGAATGGAGGCTTATTTTTACAGGGAGTCATCTAGATTTGAAGTTCTGTAAGTTTTCATGCATGCACCCAAAATAAAAATGGTAGAAGATTCTGTTTTATAGGGTAACAAACAGGAAAAAATGCATTACGTGTTCTAAGAGACTGCATCAGTGAAAACTACACCGCTGCCACAGCACGTTTGTCTCAACATTGCTGACACCACTGCTATGGCAGGAGATCCATCAATGGACACCATCGCCGCAGCATGTTTGTCAACCCGGCTTTGACTCAGCATTGCTGACACCACCAACATGGCAGGATGTTTACGGGACAGGACAACTACCACCAGACACCACCGGCACAGATGTTTCCCGAGAAACTTAACCAAATCCCTGTGCATGTGCCCAGACCCAGGGTGGGGGAGATCGAGGGGTCTGGAGACACCTGAGGACCACCTAAAGCTCCTGGGGACCCCCTAGGGACAGTATTGGGCATACGCACAACCGCCGGGTGGAAGGGGTGGTTAAGCAGAACAGCCGGTCACAACCTTATAAAAGAACGGAACCGACCAACATCAGACAGAACGTTCTCCCACCGGACCTGAAAACAAATAGGACTGTCGGGATGTCGCAGCTCTGGGCTGGTAGCTATTGCACTCTTTTGTCCTTTCCTCTTTCCTTCCTTCCTTTCTCTCTGTATCTCTCCCTCACTCCTTTGCATTTGCAAACCTGTCAGTGGGCAAATAAATTTCCTTGGCGCTTGACTCCGTTTTGAGTCTTAATTCTGTTCCCGAGAATACGAGCAAAGCCTCGCTCCGGTCTTTGACCGGCTTGCGACACGTGTAGAATGAATAAAAAGAGCCAGCCAAATGCTGGCTGGGGGGGGTTGGAGCGGTGTCACAGGTGTTTCAAAGCAGGAGCCCCATCTGATCCCTGTGAGGAAGGTTACAGAAGTGAGCTTACCAAGATCACTTGCCTGTGGTACACCACTGAGAGATGTGCTCCAAGGTTTCTCTTGGATTTAAGCAGAATCACAGTCCAGCCTTCACTTCCAAACACCCAATTACCTATTCCCTTCTTTTGAAATCCAAGAGTCCAGGAAGAGCGTAGCAGCCGAAGAGAGGGTTACAAAGCCACAGACTTTCTAATCCGTGCTCTGTTCTTTGTCATTCACACCTGCAACATTTAGATTTCGGTGGTTTCATTTTAAGCGCCACTATTTACTAAATACTATCTAGTATTTGCTAAATACAATCTACTGTTTACTACTTTCTACTATTTACTAAATGCTGCTGCATTTTGTCTTTTCCCAGAAGGATTCACCAAGAGGTAGTTCCTGACTTCATAGCCCCAGTCCCATGCCCGGAGGTCATTTGCTTTTACGGACCGTGTGGGACCTCCAGGCTTCCAGCTCACACCTCGGTAACTTAGAGTATACACAGGGAGAGAAATCTTCCGTGGCATATCTCCACTGATTTGAGTTGCTCAGAAAGCAGCCAGGCCCTTCAAGCATTAACACATGATAATTAGTAACTAGACCTAGCTCAGATGCCAAATTATGTTCCCAAATAATTTCCTAAACCATGATATTCACTTTTTAATGAGCTGTTAGAAAAGTAAATTAAAACCTCCAGGTGTGAATTCCAAATGAAAGCATTTAATAGAAAAAGATATATACCAAGAAATTATTGTCTATTAATAATATTGAGAGAATTAGGTCGTAGAAATTCTTTAAAATCTAAGCCAGAGAACAAGGTAAAATGACATTACCTTTAGCACATTGAGCCAGAAGTATGTGTACTTAATCCATCTGAATGATGGACAGGACAGTCAATAAAGCAGCAGTCGATTAACAGGGATAGAGCTGGCTAAGGAAAGGCAAGGCGAGCGGCGAGGCGAGCAGCCCGGCATCCCCAGCGGGACAGATCTGCACGGGCAGGAGACCTGAAGGAGCTGCTGCTTCCTCCCCTCACAACAGTGCTTATCACAAACGATCCGTAAATAATGGTGTTACAAAAGAGAGACCAGTGAGTTTAAGTGGAGACAATTGCAAGAAAGGTGAAGTAATGTCTTCATATAAATGCTGCGTGAAATGTGTCAAGAAGTATATTTATAAACTTATAATATATATGTGTTTATTTTTACAAGTGTTCCCAGCTAGAGACTTACTGCCTCAGCTGTTACATAAATTAGACAAGAAATACAAAGAATTCACTGTCAAGTATACACTTATGTCATGTTACTACATGCCAGTACACAGATAGATCTACATATGTATAGATAACATGTAAACCAAACCAGAAGCATTCTAGACAACCAGCAGACAGTTACCTGACTGAGCACAGAGGCTGTATATATGTAGGAAAACTGATACATTTTCTTGTACAGAAAGTTGAAAAAAAAACATTTAAGAACATTTCCAAGTAAATGCTAGGCAGTTTCTTTAAACTCAGTTTATTCAAGTTTTCCCTTGGTAGATATTTGCTACTCTGTGTGCTCCTGAGAGAATGTAAGCCCGTTGTGGCTCTAGTGGGAGTTAACTCAGGCTAAAAAGAATTGTGCTTTTAACTTGGACATCCCTGGTTCCGTCTCCAAGAGGATAGTTACTGCATATCAATAAGGATATAAGTAAGACTGTGTGACTAATGAAGCCAGCCTCGTCGTCCAGATGGTGAGGAATGATTGGAAGTTTTGAGAAGAATCCACAGGCAATAATTTGTTCATGTAAGTGATCTGACAAACAATTATGAATAAGGAATGAAGTAATAAAAGTCACATTCTTCTTATGGATATTTTGTGGAACTGGAAAAAAGGTTAAATTATTTCAATAAACGATTTTTTAGGAACAGTTTGACCAGATGCAGACATAACAAATAGGGTGATATATGACCCCATTGGGTGGCCATTAAAAAAGCTACCGGAGAGTGAATAATGTGCTCAGTAGTAAGGTAGGGATCATGTGACAAAAATCTTCATAAAAATCAGTGCTTATAGTGGGGAAAAAGTAATGTGCTACATTTAAGTTGAACTTATGGTCCAGTACCAAGCTATATATTGAATAAAACGTTGTCTGTAAGTCTATTCATTTGCTTTTTCTGGTCATGACCTGCTTTAATATGTAAATTTCTAAAGTAAAGCATGAAATGTGGCGCTCCAAACTTTTATCAAATGAAAAACATCTTTCGGTCCAGAGAGCTACAATGCTGTGACTGGAATGAGAGTTAGGGACTTTAAGCTGACTTATTCCCTACGCCAACCTGTTGTCTTTCTGAGACTATTTAACATAAAAATGTGATAAAAATCTGAAGAGAAGCAGTGGGTTAAAAGGAATTGCAGGTTTCCGGCGTCACTCAGACCACGCTAATAAAAGAGAAGTTTACAACCAGAACTCACCTGGTATAATTTTGAAGATGACTTTCAGGAGAAACATGCAGCTTTAACACCTGCAGTTAGCACAAAGATGTGATTGTTCCCCAAGCATTTCTTATCGTTCTTTCTTTGAACAACACGAAATAAATTGAACAGCTAAAAAAGCTGATAGCAGTGATATAAATGTCCTGCCTTTGTCAACGGATACTGAAATCCCCTGCAGAACCTTTTTATTGACAGGCTTGCTCTACCTCAGGTGGCTATTTCCACAGCAAAAATTTTGGCAATAAGTTTTTTTACCTGCACCTCTGATGGCACAGAAGCCACTTAGGAGTTAAATTGGTTCTTTGAAAATTCTTCTGCGTATTATCAATTGTTGTTTTTATGCTTCTTAAGGAAATTAGTATCTTTAGAGTTACATGACAGAAACCAAAAGAGAGAGAAGCAGGTCTCTGCGATTTAGGCACACGTGCTGCTCTGGATCTGCTGTTTCCTATGTTCTGCCTAAAAGACCTTTTCCACTTTGCGTGAATAATTAAGCATGTATTGGGTATGAGCAATGGCTGCTGTACAGGCTGGTGACGTATAGCTTGGTGTTGAAAGCACTATAGTAGCTTCTGAGTTGCTGCATCTTTGCTGCGTCAAGTAAGTGTTCTAGTTACGAGATTCCTACACCCATTTCTTTCTCCTTCTGTTTGATCAGAAGCACCATTTAAGCCAATGGCCATTTTAGCAAATAAGTATTTTCAGATAAAAGACCATCTAAAAACACCACCCCAACAATGTCTGCTGAAGACGTAATTCCCTGCTACAGAGTAAGAATGTTATGAAAGCCTATTCTCAGATGCAATATGAACATGTGCTTGTTTTGGGAAGAACTCACAACAATCCAGCCAGTAGGAAAAGAAGGCCCTGTTGCCCTTCTTCTTAGGGACAGATTGGCTGTTAGAAATGGAAAACCAAAAGCAGAAATGTGGGATTGCTCTGACTTCTTTTGAAGACATCAGAAGTGTTACTTTTGGCTGCTAAAGGGGTAGGCTTGAGCCAAAACTCTAAGCACCAACTTCACAGGGATGCTTTTAAGGGTCAGAAATTCCATGATTCATCAAGGCAGCTGAGATTTTAATTAACATAGTACAGGTGCCTCTATCAAACATATTTACTGTCTTTTACTTCTCAGATTTTTCATCTTCTAGAAGTTTGTTGAATCTTAAACCAAAGGTAATTCTTGTCTTCAATGAGCCACGTTTATCAAATTCATTAGATGATCTTGAAAGTAATGCCAAGCCTTTTCAGCTGTATAAATTAAACATGTTTTTCTCCATCTTAGAATAGCGGAGCAGTGACTGTTCCGAAAAGAACGGTTGCAGCAAGGGAGAAAAAAGTTCAACTTCATCTATAATCTAATCTAAATGTTGTGATTAATACCCTTCTCTTTTCATAGCCAGCTGTGTGACACTTACCCACGTTATACATTTTTTAAAGCTATCAACTGTGTAGATTTTTTTCTAGGAAAATTAATCTCATCCCTGAATGCATGGATATAGTTAGAAAAGAATTAGTCCTAACAAGCTCTGAGCATTGGAGTTGTTAGGCTTTGTGGAAGAAAGCCAATCTGGCAAATAAATTCTGGGTTTTTTTTAAAAAAAAAGCTTGTCATCTCTGTGTCTATAGGCAAATTAATCAAGAGGCAGAGCTAAATAGAAAAGTGAATGTAAAAGCCGGCGCTATCGAAAGGACCAAATGTGCAAATATGAAGGCAGAGACTTTCCAGATTTCTTACTGAGATACTGATGGAGCACTGGACTGAGAATTCGTGCCTTTGCACCAAATCTTGCTATGGAAAATTGTATTATTTTTAATAAGATTAATTTTAGTTCTTTTTGTATAATAATAATAAGGCTCTGTGCTTTTATTCCTCCTCACCATCAACCTCCACTCTCCATCTGATGCAATTAATGAATAGAAGATGCTTTGATAAGCAAAACAAGCTCATAATCCTTTAGCAATGTACGAATGAAACAGTCTCAAGAACATCGGGCCCAGCTGAGATCAGTTTTGTTAACCGCTGTTCTAACAGCAAGGTATGACTATGTTTGGACCTGTTTCTTGCTCTGCTGCCTACAAGAGGTACAGTGAAACTTGTTCTGGTAAAGAGCTTGCAGTCATGAGGCCGTACAGAAGCACAGCTGTCAATTAAATCAACTGCTTATCCCAGGACAGAACGATCTGGCTCTTGGCAAGTATCAACGAGAAGGAAAAAAATTTTTAGGTTAAAATAAAACAAACAGTTGGTTAATGAAACTGCTTGTTAATTTTATTTGAGTGGCTGCATTTTATTCTATCAGGGAGAGAAAGGCAAGTACTACAATACTGCAGGAAAAAGTGGTCCCATGGAAAATTTCAGAAGAAAGCTTTACTTCATCAAATTTCTGCATCTCCAAAGTAAAGCACTGAGTCTTTAAATAGTGCTCATATTGTGCTTTTGGCCCTCGGTTAATTTGCTGAGGAGATCATATGATGTTGCAGCTCTATACCAAAATAATAAGCTGTCTTCACTTAACTACCAAATTCTAGGGACCACTTTAGGGTATAAAAGACCCAGTAAACAGGCGTTTTTTGATCACTTCCTTCTGCATATAACACAATGTTGAGGCTCTTCGTGCATCATTTAAACTCTCTCCAAGCTGGCAATGCTCTGTTAACTTTCCTAATTCAGCCACATACTCAGAAATGTTCATCTCCTTTTTGTTCTGCTTATAAAAACAGAAATGCTCTTCAAATTATTAGCGAATTTGGGGACAGGTGATTTTGGAGGTTTTTTCCGCACATTATCAGTAGATGTTTTTTCTTCTGGTTTAACAAAGGCTTTTAGTCTGCACAGCAAGTTGTAGGTTTTTTGCACCCACTGCACTCAGGAAAAATACAACCTTTATCTCACCAGCAATGCTATCAGAGGTGGTTCCGGCTTTTCACTGAGTATACTGTTGAACTATCAGACAGGGCCATTCTCCCTCTACAATAGGCATTTTTAATCCCCTCTCTGTTTTCCCCTCTTCCTTCAGTAGGATTTTCACTGAGTCTGACCTTGCGTTTGGGATTTATGCCCATTTATTGCAAATATTCCAGCTTTTTCTTCTTCCGGCACAAAGCCAAGATATGAAGTTTATGCAGACACTTTTAGCTCCTTATTTTCTGTATATATTAAATATCATGAAAGGCTAATGTATATTCTTAGCACTGTGATCATTATTTTCTGATTCCTCCTAAAACACAGAATATGGTCAACACCTACTTGCATGGAATTGGTCTCAAGAGACACCAACTTCTTCATACACCCATCAGGAAATGTTTAACCTCTAATTTCCAGAGGAAAGAAACCAGTATGAATTAATTGTGGAAGATGCAGTATTTGCTTGACTACTTATTGCCCCTGTACCTTATTATGAACAAAGATTTAAAAGCACGAAATTTAAGAAATTAATGAATGAGCTATAAATGTCTTTCTTGTTGATCTGAACTTACTATTTCTGTTCTCCTTATGTCTCACATGCTCTTGTTTTTGAGTCCTCATTGCTCACATTAAGTAACATATTTTAAAGACACTACAGCCTGGAAATAGTTTTTAACATTGTTTAAATCTTTAAAAATGCTGCTCCTGTTAACTGATCATGACAGAGAAGTACGTGGGAACAAATCAGTGGCAGCAGTTCACAAACTAGAAAATGTTTCTTCCTCTTAGGATTGTAATTTTCATAAATGGGCATATGTGCTGAAAGACTCCTTTTTCTTTTCTTCTGAAAGTCACAGTGTGTCAGGGTACCTGGAACGGCTGCATTTAACCATGACCGAACAAAAAAGAAGAATGACAAAAGGTGCTTTGTGATTCAGTCCAACACAATCTATGTATTTCTAATGCAAATGGAAGACATTCAGGAAAGTACATTGTTAAAAATCTTTTTTTGAAAGCTTTCTCAACTGCGAAGATGGATCTTTTTTATTGTTGGTGCTTTGGTTTTTGTTTTGGAGTTGGGTTTTTTTGTAATTTCTAGTAGACTGGTAAGAGAGTTTATATTACTTACTAAAAGCCAAGCACTGGTGAATTATGGGTGTAGTCATGTCAAGTATCCATTTTTCTGTTCTGATTCTTTGTCTTTAACATCTCATGTGAGCGCTCTTTGATTTGTAATGTGAAAATTTTCTTTGAAAAACAAATTATCCTTCAGTCATGAGGCTTAACTTTCTCAAATTTACAAGCTCTACAAGAAGTACCATCACTTCTCTACTATTCTTTCATGACATGCAAAATTATTTCCAAATAAACTTGTGCTGCCAGAAACAAAGGCAATAAAAAATCCCACGTTCACGGGCTATAATATATCTAAGCTTCACATTACAGGTAAGGTCAATAAATAACCCTCTCAATCCTTCTCAAAGATGCTTCCCTTGTAGATACTCAAAAGAAAGCTTCAGGAAGTTCCTCTTTAATCTTCAGAGGAGAAAGCAGGGACTGAAAGACAACGCACGGGTACAGAAATTGTTTACAACTCAGTCCAGTCTGTATACTGCACGAGAATATTCTGATAGAGCCTTAAGGGCTCAAGATCTTATGGCATGTTTTCTGTCACGAGGTCAGTGCCAGTTAAACACAGTCAAGGCAGAGCTCCTCAAAAACTCGGGTGAAACAGAAGGCCAAAATCACGCACAAGAACTGCTGGGGAAATAGGAGCAGCGAGCCATGCCTGCTTTTGACGGGGGCCGTGCTCTTGGAAGGGGCAGCTTGAACAAACAGGCAGGGCACTCATGGTTTCTCTTTCTCTGGTGTCAGGACACTGGCAGTCTAGAACCTTACAGGTACTTTTGTTATTCTGAACACTGATTATCTGGTATTGCATTCCTTTCCTTTTTTGCCCCTCCTCATCCCAGAAGATGTTTGTCCATCCAGCTGTGCTTACTGATGGGAGAGACACCTGGAGGACACGCGTATGGACGATGCCAGCTCTCGGGACCAGCAGCGAGGTCCCTGCTGTAAGCAGGGGTGGCTCCCCCTTGCCCAGCTCCCAGTCGGCCTGGCCCTCCTACCAGTGGGTTTCAGCTGCTGTATTTACCAGGCAGGTGAGGCGGCTTTCATGACTAAACTACTTCAGACAATTTGAGAAATAGCTACCTTCTTTTTAATAATTTCAGATACCGACCAGTCATCTTTCTCTTTGCCAAAACCTACCAGTCATTATTGATTAAGAGCTAATACATTGTGGACACAAGATCTGTAGCTATGCCAAACCAGAAGTGAAGTCAATGTAATCTTTGGAGGTAATTTAAAACCAGACTGAGGAACAAAATGCTGTGCAGATCAAGTACAAATTAAAGCCACAACCTTTGCTAGTTTCTTTTTTAAAAGGAACATATGCTTTTGTGCCCTTCCTTTTAACAACCATCACAAATAACACTGTAAAGTTTTGTACAAGAATGTCTTTATATATGAAAGAACCGCACATACAACATGATTTTATGTATGTGACTATAGAAGAAAGATCTATGATGCTTATCTGCCTTAATATGTTTCTAAAAGATGTCTAGATAATGTTGCTGTTTTAGGAAGGCAATATAAGAAATTGAAGAGATTAAATTACAGCAAAATAACTTTTGATATTCCTAATTACTGACATTGTGAATTATTTTTATTGTTAAAAATATTAATCAAATAAGAAAGCATTCCTGTCTTCCCCTTTGTTTTTTTATGGACAGGATAACAATGTAGGTTAAAAATAAAAGAACTTTAGACTGTCACTTGAAAACAGCAGTGGACAGTAAGCAGTCTTTTTTTACTCCTCATTTATTTTTTGATTTTTTAAAATTTCAAATCTATTTTCTATCTCCTCTTTATGGATTCAGAAAAGTTATGAATACTTCCCTTGTTCATTTTGCAGCACTTGACAGAACTGTCTGAATTTTTTTACCATGCAAGTTACTATCTTAGAAATAGGTTCCTTTCCCTTTGCTAAATTCTTATTATGAAATTCTGGAATAGAACCATTTCTTGTTTTCGCTTCTCATACTTATCAAGACAAATGTTTTTGATTACTGCAAGACCAGGCTTTGTTGCAACTGTTCAACAATTGCATTATCAGTCATTTTGCTATCAGTCTTTATACCTCATCAGTTAAAATACATTTTGTCCCCACGGTGTAATTTCCTGGAGTTTCTTTGCAGAGTTTTTACAGAATTAAATTAACGAGTCCTGCTTGCTAAAAGAAAACACTGTATCCATAGCTCCATTTATTTGATGAATCCAACTAAATACAACTCAGCAATTTGGCTTGACTAAATGGTTTTTGACAAGATGTTGGAGCTACAATGAAAGAGGCACTTAGCATGCTGTTGTATCTTTTATCCAGTGACTGTAAGGTGATGGCATCCGTTTGTTTTTTTAACACTCTGTGTTAATTTTAATAATTCCAACACGGTCAAGAACATTAAAGAGTCATTTTCCGCATACGCTTTTCACTTTCACTAGGCCTCTCAAATAAAATTGATTTCCTCAGTCCATCTCAAAAAAGAGCATTCGTATATCAAAAGATAAACTACCCATAAATATAGTATATGTTTTTCTCAGCCTTCTGATTCTTGTCATTAGTTCTTATGTAAAAATTCAGAATATTAGATAATTTAAATACCTTGAGCATATTGGTTTCCAGTCACCTGCCAAGTGGATTACACTAGCGTGTAAATGTACAGCCTGTGAGAGAATAATTACAATGTATAAGCCTAGGCAAGGGTTTTTTTTGTAGCTGGCACTGTATGCTAAGTAATGAGTCTATGACAATTGTGTATTGTCCTGTATTTTCAGATTTCTGGGGTTTTTTTCAGCAATGGAAGTCAGCCTTATGTATGAATCTGACTTTTTCCTTCTAGCACTTGGTGCAAAGTACATCATTTCTGAGGGACAGAAGAATCTTTGGAAGAGCTACAGCTTTCCAAATGTGACCCTCTGAAGGAAGCTAATCTCCTAAAATCACTCTTCTATTCCTTTTCCATGATATGATACTCAGCTCTCATTGTGGACTGCAAGCTGAGCTAGCTCACCCCAGGCAGCTTTGGATACGTTTATACAAATGATCAAATCTGTGAAGTCATTTAATGAAAAGGCTTTTGAGAATAATCCAGCATAATGAAAATGCTACTCTTTACATGATACAGAGTTTGCTATACAATCAAGCAATTATTTTGCTTCAGACTGCAGGTGATTTCCAAGAAACTCCCACTGCCACACTTTGACAAGGTTTTATTTAAAGATTTGCCGAAGATTTTATTTGCCTTCATAAAACTCAGAGTTGCAGATGTCCTGCCTGCTTTCAGGTGGATGGATCAAAGGTGGATAGGCAAATGACTGAAAAGAAGCATGCTGGCATTTTATTTGGTACATATACAAAAAAATTCTAAATAAATAGAAAGATAGTTGTGCAGACTTAGTGCATTGCGTGGAAACTTTCTGCTTTGGGAGAGGCATTGTGACTGCCTGAGAGCGAACACTTCTCAGAGCTTTGGATTTGCAAAAATTGACAAAGCAACTTCCTAATGGCCCGTCCCAGTCCTCGGCGTTTTTGTAACCAACCATTACACACAGAGTTCTGTTCCTATTTTTCCCATCTTACCACTCACTAAAATTCACCCATCACCTTTCCTCGGTTCGTTCTTTCTTTTTCATGTGGGCACATACAGCTATTTTAAATATTTAATTCCATATAGTTCTTTATCCCCTTCATAGCAGCTTATATCTGTGGAAGGAGTGACTCAGTGATATCCATTGCATACTCACTAGCATAGACACCATTGTGGTGTCTTTGTGCTACCCAAGCAAAAAGGGAAAATGTCACGTAGCCCTTTGTGTGCTGTATATTGAGGCTGGAGGAGCCACAAACGTCCCGTTTCAGACCAGAGAAACAGGGTACACCGAGTTTTCAAGCAGCTGCCATTGCAGGAAGTGATAGCACTTGCGATCATTTGGAGTACTTACACTTAACATGAAGGATGGTGCAAACCCAGTGATTAAGTTGCCTTGTCTGGAAATAGGCTCTTTTGCTGAAGCAAAAAGATTTTATGGAAACCTGTTGCTTTCAGCTAAGTGTTCTGGGGATATGAGAGAACTAGAATGAATTCAAATCCAAATGTCAGACATCCCTTCCCTTTCTCCTGCCCACTTAGGTGGCGCTTTTCCTACTGTTGACTTTTCAGCCTCTGCTGCACAAACCCTTCTGGGGTCTCAGTCTCTTGCCTTCCTTGCACCATCCCTGCCCTTGCAAGCAAGGGAAGCAGCAAGTCTCCAAAGTAAAATAAGATGTCTGAGTACTCCAGGACTTTCCCATTAATTTTACCTTACTGTAACATACAGGTCAGATCTCTCTGCCCAGAACTGCTAATGAACTGGTAAGATATTTGACCTTTCAGGTCAATCGGGCTGCAGGTAACTGGGAATTCACCCCACACGATCAGCCCCTCTTGTTTGGGCTGATGTGCCACAGGCCAGTATTAAAAGCCAAGAGCTTCATTACACTCACTACAGCTAGAAACAAAATCCTATTGATCTATGCAAAAAACTTCCATCGTTTCCTAAAGCCTTTGAAGTCTTGTATTTGTCTTTTTAAGACAACTGAAACTGTAATGCTGGAAAATGGCAGCCTTTTCTGTTTTTACTACATGTACTTTACACCACTGACATTAAAAGTTATGAATAAATGGTAGAGAGCAAATATATATGAATACAAGATTTAGAATAATCTCTACATACAGCAAAATATCATCTCTCCAGTGGTTGCAGTCATCTAAGTGTTATTTAGTTTCCTTTCTCTCACTGATTTTATCCAAAACATGCAGTATGGGATTTCCTACTATGAAATGGCAGCGACGTTTTTTCATTCCATCTTACACTGTGTTTAAATCACTTGATTTAATAGTTGCTAAACTAGTATTTCTAATTTTCTGCAGCAAATTAGATTAGATTGAATTTGAGGCAACTATATTTACTTATTCTGCAATAAGACCAGACCTATGCTCATACAAAAATATCTCTCTGCCAGTGTAATATAGCCTAGTAAATCATCCCTATGACAACTCTGGCTTTGTTTCTGTGGAGCAGACAGTGTTTCAGGGTTTTCTGTCAATCACAAGAGCATCTGCTTTTCCTTGTGGATATTTCCAACCACAATTCAGAGGGTGTGTGTTCCGAGATAACGGCTGATCTAATTTCATACAGGAAAATAAATGCGTTCAGATAAGGTGAGAGGGGAATAATTGAGTTAAAATCTGTCTGGTGTGTGACAGCAGAGATCAGATACATTCTTCATACATTTTGCTAAAATTGCCATTAATAACCAGGGATGAGTGAGAAATGGACTTTATCTTACTCTTCTCTGAATGCTTCTCCAAGCCAGTGACTTTCACTGCTAATAACCTAACAGGAGTAGGTGTAAGTTCCTTTGTGGTACAGTGGCATCCTTCGCAGAAAGTAACGTAAGTGCACTTCCGTGAGGTCCAACAGATTGTTCAAATGAAAAAGATGCTGTGGGTTTCTGCGGTGCTGTTTTTCTGTGATTCAGGACTGGATGGAATTTCACTTGAGCTACGTTTTTCTCACTGACACCAACACTGCAAGGTGAGGAGCATGCTAGGTTCCCTTTTTTTTCCTCTCAAGATCCTGAGGATCATGATATGCGGCTTATACTTTTTGTATTAGTTATTCAAATCCTCCCAACTCTGTGCACTTTACATCCCTTTGCTTCAACCAATAGGTCACAAAATTCTGCAATTCATAACATCAGGCTATACGTGACGATTTATTTCTATTACCAACTCCAGTACCCGCAGGGTACCAGACAGGCGTGCCTGTCTGGATTTCGCTGTGCTAGCGCCTTTGTCTTATCACAAAACAGAGTTCAAGATCCATTGCTCTTCTAATTGGACTGAACAAGCCATCTGTGTTTGTCTGACCTTTTTTTTTCAAGTAGAAGGCCAGTATAATGTACAGCTACTCTAAAAATGTCAGCCCCCAATGGAAAGGATGCCCTTGAAGCAGCAGTGGAGCAGAGCAGCGAGACGCTGTTGTCTGAACCTGTCCATGCCACCTGGCGCAGATGGTATGATCGAATGAGGAGGTGCAAAGGAGAGAAGTGATGGGGCAGGGACACTGCATACAACATTATGGAGTGTGGAGCAGGAAGATTCTGCTGGATTGGGACCTCTTAGTGAGGGATTAGCCTCTAGTCAAGAGTAAAGTCTCATTAAGCCTTGCAGATTTAACCTGCTCCCATGTATGTTGTTCTGAGTTCGATAAAGGCTGCACCTAGAAACTCTCTATAGCATCTGCCTCTGCCAAAAGACAGTTCCCAACGCCTCAATGCATCTTTTGCTATGTTTTCTGCAACATATACAGGCCGCAGTGTAATTCATTGGAACTAACCTGAACTATAAGCAAGTTTGTTTAGAGACAACTTCTCAGCAGGGGAAATTAATTCCCACAGATTTCCAAGCACAGGCTGATTTTGGTATCGCTGTGACTTGCATATAACTATTGTTTTCCCATGGGAGGCAATCCAATATATTAGGTGTAGGAAATCCCTAGGCTGCCGATTTCAGGAAGCTGTAGATGATTCACAGAGAAGTGCGCTACACACTCAACGTGCTCTTTTGCCCTTATTGAGGCATCCACTGATTCTTCTCTAGGGCTATTTAAAAGAAAATATATTGGGCCGGATGGGCCAGGATGGCCATTCCTATGTCAGGTGGAATGGTACTTTACAGGCTCCCTTGAAATCAGTTGACAGAGGTCGTACTCTGAGTCAAAGTACAGCTGAGAATAGATACAAAGTCTTTGAACTTCAGTCTGTACCTAGTAACAGACTGCTCTTCTTTTCCTGAAATAATCTCACATTTCAGACTTGGAGGACATTTTCCTTCTTTATATTTGTCACACAAAATATTCCTGCCCATTCGGTTTCTGTTATTTTTCTAAAGAGAAAGTTATTATTACGTTCAACTGTAGCTTTATAAATTTGTTCCATTTGTTAAGCTATATGAGAACCTGCAAGGGATGATAGAAATATTAATATATGCTAGGAAAATTTAAACGTACCTGCAGGTCTAACGATAAGTGCATTTGCATTATCGTTTTTCTTTTCTAACAACACAAAAATTTTATCACCAAAACCTTCACTTGCCAGAGTCTGAATATGGATTCTCTGTATGTGAATATTAACCCTAAAGGCCTCAAACAAACTCAAGATCCATTTGGACCACAGTACACGTTGACTTCCTTCACTCATCTCTACATCCATCTTTATATGCTTTACTACGTGGCAGGCAGTCTAGATTAAAACAACTGTTGACGTTTTTTAGGTTTACTGCTATGTTTTTCATCAGTGATTAGAAAAAACACATTTATGTTTCTTTGGGTGGGTTGGTTGGTTTGTTTCTGGTGAGTTAAAGTTGAATCTATTTCTACTTAAAGGCTCAATTTTTAAAGCTAATTTTTTCCCATTTCACCTTAAATAAGAGGGAGTTCTGCCACATATTTTTCTGAGTTTTGTTCTGTGTTTTGAATACATTCCTCATTAATATGTATGAACAGTAAAATTTTCAGAAACACTTTAGACTGGCCTGACATTGCTACTATAGATTTCTGATATTTAGACTTTTAAAAAAATGCACACGCATGTATTACTTTTGGCTGCAATGATGAAATACTTGAGAAAAACCTTTTACTCTAGTATCTTGCACCTCTACAAGTGGATGTGGTGTCCTTATAATAATAATGCCATCAGATTAGTTTAGTGACCTCATAGCAGTTTACACTATGAATGGGCTAAATCTATTGACTCCATACCTAGCCAGTAGTAGCAATAAACAAAGGAAATTATAACTATGTAGCTTCCTGAATCCTCTTGGATTATATACTCTCTCCTCCTTTCCAGGCCCATACTGAACATTTAATTATCTTTTCCAATGGCTCCTTACTATTTTACCTTGCTGCTTCCACTTAACTATTCTGTGATAAATCCATTGGCACCAGGTGAATTTTAATTCATTCTTTGACAGCTTATCTGCTCAGGAGTAATTTCAAAGCCTTTTAACACTGCCTCTTTATTTCACTCCCTGTCCCTGACATCAGCCCCTTTAGTAATCTGTCCCTGAGTCATGACCCCCTCAGCTTCTTCCATGAAGTATGAAACAAAGAAATTAACCCAAGCTTCCAGTTATATCAACCTTATCTCTGCCACTAACATGTATTTCATGACCTCTTGGCCCTGTGCCCTCACTGATGTGGGGCTGGATCTTTGCTACTTACGCTGTTAACATGCTTCTTGTTGCTTGCCTTGTGTATTATTTCCTTTGCCGCATTTATGCTCTTTTTCTACCTTAGTTCCTTATCAGGTTTTTACTCCTGGTTTAGCTCCTATCTTTGTATACCTTTTCTATTCTGCTTTCCATTTTTAATTTTCTCTAAGCTGCTCTCTTTCATAAACCACCTTGCTAAGCTCTTTACGGAGCCACATAAATCTTTCCTTAGTCATCTTTTCTCTCGTGTGGACTCCTATCCAAACAGCAGCTCCTCAGCTGTGATGGCCACCGGCAGAGCAGTGAACGTCTTTGTACATAAATCTGGAGAGGTGGGATTTACAAAGTACACGCGTGTGGTTTATCCTACCTGACTGCAGTGTGACTGGGCGGATGGGCTTTGCAGGCAGGGTTTGTCTTGAGGAATTACAATATGAGACTATGGAGGTTCAGCTGTGTTGAGAAGCCTGGTGCCTCACTGTGAAGCAGAGAAGATAAAGATAAAACTGCCTATTTAAAATTCGGAGAGGTTTTAATCCTATATTTAAGGATGAGAATGGGGAACTTGAATTCCCATGGTGTCTGTGAACAGCTCGTCTCTGACATGGCTTTCTGTGGGACATGGTGGGAGGGTTTGAACAAGAGGCAAATGCTATTGTGCGTTTTCCATTGTTGTGGCAGGGAAGGCTGGAGCCAAAAATTCCTTCAGGAGTGGCTGAGGAGAGAAGGGTAGAAACAGTCTAGATATGCTTTGTGTATTCCTGACACTACATTCACCTCTGCAATAAAGTTTCTGGGCTTGTGCTAACTTACTAGAGGTTTCCTCGTCAGCTTCAACCTCCTGTGCAGGCTTGGACACATTATCTGCTAATATAAAAAGCAATATACTGAGCATACAGGTATGTATTTTTTATCCTTAATTACCTGATATATCCCTTGGTATTTTCTCCTGTATATTCTCCTGTTAGGGAGATTTCTGTTTAAAATAAAAGTTGATGCCAATTTGACAGGAGAGAAGCCAAGTGAATTCATAAATTCTCAGGCATCCCACTGAACGGATTACAGTGCTATTCAGCTCCTGCAATCTGCATCACTACCAACACACTTTAAAGACCAGCAGGTAACTTTTCACCATTTTTGACAAGCCCCAGTTTTGGAACAAAGCTGGCTCCTGGTGGATCGTGAAGTGATTTTTGATAAATCGAGAACTTCCCCACACTTCATATATGACGAATTTAGAGCAAGCACAAAAGGTGGTAGGGTGCTATTTTCCTTCCCCGGTGAGACGCAGTGTATTGGGTCTTCTAGCACATCTGGGTCATGTATCAGTCACCACCACCTTCTTATTTAATCTTTATTGATATTTAATCTTCACAGAACTTAAGTTTATTAATCTTAATGTCTTTAATCTTAAGTATTGCTGTAGTGCAGTTCAATGCACTGAGAAAAAAATTGGGACAGACAAAGCTTTCAATAAATGAAAAGGACTAATTGTGAAAACAGAAATGCCAAGCCTGAGGAAGAGAGAACAGAGAATGAATGGAGGAAGAAATACAGAAGTGTGTGTGTGGGGGGGATCTACATCAGTGTAGAATATGGCTTTTCCTGGCTTGTTTTTCCCCCCGTGTGTTTTAGATTCATGGCAAGAGCCCTGTACTTTGATTAGTAAGAGGGCTAGAACATCTGAAACCCAGTAATATTTGTAGTCCCATTCCTGTTATTTGTCTGTTTTTCCTCCCCAGCCCCCCCTTTTTTTTTGTATTTGCACACATCTGGGCTATTAAATCTCCATTATATGAGTATATTATCCCTTGGGCTGTTAGTGCTTCAGCACAGGAGGAAAGGTATATCCGTGTTTCTTTACTGACTTACAGAAGGGCTTCTATCTGTGGTGGTATGGATGCATCATACCTTGCACCAGTGGGGGCAAAGGGATGCCAGGGGCACCATGCCTTGGCCTCGGCGTTATGGGTCATGCTGCTCAGCAGAATAAACCTCTTTTCTGCTCAATGTAAAGAAAAACACAAGAATGAAACTCTCAAACAAAAGATGACCCTTCAATTCTCTCACTCCCATCTCTTGCTTCTTTATCTTTCCTTTGCTTTTCTCTAGTGCTGACGCTGGCAGATACCAGGATGGAAAGAAATTAATCTTCACACACTAAAATATGTTTTCTTGGAGTGAAATCTGTGACTTGAAAAACAACTTGACTTAAAAAAATCCCCAAACCCACACACCCAGGAGGTTTTCACAGTTGTCTGATATATTTTTCAAATGTTTACTAACCCATCATTCCTTTCTCCCCATCTTTGTAACAAAAAGGGCCCCTGTCAGCAGCTAGGCAATAACGAATGGGTCTGTGTGAAAAACAAACCTCTCTAAACCTGGTCACTGACAACCAGGTATCTTTCCTAGGCACAAGTGTGTGGTAAGCTTAGTTAACCAAGCGTCTTATCTGGATCATGTATTTTGCATTCTTTTATAAACATTCCTCCTGAAAAATGTCAGATTTCATTTTTAGTGTTGTTTAAAGTTTAGTTACGTTCTTATTTGAAGTGTTTGGATGTTTGTTCCATGACTGTGTAGCCATTGTGTTCTTCCTAATCTCCCTTGGCTTGGACATCTACTTTTTTTTTTTAATTGCCAATATTAAGGCCCCATTATTTTATTTTTTATTTCTGTGCTGCAAGTTTTCAGTCTCCTGAGTTGATTATGATATATGCAGAATGGTTAGGATTTTTCATTTTATTAATACTGATCATAAAATAATTTTTCCAGAATAGGTTTTTTTTTTTTAACATTTGCATATTGTGTGTTCTGCCCTAATAACTTTTGAACTACTTGGATAATTTCAGTTAAATTTGGCAAAGAGTGCATTTTCAAGCATATCAAATTCCTATTAGTTTAATGAAAATAGAGTAGCCAGAATCTATTAGTACTGTTATTGAGGAAGAGTGAATTAATTCAAGTCAGAGAGAGCTTATAGAAGCCTTGCATCTTCAGAGAAAAATATAACGCAGATCTATAGGAAATGAAGCTATTCACTGAGCTACCCTATTTCTCATCATAGCCAACTTTGTTAGGCACTGTTATTTCTTGCGTATCTCATGTTTCACACAATAACTCTTATCTACCAAGTAGGATATAAAAATGCATTGGTAGGCAAAAAAGAGAATTTTTTATCCTCCAGACTCTACAACATCCGACCACTGGACAACACAATATCTGTAATTAAGTGGTTACATCTGTAAAAAGGGCCAATTTAATCTCCTTTCACGTATTTGCCTTGGGACAACATTTACTCTTAAAAGCTGCTAAAGCCCTTAATTAGCTGCAGCCAGGCACTTTTGCAACTGGATTCAGACTGAATATTAGTGTGAGTGACACGGTCCTGCTGAGCAGAGCATTAACATCTGCATACCAAAAAGTGTCCTATGTCCTTCCTCGGCAGTCTGCCTCTCATGAGGTAGCAAGGAAAGCAGCTCCTTAACACCGGATGTTCTGAGCAAGCACTTTTCCTTTCACACAGTTTTTTCAATGTTTACTCTTCAACAACCTTCCCTAGCAAAATTACTGTAAAAGATGCATTAAACCAGCAACAGTACCACCTAATGCGTTTGTTTTTAATTGACTTTTTCCAACAGTTTTTAGTTTCCCGTATAGGAAGTCCCTTATTCAGCTGCCTACAAACTCACATTTTGTTATTAACATGCTGTTAGTAACCATATACTGAGGAACAGTTGAAAACTATTGGCTTGTGTGTTCAGTATTGCCTTGGATCTTATAGGTACATCTTTGTTTTAGGCTGCCTGATGGTAAGCCAGCACTTCCTTGACAGTTAGCTGGAGTTTGAATGTCCAGGGACTGTCTAATTGGTATCTCGCTGCGAGCAAATGCCATCATTAAAAAAATACAGCTGTTTTTTGTATAACTCTGCTTATACTTTTACTGGCTTGGAATGCCTGAAAAGCTAGAGAACATTAAAATATATAGCTGATATAACAAAAAGTGGAACCAGTACATTTTTGTATTCACTTCTCATTCAAGGGGAGCTGTGAATGAAATTCTTCTGGGTTAATGGGAGTGATTTTAAATTTTGAAAGCAATGACAAATTTGGTTTCGTTCAATCATCTGTTATTTATCTAATAATTCCATTGCGAGCACAAAAATCTGTGTATAGAAAAATTCTTCACTGATGCACTTCTGATTACTGTATTCTTTTAAACATATGTAGATGTGTGGTTTTTTAAGGAGGTAGATATGTTTATTTTGCATTTGAATTTCACTTTTGCAGCACTTCGAGTGTACGCGTTGCAAGCACATACTAGTTTTCTGCCTTCAGAGTTCATAACCTAATGCAACCGGACACAGTAACATGCTATAAAGGCTGGTGCTATGTGTTTTGAGTAGGAACTTGGAGGCGAGTTGGGGAGTTTGGCAGGTGAGAAATGAAAGACTGTTTTAAGCATAGGAAGAAGCACTGAAGAAGTTGCCATGTCAAGTGCAGGGCAAGGAGATGAAGAAAGCAATTTAAAAAGTGGACCAGGAAAAAATGAAAAATGGGAAGAAAGGAGAGCAGAAGTGACGATGGGGGTGAATTTGATCAGGGTTTTGAAAGCAAGTGTACAAAGATGTTTGTTGGGAAAACTCCTGCATGATATTAAGTGTTGAACTTTCTGCTTGTTCACAGAAATGGGTTGCTTGCTTTTCTGCTATGATAAAAGGGAAGTTGATGCACCTTGTTGGATACAGAGCATTTAAGTTTCATTTGAGAGGTCCCAAATTAGAAAGCAGAGAAGCAACCAAGCCAGGGGAGAAAGCTGCAGATGAACATTGTATTTGATCCCTGCTAACAAAATCACATCTCTAAAATATGGTTTATTCTTTTCTTGTTGTTGCTTTTAACTAGGATTTGGTTTAACATTAGATCAAGAGTAGTCACCTGTTTGCGGGGATGTTAAGAGACGAAGCAGAAAGAGAAAAGAAGGAAGAAATTATGAAGGAAGAAAAAGAAGGAAAAAGTTATTCCTTTAGTGATGTCTTTTACTTGCCACCATTGTTTCTACTCATTCCTCTTTTAATTTCCTGTTACACCTGCTTAACTCACTATGCCATCTACAAAAAGAGGCATTAATTTTATGAGCCTAACCAATCAAAATCGTGAGGTGTCTGCATAATGCTGCATGAAGCGCTTGTGACAGATGCAAGAATACAGATGCAGTATACTGCATACAACCCAATTCCGTTACCCAGTTGTTATTTCCCAATTTGAGTGTACATAAAGCAGAGCCTTTAAGTATATCTGAACTGAATAACTTGGAAGTCAGTAAAAGTTGTAAAAAATGTTTGTGGTGTAGAACATTGCCTAGGCACAACTTTTTAAGCAGATGTACTGAACATCATTAGGACTGGGTTATGATGAGCTACAAACATTTCAACTTTTCAAAATAAAAACATCATGGCTAATGTTATGCAAATTACAACAATGCTGAGTAACTTTCAGCACCATCAAGGGCTTCTGCTTGTAAATGGAAACATCTGTGAAACTAAACTGACAGAATTGGGGTGGGTTTTTTTAGAAAGCAAAATAGTTCCACTTGCATTGGAAGGTAGCAAAAAATTAGAGCAAAAAGTAAAACAGAAAACCAAAAAAATAAGGAAGCAGCTAAACTGTGAATACCTGCAGCACTCCCCCTTGTAGGGTTCGGCTAGCCCCAGACTCCAGTTTTTTGAGTAAGGTATCCTGAAGGAAGTTTACAAAGGTTCAGTGGTTTGGATGTTTTTCCGTTCAGTTACGGTCCATGACTTGCAAAGACATCAGTTCATGTAAGTGTCTTTTCTGAACTGGGCTCATTCACAGTAATGTTTTTCTTACAGAGGTTTCCTCTGTTTTGTCCACCTGTGTCATTCAGATGGACTTAGGCCATTGACTGAAAGAGTGTCAAACAGTATAAGGTCAAGCATTTTAAAGAATTTTTAAGGAGAGTTTGGAAATATATCCAGAAGAGGGTTTTATGCCATATAAGTATCTTTTATCTTCACTTCTAGTCTCCAATGGTGTGAAAAAACGAAGAGATAGACATTGAAGACAGACATATTTTTAAACGCGGAATGATTCACACTGTCCTTGGTACTTTGTGGCTCAGATCAATTCTTGCTCTATCTTGCTGTATATTTTAATTTCAAACTGACTCCCATCTACATTTTGTTGTGCTGTACCTTTTTATTGGCATATTGTTAGTGAATGGAAAAATGATGAAAAATCTTCAGCAAAGACTTTAACATGTTTTTGATTGTAGTATCCATTCTACAATATAATTCCCCCACGATGCAGAGGCCATGATAAAAGAAGACACCTTTACAATATTTTAGGCTCGGAGCTCTTTTTGGTGTTGAGAAATTACGCTCATATGTTATATTTTCTCTCTTGGCTGAAGATGTGCTTTGTGCCCATGAGGTTTGGGAGTCATAATTTCACTCTGTGTCTCAAAGCAAGAGGCTGAATTCAGTCCATTTCATTCCTGTTTGCCTGTCAGTGCCATCAGAAACTATCCCGACACAACACTTTCTTTTGTGAGTCAATAAAATACTCAGGAATGAGAGCTCATCCTGGGAACATTGGTCCATCCCCACCAGAATAATACACACCTTGTTAAAATCTTTCTTTGTTCTTCTGTTGTAATAGTGATATGCAGAGGAAACATAATCAACGGGGGCAAAACCTAACGTTTCCATAGCATTTTTTTTCTGACGCTTAACTGCTTGACAGCGTACTGGCATACCTATCTACCTGCACAGAAGTCCTCAGTGGGGATTTTGCTTCCTAACACCAAGTTCACACAGATGGACATGCAGAAACTTGGGCAGAGCGTTGAGAGTGTGTGGGAAACAGTTATGATGTCCCTTAGAAGGTAATGACCTATTTTTTTTTCTGGTTTCCACTGTATTATCCTGATAATGAGTAACCTACACTTGTCTTGCTTTGTACAATATTGTTCTTTTAAACACATAAACACACACATACGTTTGTACTGCAAAATTTTCTGCTGAAATCTCCATGAGCCAAAAGACACTAGAGCTGACAATGGCTCTTTCTTTCTTCATAGATATGCAACAGAACACTTTGATCATCTTTTAATTATACAACTTATCAAGACCTTGTTATTTTTCCAGAGCTTTCTCATTGCTGTGCTTCCCTCTGCCATTGTACATCTGAACACGTCACTGCAGCTTTTACTCCCTCTAAGTCAAAACCACTGTGTATATATTACAAGAAGATGCTTATGCCTGAGTTATAAGATCATGGATTATGTTACTTAGCACTGCTTTGGAAGCACCCAAAGAGCTCAAGTTTTGTTCTTTCTGCATTTCCAGAAATTGGCTTATTTTCCCTAAAAAAATTGTCTCAATTATAAAGTGTGGAAAATGATTGTTTGATGTTAGCTTTGTCCTAAGAATGTAAAGTAGATTCAGTCAGACTGATTGAGCCCATGGCATTTACTCAATGTTTTTCTCTCATACATCCTCTCAACAGTCCAGAAATCAGCAGTGTGAACAACTTCCGTATGGACCATCAGCTGAAATGGAGCTGTCCTCCATGAATTTGTCTAATTTGCCTTTTTGGAGACATTTTCTATCATTTATGATAACATTTATCTGCACGTTACACGAAAAGGTTTGTTCTTTCATTTGTTTCAAACCTATTTCCTTTTATTGCCTTTACTTTGATACCACGACACCATGAAAACTGGTGGATGTCTTCTTTACTGACTATGCATCATTTATTTTGGTTACATTATTAAGAATTCTCAGAACATCTGAAGAGCAGCAGAATATCTAATCCCCTTTTATTTCTTTTACTTCTGAACAGTGAATAAATAAGCACAGCATATATTACTTTTAAATTTATCTTCTCCTGATGAATTCTGAATATTAGATATGGTAATTTTAATCCAAATCGTATATCTCTGATAAGATGAGCTATACAGGTTAGGAAGAAGTACAGATATTAACTAGTGTTTATTTGCTGTACTGGAAATTGAAGAATAATAATTCTGGAAGCCAAAGAATAAAATATATATTTAGAATCACGTCTTACACAGAAAGTGTTAAACATATAGTTACACAAAAAAGGTGAACTTATAAAATCATCTTTCTAAAACCATGGCATATTATACATCACTTAGCACTTTTCAGACTGGTATGTGAGAACATGACTTGCTGACACCAATGGCATTTCTCCTACTGCCTTTGGCAGCATCAACATTTTCGCCAAGTGTTCATTTAAGATCAAGATTATTTAACCGTTAAGTTAAAACTGGAATTGGCTACCAAGACTTCATTTTTATTATTGTAAAAAAAAAAAAAAGAAAATCAATAACCAGACTCCTTACGAAAAATCAAAAATAATATATCCTAATTCTGAAAATAGTTGAAGTGTATGGCACAAAAGCAAATAACTATTTAGCTGCTGGCTGTGTGATTGGAAGATAATAATATTGCACTTGTTAATCACATACTTGTTGTTAACGCCTGATTTACATTGGTCTTGCATTGCTGAGTGCTGAGTGATTGATAATTTTTGTCATTTTCTTGATTGGAGTCATCAGTGTAGATTGTTACTGTAAAAAACTGTTATCACTTTTTTGGTTTTAATGCATTTTTGGTTTATATTTTATATGTTTCAAGAGTTTCATGGTAGTTTCACTATATCTGTGTTTATAAGAAACTGTGAGAAATTATTACAAAACTTAAGACAGACAGATCTGGTTTTATACCTGGTTACGAAATAGATCAGTAACAACCACTTGATATACTAGTCCCAACCTTCAGCTAGATATTCATTGTTATACTGCTCTATATTAAATTATTTTTCATTTCTTGTAAAATGTGGATCCTAAGTAAGAAACCACGGAGCATACTTTTAAACGTGAATAAGATCTTGCCCCTGCAAATCCCAATGAACCACCAGGACATCCATTAATGTCTGCAAGTGAAAGCAGAAATGGGTAGTGGATGGCCCTACAGCATGAGGACTACAGCAAAGGGCTCTGCATTATGCCACTAAATAACAGCAACATGAGGTTGCCACTGGAGGTTCAGTATTAATCTCACACTAACCCGTACAGGTCGCTACTGGTCCGTACTAGGGCACATTCTTGGCTTGCTGAATATACGGTAAACACCTCTGAAAGTCAGAAACATTTAAGTCATTGGGTAAAATTATTAGGTAATGGATACTAGCTATCGAATCCTTCACAGCAAATAAATTCAGACGGAGTTAATAGAGCAAACAATAACCAAAGATCTGACATGTAAGGTATTGTTGGTATTTCTGTTTTCTTTTAATTCCAAATTCATCTTGACTTTGAGTGTAATGTCAGTTTATTTTCCCTAAGAAACAGGCAAACATAGTAGATAAAAATGTCCTGATACTGAATGTCATGTTTCTGTCTTCCTTGAACTATCAGTTCCATGGCAAACAGTAAAATAACGCTTATAGCTTTGTTCCATTGTTTTGCAAGCAAATAATTAAAATATTGCACTAAATAATCCAAACCCAAAGTGGAAGGAAGCAGTACAGTCACAAAACAGTGGCACACATGCACACGCGCGCGCGTGCACACACACAGACACACACGCTGTTTTCATATAAACCAGTGTTATTTAATGGCATATTATTGTAGCTAATCTCTTCAAAGCAAATTAACATTAAAAATGCATCAAGCACTATATTAAACAGCAATAAAATGAGGACTCCATAAAGAACAATAACAAACCTGCATAAATAAAAGTGCTTCTTTGAATAAACTACAACTAAACAACAATTGTGTTGTGTTTACTCATATATATGTGCATATATGCCTGTATGTATGTGTGTATATGTACACACACAATCATATATTTGCCCTGATTACACTAATCTTGGTGCACAATTTTCTGTGCAAACAGAAGTATCTTTTGTACTTTTTGTATCTTACTAAGCATTGGGATTAGAAGGAATTCAATTAGCAACAAAAGAGTTACTGTGAGGAACAAACTGAATGCTGCAATATGATGATTTTGGTGTTATACTTATCATACTCCTAGGGAGACACTCAATTACTGAATTTCCAGAACATCCAGCAAATACCATGTAGTGAACAAACATCAGCTTTTTTTTTTTCAATTCACAAATGTTATGTTGTGCTTTGTTGAAAAAGCTTATAATAGAAACATGTTCTACTGACGTTGAAATTACATTTCTCAAACTGACTATATTAAGCCCTTTGCTAGAGAAGGGTTGTACAAATGCAACATGATTAAAGTCATGATAAACAAAAAAGAGAACTTGAGGGGACGTATGCAGTATTCATGTAAAAGCATTAGGCAAGATGCACACAACAGAAATAAGAATATATTTTTCTTTACAGCATTGTTTCTTATTTTTTAAATGCATGAAAACATATGCTTGTTTCACATACAGTACTTGAGGTACCTGCTTGTGTCCTTTGCTCTAGGAATATAGCTTTTTACATTTTCTTTCTCAAGCACTGAAGAAGGTAAATACTGCTGTTCCCACTTATAAAAGGAATACATTATATAATATCTTGAAGTCCAGAGCAGACAAAGACTGGAAACTGATTGTCAATAATAACCTTAAGACCTCCCTGGAAATGAACTTTTCTTCTGTCCTCCCACCCTGGAGCTGTTGGTTGAAAGGTCACCACACTGTCCCGTGGAAATTCTTGAGGAGGACAAATGGATGGAAAGTGTGACGAAAAGACCTTTTAGAAAGTGCAAATGACTAAAATGAAGTTGGTCACTGACTTCATTAGGTCCTAGTGTAGAATATGAACATACGAGGAGACTTTTTAAAACCTCTCAGGTCTGTTTCAGAGACGAAGGAGAGAAAACAACCTGTTCAGCTGTGTAGGGCTGGACTGGCCCCAGCCGCTGCTTTGGGGCTGTTTATCTGCCCTTTTCTAGTTCCTTTGCCTCACACAGGATCGTGCTAGACAAAAGGTTACAGAGCCATTGCTGGGCTAGCTCTCCCGCTTCTCGGGGAAGATGATTATTTCTCACCCCTCTCCTGTTAGCTGAGGTCTCTCACCTCGGCACCTGCCCTTGGTGAAACGCTTTGTCATTAATGAGACTGCTGGTAACAACACATGCACCTGACTCCTTGTGTTTCAGCCATACGGTACATACGCACACACACGCATACATGGACTCCACACTACCAACTAATCCTCTGTCTCTCCTTTTCACTGCTCCTTGTACAGTCACTTACACTTCCATGAAGCGAGTAATGCAAATCAGAAACATACCGTGATACTTTACGCCGTGGGGACAACAATGAGGAAGGGCATGTCAGACATGACCTGAACCATCGGTCCCAGCTGACACATCCTCCAGGCCCTGAGTCGTTAGGATGAGCATCCACCAAGATTTCCTTAGGGAAAAGCTCGACAGTGTCGCTGTTTGTGCTCTCCTGACAATTGCTCTTGCTTTGCTCCCCCTGAGCATCAGCTCCGGGTGGGTAATTACCTCCTACATTCCTGCTATGCCCATTTAGACATCCATGGTCAAAGCTGAGCAGAGACCTGTAGCAAAACAGCCGGCTTGCTTTTCCAAAGATGTTTTACATGTTGATTTTTTTCAGACACCCCGTTGCCCCAAGGACTGTTGGCCCCGGAGAGACCTTGGAATAGATTTCTGCTTAGAACAGGCATGGGAGCTCAGTTTTAGTGTTTTTCAGCTTCAGATTGAATGACTGTGGGAAGCTAGTGGGGGAAGAGGTCATTTTGGAGGAGAAGTGGAGGTTGTTACCTTGATTAATAGCTAACACACCTTTGGCTCCCAGAGATACGGAAAAACTTGTAGTCGGTACAGATGGTTCAATTCACAGAATATAGTAACAGGTGAGGAAAACATCATGTGTTTGTGTTGTGCATTACATTTTAAAATGTAGGGCAGTCTCACTCACTCTCAAATGCACGTAGAGTCTGCAACATGAGCTGCAACATATTACTTTGATAGGATGAGAAATGTACTAAGCAGATGTGGAATGGTAGCATCAGAACTGTCTAAAACCATTTTATGCAATGCTTTATCTTACAGCACTTTGGCTCAAGGAGTGTACAGGCATTAAAAGGCATGCAAGAGTTTAAACTGAAAGTTAGTTTCTTAACAAGCTTTGCTATTTTTCTAGTGTATTGTAAGTTGACTTTTTTCTCTATAGAATTTGTTACTAATGATCATATTGTGTAAAACTCTGTCTTAGGGCGTTGCCCAGACACCAATGACCGTACAATCACTTGTTTTGACACTTTAGTTGTCTAGCTCCTGAGTGACAGTGACCACTTAGAAATCGGGGCAAATGAGGTGAAAAATAAACCATTTGCACTCTGAAAACGTGCTGTCCTTGCAGACCAAGTACGTCCATTATAAGGGAACATTTGACTTGTACAGTGAAAACCAGTGAGGTGTAGCTCATTGATGTTGTAGGTATTTTTGACTAGGCTATGAAGAGGCAATGCCCACAACCCCTTCTGCCCTTTGATGTTATAAAGTAGATTAATTGTAAGGCAGAAGATTACAGAAAAAATTAGATCAAATATATGCACACATTATAAGAATCCTGAACTTCAGGATTCTCCTTAGTAGATGTTACATATGAATGAAGCACTCATTTTAATTTTAAATTAGTCTGTTTTGAGCTGGATGCAAGTGTAAGAAACAGGACTGCAAGGAGCCAAAACGTGTATTATCTTCCTAGTCAAAATCCAAGCTCAAAACCTTGGATGAAAATTAAAATATGCAAATATTTTCTATGGAAAAGTTGCTATGATTTATTTAGATTTTATTTTGGTTGGTTAAACAAAAATGAAGGAAGCTTCAGGATTTCTCCAGTATTTCTAGAATAATGTATAGGATCTACAGGGTTGCTTCAGGGTTTGATAATGGCTTCAGGTGTTTTGACCTCCCCAGACCTTAGACTGTGTGAACATACTGCGAATTTGTTATTGCTATTTATTGTTAGGAGTCAACGGACAACCCAGAACCCGTGTAATTAAGGTGTGCTGCAGTGCAGACGAGGGAACGCCCTCTGCTGTCTGGAGAAGTTCATTCACCCTCATGCAAGAGAGATCAGCTTTCAACGCTTACTGTGGGTATGAGTAATAATCATCAACTGACTTCAACCTCGGTAAACTCCTGAATCTTGCCCATTAACATCAGTAGCCTTTCACAGATCTGGCATTACACTTCACTTGCCCATTGAGTGCCAAACAAACAGCAGCATCACTAGAAACATCCTTCTGGATACTTTCTATGGACCACGTCCTTTATCAATGCCATTTTACAACTCCAAAACGTAGTTATAAATAAATACTTATAACGTAGGTACATGTGAAGGATGCTGATGGATATGTAGGCTAGAGATTGATGACAACCAATGAATTAATGCACTGATAATTTCAGTATCTGTCTGTAGATGCATTAAACCCGACAACTGAAAAAAATTTTGCAGTAAATATGACCTAGGCATGAATTAAGAACGCACTGCAATGATTTCTGGTTCTCTTCTCTGTAGGAATTTACAGATCCTTACCATGCCAGGTTGCAGAACATACTACATGAGAACTGCCTAAACTGGATTAAGAAGCTGATACCTGCCTTACTTCTCATACTCATTTAGGCTTTCTGGGACTGTGCTAGCAAAAGCATTTGTATAGGCATGGGAATTGATCCAGCTACATAGAAATCTTTCTCTTTCAAAATTATTTTTTGACCACAAATATCCCTTGATCTGCTTCACAACACTACTCAGCATGAGTGGAAACGAGCGACCAAGGCTTTTGCCACCAAAGTGAGATACAAGTTGTACATATGCCACTACCACACACCCTTGTACAGTCTTCTGAGATGATGCTATGGCTCAGGATACATGAAAGGAGTGAAGTGCGATGAAGATTTTACTGAAAAAAACAGGGCTTGGCACAGAGGCAAGGTCATTTCCAAAGCCCCCTGATGCCAACGAGAATCCTGTAGCAGATTTCTCAAGATTTTGTCCCAGCCCAGCAGCTGTATGGCCCTGTTTCCTAGCAAAACACTGCTGGGAATGATAGAGGAAGCCTGCCCAGAGGAAGGTTACCATACCTGAAACACTATAAATGAGCACTCCAAGGTGTCCAAGGAAGAGGTGGAGTAGCTCTTAGGAAAGAACATTTCTGCAGCAAATGCGACGGGCTGTGCTCACTTGCTTCCTGTGAACACCATTGCCAGAACAATGATTTACTGTTTTGTTGTGTGAAACTCAAACAATGAGCACAAGAGGCTCAGTCTTTTTCCATAGAAATTGTTCTAATGACAATCCTTCATGACATGGGCTGAATACAGCATCCTTTTGAAACAATTCAGACATGAGCTGAGTGACTTTTTTCCTGACCCTGTTTTGGAAACATAAACACAAGAGTCATTTTTCTGACATACTTCCAAGCCAACTACAGGCTTAGGAAAGTTTTTAAGAAGTAAGGATGTCTTTTCTATTCTTTTCATTATATAACTTGCTTTTAGATAAGTATCACCGAACACCATACAGCAAGACAGCCAATTATAAGTTAAGGAGAAAAGCAAGATTTTTATGGAGAGAGTTTAAAAGAAAAGGTGATTTATTGTCTCGGAGTGAATAAAGAAAAAGGGAGTTCCAGATAAATAGGGAGAAAAAAACCCAACCACAAATTAAAAAGTAACTTCTGACCTCAGACTCAGGGAAAGGGACAGAAAGAGACTGGAGGAAAGATCCGGATGAGACAGGCTATACTGACTGGTGCTTCTTATTTTAACTATGATAAAAAAAACTTAGTCCTCATTAGAGATAAGAAAAGATCTATTATTCTATACATGCCATGTTTCCTAAAGGTAGCAAGTTGCAGAGGCTAAGCTAAATCAAGTTTCTTTATCACAGGTACTACAATGGGTGAGCTACTGTATGTTTTCATCTCTTTGATTGCAAGACTGTATCTGAGTGGCAATGCCCTTTCTTCTAATGCTAATACATTTCAAGAGACTATCCTGAGCTTTGATCGAATGTTTGCACTGAGACCTCTTTAAGTGAATGAAAAAAGAAGTTGTAAAGCACCGAATATCAAGTTCTCCTTTGGAGCTTTTTTATTTGAAGTTGTCATGGACATCAAAGGTGTTGATGAATCAGTTCTTCAAACACCTTTTCCTTCCACAGGATGTCATTTATGTAGAAAGTAGGAATATGCACAAGAGAGATGATTTTTTTCAGACAGCTCACTTGTTTAGCATGGTGACTGAGACGTGATGTCTTCAGGGTGGTGTTGAGCAACAAAAGTTAGTCTTCTTTAGGACTTAAAATGAATAGGGTTTCTTAGGGTTACAGAATCAGTCAAAAGCACAGACCTCCAATAGGGTTTATGTTGGGTCAGTTGTTTGGAAATATATTTCTAAGAATCCTGAAATCTTGTCATGGTCATGGAATATCAGTACTGAGCACTGACTCATATCTCTGCGGTTCAGGTTTAGCCTGATAACTCTTTAGGGACGAAATCAGGAGAACCTGTGAAAATTCTCACTATGCATCCTCTCTTTTTAAGAAAAACGTAAGTCATATTTGACAATTTCTGTGATTTCTGCCTCAGAGTGGTGACCCTTCAGTACTGGGGAGCTCCTAGTATTTTGTTCCCCCATGTTAACATTCAGAGTGAGTTAAATTTTGACTTCTGCACTATGATCTTTAGATGATGCCAGGAGAGGGACTGATGTTGTGATAATTACACATGTTTTTGAAAGACCTTTTTTTTCCTTGCAATTGCTATCTGAATGCTATCAGTGCTTCTCTCCATAATTCTCATCTCTATCAAAAGTGAATAAAAAGCAGGAAAAAATAAGCTTTTCTTTTTTTAAAGGGAAAGAAGGAAGGGAGGCCTGTTGTTCCAAGAAGCTCTGTAACTTATTTATGTTTACTTATCAGCTTCTTTATTCAATAAAGCACTGGGCACCTGGGACCACAGAAAAGAAGAGAAAAATTAATTATGGAATAAGAACTGCAAGAAGGGGCAATACAACATTATGAGAAGTACTCTTAAATAGTGAAACATTACTATTTGAAACAGGTGCTGCTGCAAGAAACTGCTTACAGACAGATATCTCTCTATCCTGTAAGTTTTCACATGCTACCTCACCCAATATTTAACATACTCTGTTAAAGGCTCTGACTCAGAGCAGCTTCAATAACCAGAACAGGGAAGGAAAAGCAAAGGAAAAAACTGTGTATTCATTCCCTTCACATGTAGCTGCACTGAATGTTTTGTTTGTAGTGTGCGTTTGCATGCTGTAAAAAGGGAAAAGACTAGAAATATAGAGAGGGGAAAACATGAAAATGGCTCTGAGAGGCCTCTGAGAGGTTTTACTCCAGGCAAAACTCTGAGGGGCGACCAGTGGTGAAACTTGAAAAAAAAAACAAACAGCTGAGCATGGCCAGAGTCCAGCAAAGCAAATTAGTTTATATGTAGCAGTTCAAAAATATTGAAGACTGCAAATCCTACATAGCCGGAATGACAATCTCATCCTGAAATCGTCACACATTTCATACACTGCAGCAGATAACTAACTGTAATCAGTCACAAACAGTTGGGGCATTCAGCTCGGTCTTGCTGTGAGGTGAGATTCCTTCTTCTGTTGCCAAGACAACTCAATAGATGCAAATGGTGTAAGTTTATTTGGCAGCCCTGCTCTGTGCCACACCGTGGATATTAATAGGGGGCCTTCAGGCATTCATAAAACATTTAGAATTTTTATTTTTGCCATTTTTTAAAGCAGGCATGATATACTCATAGGTATAAAACGAACACTGTTGTCCGTGGAAAATGAATAGTACTGTAAAAGAAAGAAAATGATGGTAATAAAAATAAGTGCATAGATCAAGTGAAGGATGGAGTCCGGACCACAGTCTCCCAGAAAGGCAAGGCAGTACTTTGTCTTCATGCTCTTGCTTTGTGTGGACTCTCAGCTGCTGGGACACTGACTTTGTTATGCAACATGAGGACTGTCCTAACACCGTTGCTTCCTCACTGAGCTATATCCTGGAATTATTCAACCACTGAACAAAGGACAGAAATTCAGTACTGATAGTTGTTATAGACACTTGCAAAAAAAACAGCGTCAGCAGCTTGCATGTGTCCAGCACAGCAGGCAGCCCAGTCTCACAAATGCTTTTAAGATTTCATGTGTCAAAGTCCACGTTTCATGCTTACCAAATTCAAAATAAGCCAGCAAAAACACAGCAACATCACATCCTCAGTAATGGATTAAAGAAACACATTCCAGCAAAGAAGAAGTAAGTCGTGCTGTGGAGGGAGGGAATGCATCCTCCTACAAGGACTGATAATACCAGTACACTATAGCACTTTCTTACAGTCAACAAAATGAAAGCTGAAACACATTGTAGGGCATTAACATAAAATCAAATGTAACACTTCTTGGTTTTTGAAAGGCAACTTAAATTAAAGCAAGGTCTACAAATGCATTAAAGAACACACATTTTAACTATACTTGTTTTAAAACAAACTTCCAGCTGCCAACAGATGGAAAGGTTGGAAACACCTGAAGGAGTATGGCTTTGTCCATATGTATTTCTTACTGCTACAGATGAGTGTACGTTTCCAGTAGCTAGGTAACCAGAAACATTTCCTTTCTTTTAAGTAGAGAAAAGCTAAGAAAGAACAAATTGGGTTAATAGATGGCTGTGCCACTTTTCCTCTTCACTGGTGAATGTGACCCTACAATGCAGGCACACCGTTTGATGGCTCCTGAAGCCTCTGAAATGTGCTTTGTTCTATTGTTGGACTGCTTTGGAAGTCTGCTTGGGAAAGTCCTTCAAGATTTTTAAAGGCAACAATTGGTTTCAGCTGCTTGTTTAGTCATTGAAGTGTACAGGAAAATGCAACTAGATCCTCAGTTGACCTTGAAAAATTAAATGCTTTGAAGTATAGGATTTGTTTCACATCAGCCAAGTAAAAACTGTGTATGCTGGGCTTTAATTTGGTATTGTCTGGAGCTCTTTTATCTTGCCACGTTTCCAGAGGACATTTATTTTCAAATATCTGGGGAAAAATAACTCATTTACTATTACAAACACCTTGGAAAGCAACAGAATGTAATACTGTGTTTCTGCCACTGACGCTAATAGACAAAATAATAATTATTATCTTTAATAAGGACAGAGAAGGGTTTTTTCAGCTGTCACTGAGAAGCAGAATAACTCGATCATATTTGTGCTTGGATTTCCAAATGGTTTTTAGAGATCAAGATCCAAGTGATTCCAAAGAGCTCTAAATTTTGTGCTAGGAAGGGAAGATGTTTGTAGCAAGAGTGTAAATAGTTACGGTGAGATTTTAATGGGGTATATTTAAATTTGTGCTTATTATTTTATGCAGTATCTTTTAGTTGTGTTTTAATAAAGGCATCAAAAGGTGTTTGAAGGACATCTCTGCATATCAGTATTTTTATATTTCACCCTTACAAGCTGCAAAGATAATGAGTGTTCTCTTATTAGTTTTAAGTACTAATTTAGCACCTTTAAAGACACCAATATATATTTACATTATCAGTAACATTAGACACCGACAGAAACACCACTTTGGAATTAATCACTGGAAATAAATTACTTCAAATATACAACTATCTTAAAAGAAAAAGTTCACATGTGAATCAGTCCATCCTGAAAAAGTAAAAATGTTTTTCCCAAAGAAACTGTCTGTCAAATTCACAGGCTAGTTTTAATGGTGTGTATTCCTTTTTCTTGTTTCCCTCTGACATTTTTAGGCTGGTCTTATGGGTTCTGTAAGAGACACTGAAGTGTTTTCTGCCCAGACATTGGCAGGCATTCTTAGGACAGCTTTTATCACAGAGCAGCAATGTCTGCAGACAGCGAGGACTTTTGGAGGTGCGTGTCTGAGAAGGGTAAGGATGCCAGTTACCCAAGCAGGGAAGGAGTGGTCACTGCCTCTACATGTGCAGAGTCCTAACACAGATCAATATGCAGGGACACCGTTGCCAGTGGCAGCCAAACTGCTGCTGCACCACGTGCAGTACAGCTGTTGCTGGTTATAAGAGCCGGGGTGAGGCATCTTGTGAAGCAATGAGAGTGATAGCCTATCCAAATCACGCCCCACATGGGTTATTTGGGCTGTGGGTCCTCATAAGGCTTTGAAGACTATCTACATAAAATACGGTAACAGTTAGCATCATTCTTGCCACAGTAACCTTAGAAACATGGCTCTGCTGCATCTCTCCCGTCATCCTGCTTCCAGCCCCTTCCAACTCACAATATGCCCAAATGTGCGATGATCTGGTATTTGAGTTTATCAACAACAGGAAACCCTGAAAACCTGTTGTGCTCTTCCACACTGAATTTCTGAAGCCTCACAGCCTTTATTTAAAGGGTCTTCATTGTTTTCAAATAATTTCAGTTCACAAACCTTTTGTTGCCAGAAGAGTAAAGAATAGTTCCTGTCATACAGCATTTAAGGAGTTTGCACATTTCCACATGGTTTGGCTACTGAAGATGGGAGACGATGTCCTACTTTCTTATCTTATAATATGCCCTACAAAACATAGTCTGAGATTTGCTGATTATTTTCTCTGGCCTGTAAAGCAAGCAGACTGATAAAATTCTGCCTTGGACCAAGAATTTTGCAGTGGACATATGATCTGAAAGAAACACTTTCTCTCAAACTTCAGGCTGAATGCAAAACTAAATTTCTATCTTGGTCCTTTGGGCTGTCGGTGAAACCAGTGACATCCTTGTGCATGTGTGGAACAATGCAGCCACCAAAAATGATGCTTTTGCAATCCATTTTCCTAGCAGCACTTGAGTCATGAGCAACAAGTAACAAACAGCAGCAAATAAAAAGCCGCTATAATCCAACACACTCTTTTTCACTGGGATCATGCCCATGGCTAAAGTCTTGGAATGGTCCACTACAAATAAGCAAACAATGAAATTGCGTAAAAGACAGCTCGACTGTTTGAGAAAAGATGAGTCAAATCAGAAAGAGGTCTAAAAGGAAGCTTTCATAACAACTATGCATGGCATCTCTCACAACTCCTGTAAAATAAACTGTGTGACCGTAAACGGCTTAACCTCTGCTTAGTCTTGTATTCCATAGCTAGTGCTCTAATGGTTGGGGAAATGAACATGTAATCTGAATTATTATCTTTAATTAAAAAAACAGTAACTAAACAAAGGATTCACACTTACAGAAATACCACTGGAAGCAGGTAAGTAAATTCATACAGGAATTATTGATTCTATAAAGCAATGGATAACATATCTCTCATTTTAGGAAACAGATATTTTTTATTGCCTTTCCCTTGAACTAAACTGAACTGCTCAAGAAGGCTGGAATGGTCAATTAAAATGCTCCATTTTTAGTAGTCCCTTCTTTCTATTCAGTACTTTCTTTTTATAATTCATTTTTCCTTATACCCCAGTGGTTCCCCAGAAGGATTTTCTAAGAATGGAAGACTAATATATTACTAGATTAATATATCATTTTAATGTAATTTCTTGTACATACATGCTCACAAGCACTAGCTAGCAGCAAAACCAAACTGGTAATAAGTTCTTTAGAATCTCCTCAGAGAACAGAGGTCAGGCTGTAAACTGAATTTCTAATAGGCTTATTGCTACAACATGCAGAAGTTCCAGCTTCATATTTATCAGCACTTGTAATCACCACTAAAAGCACAAGGGTGGGGGAAGGAAGCCAAGAAGTCAGCCTTTAAGAGCCTGGCGCTAGCAGCAGAAGGTTGTCATCCGTGTAGTGGATGGCAAGAAGTAATTTAAATGGCAATTAGTATAACATAGCCAATCATCTCAGCATTTGCAAGTCAAGCCTATAGGTTATCAGAACACGGATTTGCCCTTTGCTGAAATCAAGGTCAGGATACTGCTGTCCTTCCATAATAACCCCATCCCCAATCACATCCCCACCCCAGCAGCACTTCCAGGCAGGCACACCTTCCCTTCCCTTTATGAGAAATACAGAGGGAGGGGAAGGAGGCAGGGAGCAATCCACAGCTGGACTGCTTGGCTCACTCGTACATGTCACATTATATTAACAGGGCTTTTGACATTAAGACTTTGGCTAGGTAGAAAAGTTTTCCTGGGGATAGGAATGCTGCCTCACTTTTTGGTTAGAAAGAAATATTGGCCTCATTGTTTTGCAGCTTCTCCTGCTTTTGTAGCTGTTAAAAAAAAAAAAAAAGAAAGGAAAAAGAAAGAGAAAGAAGAAAACAAAAAAAACCTAAAAGAAAAAGGAAAATGTTTCTATGAACACTGCCATTTCTCTGCAGGGTGTCCTGGTTTGGGCTAGG
>VZSC01001405.1:414306-433894 GCA_013398225.1 Steatornis caripensis
GGAGCACAGGCAGTTCCACCTGAACATGAGGAGGAACTTCTTTACTGTGAGGGTGACAGAGCAACTGGCCCAGGCTGCCCAGAGAGGTTGTGGAGTTTCCTTCTCTGGAGAGATTCAAAACCCTCCTGGACGCGTTCCTGTGCACCCTGCTCTAGGCTAACCTGCTTTAGCAGGGGGGTTGGACTGGGTGATCTCCAGAGGGCCCTTCCAACCCCTACCATTCAGCGATTCTGTGATGCTGCCTTTGATCCCGATCCACGCATTCCTGAATCCAGTTCCTGCCTGCTGCTGAGTACAGTCCGGAACTTTTCCAGGGCGTGCCCCGCAGCGACCAAGTGGCATAATTGTCATCGGAGGAGGGGAGCTCGATATTGGTTTTGTATATATTTGTATATATTTCATTATTATTTCTCCTAGTATTATAATACCTTATCATCATATTTCGATTAAAGCTGTTTTAATTTTTCCAACCCATAAGCCTCTTTCCCATTTCTCTTTCCCTGCCTTTTGGGGAGGAAGGGGTTAACAAAGAGCACCTGTCCTCCGTTTAATAGCCATCCCAGCTTTAAACCATGACATAGGGCCAGGTCTGCCAAAAGTTAACAGAAGACACTGCACAACTTTATAGTTAATCAGCAGCAAAGCTATCTTTTTTATACATAGAATAGAAACATAGAATAGAAAACACAAAATGAAATAGTTTGCTAGTCCTTTGTTCCCAGTCCAGCTGCCTTCAAATAAGCATTTTCCAAGGGATCGAAAGATTAATGGAGTGCATCTCTCCTGCAGCGTGCTTGTGTCTCCCTGGCACTGCCTGCTCCAGAGGGGGAGCACCACAGATGCAGAGAACTTAGCCAAGACCAGTGCACTGAGCACTGTGTAAATGCAAGCAGGTCAGCCACTGCTGGCTGAAAATTAGTGCAATCAACTGCAGGGTGCATTTCTGTACATCTAATATACACCGCTAATTACATTAAGCTATAGTTGCCTAATGCTAATTTCAACATGAGGCGGTAAACAAAGTTACATAGCATGTTAACACTGGCTTGAGGTACTCAGAAGACATTTCCTTGGGAATCAATAAGAAGTGGAAGCATCGACTCCAGCAATATATATATATATATAAAAAAAATCATTCTTTCATGCTTCAAGCTAGAGATTGGTACAGATTTCACCAATGTCAGGTACATATTAGTCTCCAAACTGTTGCAGTAGTACCTGTGCCATTTGTGTGCTTTATAGGTCCTATTTATTTCTTTGATAACTGGAAAAAAGTTACAGTCAGATATGTTAACTGGAATGCATTGTTCAAGCACATTATTCCTCTCGACATCTTTTCAAGGTAGCAATATAATAGGATATTGACTGTCTATGAATTAATGGAAAGAATAAAGGCTGGTTGTGACCAAATAATTGAACTTTGCTGATTCAAGTTTTGATCAATAATACATTAATTTAGATCCCTGAGTAGAAACCTTTCACCTTTTTTTTTTTCACCTCCCACATTTTCTGTCTGTCTTTCTCTTTTCTTTTTTTGGTCCCTTATCTCCCAGCATTTCAAAGGGACCCCGTCATGGTCCTATGCAATGAAATGGAGGCAGTGAAATTGTGAAAGGTTACCAAATTGTAACTTTTATATAGAATGCGTTATTGTGTTGCTGTGAAAAGACTTCTTAGTTATTGCAAGATACTGCAGAATTGTGAGTGAACTTTGGAGCACTCACCCTCTTATTATCAAACTAACAGCAAACACTATCTTTTCATCTGTTGCCGTCTGCCTTAGCTGACATCTTTCATGTCCCAGTCAAGCTGTAAGATTCTCAGCTCTAGGCGCCCTCTCAGAAATGCTCAGCTATTTATTTTTAGATTACTGGATTCTGGAAAATATAATTCTGGTGGCAACAAATAAAATGGAAGGGATTTTGTTAGATATCATTTTACATGTAACTATGTACTTAGTTATTATGGAAATTAACATGAGTATTTAATATGTAAAAATACTATCTTCCAATGGCGTCCTGGGGTGCATTAAGAAGAGTGTGGCCAGCAGGTCGAGGGAGGTGATCCTCCCCCTGTACTCTGCCCTGGGGAGGCCACATCTGGAGTACTGTGTCCAGTTCTGGGCTCCCCAGTTCAAGAGAGACGGGGAATAACCGGGAGAGTCCAGAGGAGGGCAACAAAGATGATGAGGGCACTGGCGCGTCTCTTTTATGAGGAAAGGCTGAGAGACCTGGCTCTGTTTAGCCTGGAGAAGAGAAGACTGAGAGGGGATCTGATCAATGCTCATAAATATCTAAAGGGCGGTTGTCAAGAGGATGAGGTCAGACTCTTCTGAGTGGTGCCCAGCAACAGGACAAGGGGCAATGGGCACAAACTGGAGCACAGGCAGTTCCACCTGAACATGAGGAGGAACTTCTTTACTGTGAGGGTGACAGAGCACTGGAACAGGCTGCCCAGAGAGGCTGTGGAGCCTCCTTCTCTGGAGATATTCAAACCCCACCTGGACGCATTCCTGTGCACCCTGCTCTAGGCTAACCTGCTTTAGCAGGGGGGTTGGACTGGGTGATCTCCAGAGGGCCCTTCCAACCCCTACCATTCTGTGATTCTGTGATTCTGTGATTCTGTGATTCTGTGTAATTGTCTTCATGGAAGATAGAGAAACCTTAGAGCTGATAAACTTCACTGTGGTTTAAGAAATCCTATAACCTGTATGTCATAAACTGTGTGTGTGACTGTGTACAAAACATTTTGGTTGCCAATAAACAAGCCCTGGAGAACATGCATAGTCTTAAAAATATGTCCCTGTTTATTCAAAAGGAGTAACATATGCTTAATATTAAACTAGCACTCTATACTTTCTGACCAGGAAGGAGACTCTTTCTATGCCTACAGTTAGTAATATCACTTCAGTTCTGGAGTGTATATTATCAATAACTTTTTTTTGTTTTCTTTCCACTGGAAATGAAGAACTCAGAGTAATTTCCTGATCTTTCTTTTCACTTTGGACTGCTATATACCTAAAGTTTATAATGTGTTATTATCTAATGGAAATGTCATCCAATGTGAGGCAGCGTGGTGCCACTGTAATACAAGTAATAAACAGCAATAACTCATAATATAATAAATACAAAAATACAAATACAAAATACAAATAAAAATACATCATGATTCACTTATTTTCATAATCAGTCCCACAATGAACTGTAAACATGGCCTGATTGCCTGATTAGGTGAAATAGATCTCTTTAAAAACTGTGATCTGCAGTTACTGGAGACAAAACTTCACGTGCATACTTCAGCTTGCCAGGAAAGAGATTTCTTTTAGTCCATTTTAGTCCAAGCCTCTTAATCATTTTGCACAGTACTAATAACTATTGGAATATATAAATAAAATAATAAAATTGGAGAGGTGGAAAGGATTCTTTCACACAAAATATCCCATAGCATATGTGTATTTTTAATTAATATTATATTCTCTTAAACATAGTTACAGGTGCAGATCACTTTGAAGCTAATGGATATGCTCACATCACATAGTCAGACTAGGAATGTATTTATGTACAAACATCCATATATGAAATTATCCTGATGTGGTAGTTCTTTTCTCTTTATCTTATTTATCTAAAATAGCTTCCAATCTCAAAGTGCAAGAATGAGTCATGTGGAGGGCAGAGAGAGATGCTTGTATTATTTTGGTGTTCTATTTCGGGTCAGAAATACATTTTTACAGTCGATTTTATGAAACATTATGCCAACTACATGCTGCAAGCGGCATTTTTCGGTGAACGTAGTATTCTATCTGTCTATGTTTTGGAGGAGGTGAAAGCAATTAGTGCAGCTTAAATCCAAAGCCAGGCTCTCAGACAACACATGCCTTGCCATGTTCCAGTGCTGTTGGGAATTCATAAACAGGAAGCCGTGTTCAAGTATATTTGTTTGCTGAAGCTGAGGATGAGACAAAACTCATCTATTGACATTACTTCAGAGCACTGATTTCATATATGCAATTACCTCTTTAAAAATAAGACGCTGCTATTTGATTTGAGTATAAAATGTTAAAATTGAAGGAACTGAAAGGGGAGAAGGACCTAATCTTAACAATAAGAGAAGTATTTCTCCTGCCCTGGCTTGCTGATCAAGGCAGCAGGGCAGTCAGTCAGAGATCCTTCTAGAAAACATGTCTTCTAACACTCAGTGTCCACAGCACAGTTAGTCATCCTGGGCTGTTTTTGTACCTAACGGCATTTCTACAGATTGATTCACATGACCTGATTTATACAGCTCCATTAGGGTGATACTTCTAAGGACGTAGAAAGTCTATTTCTCTCCACTTTGAATAAAGTTTGGATAACTCTTTCAATAAAAGCATTGAAGATACTGTGCTTGGTCAGATGAACCAATTTGTTCTTTGTGGAAGAGTATTTTTCCTATATCACAAGAGATAATGAATCACCAGAAGAACCTCTGTAAAGCATATCATTATCACCTTAGAGCACAATTTACAGAGGTCTGCGTGGGTATTTTAGAAATGTTTTCAAATGCTTTTCCTAACTTCAGATAGGGTCAACATTCCTATCTTTGCAATCATGGCTTCACACCAAGATTAACTCACTCCCGCTTCACTCTGCTTTGCAATTCATCCCATGCAGAATGTAACATCAGCCAAGTGTTTAGTGCCTCTTTTGTTTCACCCTGATGAGAAGCTGCAGGTGGGAAGTGTGCTTGCCAGGAGGGCTCCTGCGAGCACAGGGGTCTGCTGGACCATGCTGGGCTTCTGCTTTGCTTGATTTGGGAAGGAAAACCCGCTGCAACATGATCCTGTCCAGCTACAGGACTGTCTGCTATGGCCAACCTTTACAGAGGCTGTGCACAGGTTATTCTCCTGGCCTTTCTGCACTACTCCAGCTATGCCCTGGGCATCAGCGTATGAGAGCATCAAAATCCAGTCCTTGCTTTTTACAACGTATTTTGAGAGTCTAGTAAGGAAAGCAAGAGAGAGACATAGAACATTACTGCAAAAAGTTTGCTATTGTTAAAATTCCACACTGATTGCATGTTGCAAATATGTATTGCAAGTATGTTTGTTTCATCTGTGTGACTTAGTAAATCAGATGCAGTTCATAAAACCTGACAGTGAGTCTGATACAGAGGTAGTACTGGGCAAAGAGATCGCTCAAGAAGTTGGCGTCACGCTTATGCCTACATAAAGATTTTGCATTTACTCCATTGCTATTACTTCTGTGAAATACAGATCACTAGAAAAAACAAGAGCAAATAAGGAACAAAGAGAGACTGAACACAAAACCAAGAGCGAAGAGAAATTCAGAACATGGGAAAAGCACTGAAAACTAAGATCATTCAATTATATTTTCTTCTTTTCAGTTGATGTTGTCAGAATTTAAAGTTGGGCTGGCTATAAACAGACAACATATGCTCTTTCCTAACCCCCTCCCTCCTCAAAAGGCAGGGAAAGAGAAAAGGGAAAGAGGTTTACAGGTTGGAAAAGTTAAAACAGCTTTAATCTAACTATAATAATAAGGTATTATAATAATAGGGGAAAAATAATGAAATATATTAAAATAAATAAAAATATATACAAAACCAATATCGAGCTTCGTGTCATGATGATCATGTCACCCAGATGCTGCAGTGCAGGCCCTGGAAAAGTCCCGGACTGTACTCAGCAGCAGGCAGGAGCTGGATTCAGGAATGCACAGATCTGGATTGAAGCCAGAAGAATCAGAGAAAGTCCTCCTCACATGCTGGCCATGGAAGGAGAGAGACTGACCCTCGTGATCCCTCAGCTTTATAGAGAGTATGTCACGTATGGGATGGAATACTCCCTTTGGTCAACTTTGGGTCACCTGTCCGACCCGCTGCTCCCCACCACAGGGTCGCAGGTGTGACCACTGCTCTGCTCTTTCATTTCTGGCACATAAGAAAGTCAGCAGAAGCAAGCATCGACTTTGGCCTCCATAGGGATAAGTATAAGCAAGAGCCTTTCTGCATACCATTCCTACTGATGTTCCAGCACTAACTATAAACACTGAGCCTTATCACTGGTAGAAGCAGCTACTGTCTGAAAAACATGCAGTTAATTTCAGAGAGTGCAGCTGCTCAGAAGAGACTTAACTAAAAAGTAAAATTACTGAAAGAAAATTGGTTCTGTCCTAGCCCAAACCAGGACAGATGTAGATCTACATCTTCTCAAGGTGGGAAGAGGAGGAAGAGCCATTGCAAGACAGTAATGAAAGCAGAGTTTCTATGTGAGGTCAACCAGCAAAAAGGCAAAAGTCATTGGAATAAAACAGACCCCATAATCCAACACTTGTCATTGCCCTATAACCTCAACAAAACAGTCATTTGGTAAACTGACTTCAAACTTTCCCTTACAAAAACACTACTGCTCAGTGGGAAAAGCAGATATGAGACTTTTAGTGTGGAGAATGAGAGCAATGCTACTTCCTTGTTTTGCTGTAAGGCATACAAAACCAAAAGGAAGATGACTTACAAACAAACACAAATGTTTTCTCCTCTAAAACCAGTTCTATTGTAACCCCTTGAATTTGGCTTACTCAAGCTCCTGGGAGGCAGTGGGGAATTTACTGAGAAAAACAAGAGTGATTAAAAAATGTTTGCTATTTCAAATAAAACAAAGTTGTGACTCAGCAAAAGCTAACTCCTGCCATTTTAGTCATTCCTTGTCTTTCAATCCTCAAATCAGTCTCATCTTAACTCATCATGTCAAGTAGACTGGGAGATATTTATTGGCCTTGTCCATTTAAGGAGTAGAATTTTAGGCTGAATGCACACAAGACAACTATGAAACAGAACAAAAATGAAGTATGGGCAAGCAAAAGCTAGGCAAAATTCCAAGATATTTTTCTTATGAAATAATACTGCCTTCAGTCCTCAACTCTGTGAGATAAAGTAGATATACTGCTTTGAATAGTTGTTATTTTAAATCTCCAGACATAATCCTGAAAACTGAGTTATTTTTGATTCTTCCATTTTCTTTAAATAATTGCAATTTTAGAGAAGACATGAATAAGCTAGTGGTATGCAATGAAATCTGAGATTTGAGATAGATTATATATTCCCAGTGGAGAACACTGCAATTGATTTATTCAAAATGCATCCTGTCATTATAAGTCAAGGACTCTTAGACACATGAGAGTTCTGAATTAAAATGTCAATTTCTTCCTTTAGAAGCAGAAATTAGCCATCCTTCTTTTCCTCTATATGATCTGGATTAATTTACACAAGCTTTATTTTTAATAATATGCTTTAATGAAGACAGTAGCTTAGTAAGGTTGTTGTTAACACATTTGGCATTGCCCTAGGCAACATTGGTTCTGTCTCCATTGTTAAAAAAAGCTCTATTTTCTAAGGCAAGGAACTAGCATATTTTATTTTACCTGCAATGATTCTATATATAGAGAATAATTTTTAGAGTGAGTGGTCTGTGTTTAAACATATATTTAGCATATTTGCACAAGTGGAAGAGTGGACCCATGATGACTGTAGCAATTTAAGCCTTTAAGAGACATAGGTTCAGTTTGCTGATGGCTTCTGTTTTACTTATATCATGATGTACAAACGGGATTGGTGCCCAAAGTGTGACACAGGTATGATTTAGATTTTGAAATCTAGAAGCACAACCCTCAAAATCTTGTCATAGTCTCTGGAGGATCTCCATGTCATTGTCTCAGAAGAAATACTGGGCAAAGGCCTCTTTCAGACACTTTCTACCCATCTCTAGGGCTTATGTCAAATAAGGAATACACAGAAGTTAGTAATGATCATAAAGGAAGCTCTAGAAACCAATACATGTTCTGGAGGACTTTCACCAGGAGATCTAGTAGCATTTAAAAAACAATCAGACAATAAGATGGATAGCTATCCTTTCGAATTTGATTAAATTTCAAATATATTTTTACCCTCTACTAATACAATTATTACTTTTCATAAATTAGTATTGTACATTAAATATTACTTTAAATTATATTTTAGTGATTAATTAGGTTTTTGTATTGCTTTTATTTACTACATCTGATTTACTTTTGTAAAGAGTTTTGATTAGTTTCCCTTGTTGACGCGTTAACATTATTAAGAGATCTTCAATGCATTTCAGTTTTGTGCATCAGAAACGTTATTATTTTTTAAATTTACCTTATAAATGTTCAGCATCTCTTTCAAATGCTAAATACTCAGGAGGCTGGATTTGCTTTTCCAAGTACATTATTATGGAACATAATAAATCATAATTAGAATTTTAGTCTAATATATTATTAAAGTAGTAGTGCTTAACTGTTCTGGCAAATGCCATTGCTGTTATCTTAGGTCTTCAATGGGCAGCATCTCAATTGAATGGACTCCTCATAAACCAGTTAGAAATCAAAAATTTATTTTTCTTCTACATTTCCTAGGTAATTTTAAGCTTCTGGTTCTGTGAAGCCAAAGCCATTTTCCATTCCAAAAAGACTTCTGAAGCTTAAATTGAACAAGACTAATTTTTGTTAAAATTAATAATCAATTAATTAATTTTGGGGAAAATATATTGTTGAAGAATTACCAGGAAATGTCAGCATTTTTATGTGTACTTATTTTAAGCTTTTGGAAGCTGGAATTCTAATCATCAGGATTAACAGTGGACTACGGTACCATGCTATGAAACTTCCTATCTCTGCCTTAGGAGTAGACATCTTTCTGGGAAGAGCGGCTTCCCAGAATGCAAGACCCACAGGGAGACACTACAATTCGGTTAGAGTCACTTCCCTGGTAGCAAAAAGGAGTGTAAAATTAATGTGAATTCTCTCCCTCCTGGTCAGTCTCTTCTGCTGATGAAACTCCCCAAAAGCTCTGGGCACCAGGGAGGCGCAAAGCCTGTGTACCTGCGCCTCTGCATCGGGATGCCTGCTTGGAGACAGTGCTTGCTCTGAGACCCTGGCTGAGACATTTTCTCTCTTCATTTCCCAAAGACGAGAAGGCTGCAGATGTGTGACACTTTCAAAGAAACTGGTATGGCTCCATGGTATTATTTTCTTTGCTTTGGTTTTCAGTAAGACACAGTATCCTAATTCCATTAGGTTATTTTGAACACTCTACCAATGTAGCTTGTTTTCCAGAGATTTTCAGTAATAAAGAGTGGTGTATAACTGAACCAGACATCCATTTTCTCTTGGCTGCTATTCAGAAGCATAATTGCTTATACAAAATATTTTTTTCAGTTTTTTCCCTGTGAACTTTTTAAGGATTCCTTTCACCATATGTAGAGACAAAGAAAGCAAATGATGCTGACAGCTATTGGCCTATAGAGGTTAATCTCTTTTAAATGAAACGTAAAGCCAGACCTTTCTTATTAACTATAAAATATTGTTGCCACAGGTTTGCCTATTTTCATGCTTAAATACCAGGTTTGCACTTAATTGCTTGAGTGTACGTATGCTGAAAACACCTATCTGAAGAAATATTACTCATACCTCTTGTTACATTGCGTACGCTAATCTATTGTTATACACCTCATTCATTTAGAGCTGATAATGCTTCAAGCAAATTCCTATGAAAGATTTTGCACTGCAAGGTGCAAAGAGGTTTTTTGTACGTTTCTTAGGATTATCTCCTATGGCTTCTGTGTAATGCTCTTACCAATTTCATGTTTCTAAATAATCTTCAAACCCATGTTGGGATTCCTTTGCTTATTTAATTATACATAAAGATTTGAGGAATTACACTTAGATTTTTATAGGGAGATCATTATATCCCCTGCATTTTGTTTCTTCTTTTGAGATACTGAATGTCTTGGGGATAAAATGTGAACACAGTACAAATCAAAACAACAATTTAAGTAGTGATCATATGTAAAATAAAAGAAAGTTGAGCTGTATGAAACAGAAAAACTGACGTTATTGCAGTTAGGCAATGTGTATGTATGCACTTTAACTCTAGGGATACAACCAAAATGGAACCCAAGAGAGGATATTTCCATTCTAAATTTCTTATGCTTATATTTACATACATTCTCACACAGTATGCACTACACTACTGCAAATTCTTTCCACTGTTTTTATTCATTTTTATTCACTCTTTTTAATACAGAAAATTCCTCATAACTGCAAGAAAGAATCTGCGCATAAAGCCTCCCGAATTTGAGTATATAGGGCTGGATGAGCTGAGAGGAAGAAATCCCTTTTACTTGTTAGCTAAGCGCTTTCAGTACAGAATCACGCAGAGAACCCAAAGAAGGAGCCCCCAACAGCGTTAGCACAGGGCTGGAAGAGAACAGATCCTCAACGGAGCTCTGTGCACTGCTTGGGAATCTGGCAGCTGATTTCAGGGCTGCCCGGGGGTGTAAGCTTACAAACACCTTCTGTACAGAAACTTAGGAAACCTCACCAAGATAGATGTAAAATAATAAATAAATAACCAAAAGGCATCCAGTGTCAGAAAGGATTTGGCATCTCAAAGGTGTAGATCTTACACTTCATCTGCACATGTTCTCTTTTAATACTCAGCTTTGCATTTTCAACTGTTCTGGTAGTTGTGTTTCGTTATGAATATTCCACCTTTGATTGATAGCTGGAGCTGACACGGTTAATTACAATTTTGACCCCACTTCCTTTAAAGCCAATGACAAAACTCCTATTGACTTCAAATAGCACAGGATAAAGCTCTAAAGAACAAGCTTTTATTGTACTCATATCAAATAAATTGCTAATACCTAGACACTGCTGAAAGATGATGAACATTCATGGGGAGACACTGGGACTCAAAGATGCCTTGCATTTTGCTACACCGGCTTCATTTTCAAACTTTTCCAATACTGTATGTTGAAAAGATGCCTAATTTCATAATGCATAGGTTTGAAATTTGAAATGAGATAATCGTCAAATGAAATAAAACAATTTTACAGAGGTATGTTTATTTTCTGCTACTGTGCATTCCAAAATATAACGGGAATTTTGCTACTGGCTTCAGCACATCCCGGAATTGATTCCAGAAAACTGACAGATTTATGGAAAGCAAGTTTCAGTACGTTGTTTTCCTCCTATTTCATAGAACAATAATATTGTATTTATAGCCTCTTGCTTTCTGTATGCACGTATTTCCTTTTCCACAGAAGGAAAAAGTTTATAAACAATGACCCTACTGTGATGTGGGTAAGGAAGAACATCAGTAGGACAATTAATTCTTCCATGTCAGACATGAAAAGGGAAAAGATGCAAGACTGACGCATACAGTGCACTTCCCATGAGAGCAAAACCGGTGCGGGGATGTTCAGCTGGATTGGTGCGGAAAATACGTTAGTAGGTACTTTGAAGAATGAAAAAATTGGAGCCTGGAGTTGCAGTAACATATGGTTTTTGCACAACAGAGCCGGCACCCAAGTCCTAACCCCATTTTGGCCCATGTCACTGTTCATTTTTCCCTCAGTTGTGCTGATATGCTAGTTTGTGCAGTTGTTAGGATACAGTGTCACTCAGAGGAGGGCACAAATAAGGAACTTCTAAGACACTGGAGGAGATAGAGAATATCTAAAGCAGATTTGTTCGTGAACATATACTTTAAAGTACAGAGAGAGAATCATTTATGTGTAAATCATATAGTTTGTGTATATAAATCATGTTAAGTAAGTATAATGAATCTTGAGTCCTGAAGTGTGAGTCCCCTCACACTCAGAGTGGTAACTCTCAGCATTCCAGTCTTAGAGTTAAGACTGCATCAGTTTTTATGCACAAGCTATCTTATCAAAGATCAGAAATATTTTAAAATACCAAGGCGTTTTATTTTTTTACTACAGCATTTTAGAGAGTTACTGGAATAGAGCTGGGTTCATGCTGCTGCATTTGGCAGATGTTAGGTATCTGGTGGAGTTCTTCACACATTGGGTTTTGGGTCCCTGATAAATCATGCTTGAAATTAGCCTTGGGGGGAGGCACACCTTCAAGAAGCTAGATAGCTGAGCTGCAATAGCAAGCAGATAATCCCTTTTACGTGTTGTGGATTTAGCAAGGTGGCTTAGGAACTTCACATCTTATGCTCCTATATACTTCTACATTTTGCTCTTTCTAGTACGCTTTCTGGCACTGATACGATGCATGCTTTGTCCAGGGGCCATCATACCCTTTGGCGGCCCACTCATTTAAGAACAGTATCTCCTTCTGTTACAGCCTAAATTTCTCTTCTGCAAACAGACACAGGACCAGCTGCAGAGGGTAGATAGCCGTTACCTCCTACCAGGTGGAAATGATTAAAGAAATAATCATGATCTGCACTGTCCAAGTTATGGCCCTACGGTTCCCAGATGAGTTAAATGAGTACAATTGCAGCCTGATTAAACCACATCTCTTGCGTCTTAATTTCCTTCTGGTATATCTGGTTCAATCAGGCTCCTTCCAATGGATTCCCATTTCCATTTAGAGTATCGCACCAGCCTTGCAGATCAAAGTGTACATTTATCAGAGTCCTTTCCAATGAATAGTTATATAATAATGTGGCTCTCAAAAACTAATTTAGAATACACCAGCCTACATAGATCTTGTTTTCATAACAAGTTGTTTTTAAATAAATGTCTGATAATGCCAATAAAATGAAAAATGAATTTGCATAAAATGAATATTTTTAAGTCTGCTAAGTGCATGCAGAAATATATTTATCTGATGGGATATTTGAGAGAACTGGACAGAAAAAAAGGTCTTCTCTGTCTATAAAGATATACCAATTTATGAGAAATTATGTATAGTGTTATATACTTACTGAAGGGAACTTAAGAACATAAATCAATGATATAAAATCACAGGTACATCTGCTTAGATTATTTTTCAGGGAAATGTAATTGTATTGTTGAATCGGTTTTAATGTCCACACTACTTAAGCCCATAAGAACAACAACAAAAAAGGTTGATGAAAACATATATGGAAGGATGTAGAATTACCTCAGAAGGGTGTATGAGTGCTTTATTTTAGATGTTTAATAGTATGAATAAAAATAAGGAAGGCAAAAAGCTACAGCCATGATTCAACATTTAGATCATTAGCTTGCTCCTCAAATAGGATAGGGTTCACCTGAACTTTGCATGAAGTATAAGTCTACTGTAAAAATCTTGGTAAATATGATAAATCTCCAATAGCAAGAATATTCAAATGTTACTCTGATTACCTTAGTTCCAAAACAAGCTGAAAAGGATGCTCCAGGATAGCAGAAGCGTATAATTAAGTTGCACAGATTTAACATATTAATTACAAGCTAGTCATAATGGTTTACCTATGCCATAGCTGGGGGCTTCCAGCGATGTTAGAAAATACTGTTATTATTACTACTATCAAAAAGTTCAGAAATATTCTGTATCTGCTTTTGTAGAGTTCTGAGTTTTCTATTACATTTCTGTTTCATATCTCGAAATGGGGATAGGTTTTCACAAATGAAAATACATAGCTTTTCCACAGTAGGCAGACTAACATGTTAGACATATTCAAGAAAGTAATGTGCTGCTGACTTTCAAATTTATTTTTACCATTATTGTACTACTACTCAGTCATCTGATGTCTGCATGCCCTGTGAACTGTCTAGACCACACTGACAGCTGCTGAGTCTAAGCTGGTGGTACTCGCATGGTTGTTTTTAGTAGTCCACAAACATACTTCAGGGTAGGGCTTTGTAGAAAAATATTTCTGGTGGACAATATTTTACAGCTGAAGCAAATTGCTGTGGATTTGAATGGATGTGTGTAGACCAGTAAGTGTAATAATGTATAAAGTTGATTGTCTGTAATGGACAGGAATGCCATACATCCTTTGAGAGAGGTGAGCTGTTTACTTCTCATCAGATAACCTGCCTTCCCAATATGTGTAGACAAGAGCGGCATCATGTGGTAATGTATTCAGCCAGAACTTTTACCCACTACATAAACTTCTCTGAATTCTAGCTGACTTTTTCTGTTCTCCTCTAACTGCAAAGTGAATTGTTAAAGAACACAAACTGGCCAGCTAAAATTAGACATTCAGTATCACAGGTCAGGTTTGTGTTACATATGCCAGCAGTGTATGCCACTTACATGGTAAGGGTGACATCGTTATCTGCTTTAAATGTGAAGTGGTCACTTTCCAGATATTCATAATGGGTGATCTTCACTTTGCAGTTTCATCTTCTTTTATCATAGAATCATAGAATCATAGATTGGTAGGGGTTGGAAGGGCCTCTGGAGATCACCCGGTCCAACCCCCCTGCTAAAGCAGGTTAGCCTAGAGCAGGTTGCACAGGAACACGTCCAGGCGGGTTTTGAATACCTACAGAGAAGGAGACTCCACAACCTCTCTGGGCAGCCTGGGCCAGGGCTCTGTTACCCTCACAGTAAAGAAGTTCCTCCTCATGTTCAGGTGGAACTGCCTGTGCTCCAGTTTGTGCTCTTTGCCCCTTGTCATGTTGCTGGGCACAACCGAGAAGAGTCTGACCCTGTCCTCTTGACATCCACCCTTTAGATATTTATGAGCATTGATCAGATCTCCTCTCAGCCTTCTCTTTTCCAGGCTGAACAGACCCAGCTCTCTCAGCCTTTCCTCATAAGACAGATGCTCCACTCCCCTAATCAACTTTGTGGCCCTCCGCTGGACTCTCTCCAGTAGTTCCCTGTCTCTCTTGAACTGGGGAGCCCAGAACTGGACACAGCACTCCAGATGTGGCCTCCCCAGGGCAGAGTAGAGGGGGAGGATCACCTCCCTCGACCTGCTGGCCACACTCTTCTTAATGCACCCCAGGATGCCATTGGCCTTCCTGGCCGCAAGGGCACACTGCTGGCTCATGGTGAGCCTGTTGTCCACCAGCACTCCCAGGTCCTTCTCCGCAGAGCTGCTCTCCAGCAGGTCAACCCCCAGCCTGTACTGGCACATGGGCTTGTTCCTCCCCAGGTGCAGGACCCTACACTTGCCCTTGAGGAACTTCATCAGATTCCTCTCCGACCATCATTGCACCTACTGGAGGGCAACAGACAGGTTAAAGAAAAAATACAACTAATTAAGGTATTCTAGTATAACTACATTTCAGAATTTGGTAGTTACTAGCTTCTTTTCCTTTTTTTAATAGGTGGATATTTTCTATGGAATAAATGTAACTCCTTTCAGTGACCTCTAAATTGAAAGACTGAAGAGTTTTCAATAACATCCGTAGTGCTGATTTCTTTTTTTGTGTCAAGGTCTGATCTCATGTTATTGTAATATTTTTGTTGACTCTAATGAAGGAAACAAATGTTTTCCACTTTTTGTCTTACATTCTTTAAGATTAAAGATCACACAGTTTTTTACCATGAGGCTGAAAGTCAATTTCACTTCTAATAAATAAGTTCAAGAAATCAAGAGTCACCTTGATCCAATCAATCCCTCAAACAGAAACATCATGCACAATAATTTAAGAAAATCTACCAGTGGAAAACATCAGAATTTCCATAATCCCTTCAGTTTATCCCACTAAGAAAAGTCACTCGAGCTCAGAGACGCTTGGCTCAGAGACATTCAGAATTTTTTTGAAAGAGAATCTATCCCGAAAAGTATACAATGTGCTACTTCAGGCCAGTTGTTTTGAAATAGAGAACATTTTTGTCTCAGGTGATTCACAGATTTAAAGCTGGGTAAAGTGTCAGAGAGGCTCTGCGAGGTCTGCCTCGTCTGAAGAATTATCATTACAGAGGTAGAAGCATTTGCTTGGTGTTATGGCCAGGTAGTGAACGTTACTGAGATAATCTGAAGATACTCTTGGCCTTTGGCAGCAATTCACGCCTCCCTTCTCACCATAATATCACATTTTAAAATAGACCTGGCAAGAATTTTATAATAAATAGTTTATCATGATTGAAATGGCCTCCGGTGCAATATCCTCCAAGATACATCAATAAATCTCTCTTCAGTACAACCACAAGTTTTAAAGGGTAATAACACTTGATGACAACTAACTATGCCATATTTGACAAGGACTGTCTTCGGTCAAGCTCTTGGTCTATGAAATGTATAGTATTGAATAATTTGGCTAATTATATTCACACCTTTATATCCAAGTTCTCAAGTAATTAAGTAACACTGTCCTTAACTAATTGAATCTCCACTGGACTGTTCTTCACATAAGAAGAGTTTTCAGAATAAAAGTGAAAGATGATACATCTTTTATAAACCTCAATGATTTCCTTTTAAGAGAAAGAAAAGGAACTAATGGTGAGTGAGTTACTTTTTGTTTGCCAGTAGTTATACCCATGAGATCAACTTTGCCTAAGCTAGTTGCACTTATTAGTGCTGGATACCATAGCATATTTCTGTTAGTGAGCTTATAAAGTATGTGCTTCTAGGATGCTGAAAAAAATCTATTACTTGTCTACAAGGAATTAGAAGATTTGACTCACATATACATTCCTAATACACAAGGGAGACTACTAGACTTTAAGAAGCTGGTGAAAGTATTCTGAAGCACTCCCCGATATAGATTAATTTCTAATCACATATCTATGTTCTCAGCATAAATTTCCCCTGACCTTTGCCTCTCAGATATACATAAATTAATAATTTAAAGTTTACTGATATTAGTATCGATGGCATCACTGTAACCATTATACCTATTACTCCTACAATTAGGGGATAAACCAAAGTCTTCCAAAGTGATTGGTAAAGTACATTTTGTGATTTTAAAAAGCCTTAAAGAGGTCTGTCAATCAGAGGGTTCATGTTTAACTCCTGAGAAGCAAGGCTGTGTGAAAGATTACTAAATTAAGCATCCAAAGAAGCACTCGTAATTATTACTCTTTTTTTTTAGAAAAATCTTGATGCACATGTGACTGCAGGGTAGATATCATCACAGCTGACAATGCGCTATAAATACGCAGTTCCTGAGCCTCTTGAAAAGACTGCAAGGTAAGAAGCAGTGACACTGTAAATTTTACTGTGTAATTTTGCTGTGTACATATTCATGTACTATACAGAACACTTTTTGCATCTGATTAGTCATGATACAAAAGCCAGAAGGAAGAATGTGTAGTCATAAGGACGAACTTTCCAAGTGTTTTACTTCTGCAGCATTAGTCCTACTTCTGCAGATTCAAGTGGGATTATTCTTGAGTTATTTCAAATGCAGCAGCAGCATTAAAGCTGAGGGTCTAAGACAAACGAAAGCAGTAAGTGTCCATTCTTTTAATATTTACACAAACATAAAATTTATCCTAAATTCTGTTTAAATTACAAAGTATTTAATGATAAACTGGTATTTCTACATGTGTCCAAGCTTACATACACTGAGGTCTATAAATTTACTATTCCCTAAAGTGGTATCTAACCCTGAAAGAACATCTAAGCTGTGCAAGAAATCAGAGGTTCTGTTTTCAAACCTTACAAGCTGGCATAAAACCGGAAGTTAACATTCAGACGTTATATTTATTATACATGACAAGAGATAATAAGGTGTTATTAATACATAATAAGTATCATATATTAGGAATGTAATGAAGATGCAGTCTCTGACTTTAAACCAATTATATAATTCCATTATTTTATGCTGCAAAATTTGCCTGAATTTTCTTAAGAGTTGAAAAGGAATAGAATCAATACTTCTTGAATATTTTGTTTTATAGATCTGATCATAATGTTGCCAGTCTTTCCTATGAGTCTCGTTAGTATTTTCTAACTGAACTCATAGAGATATATGAATATATCACAAACCCATCTATGCCTTTAACAGAAGGATGTTTTTGCAAAAAGGAAAACTCAATACGGGACCATACCTGCAGCCTAGGAGGTCTGAAAGCCAAAAGGTGAATTCAAGGCTACACACAATATGTATAGATCGCTCTCATGGAAGCCTGATTCATGCAATCTCTGTGCTTGAGAATGGCAGTGCTGTAGATGAGTTAGAATACCCTGTTTCCTCACTTCTTGTTCCTTGAATAGGATTTCCGATATTTTCTTTCATTAACCTTTAATTAAGATTTGAAGACTCTGTAGCTTATTGGAGCAGCTCCAGATTCCAATAGCAGGTAAATATTAATATCATTCATCATTGTCATTCAAACCCAATATTCTCTCCTACCTCCTTGCATGTTCATATCAAAAAAACATCCAATTGAAATTGTTATATTTAATTAACAAATGAGTTTGCCTGTGGTACTTTAAGCTAAATATTGAGAGGAGGATTTATCAAGTCTACTATAAAGCTGGTGGAAAGGGAGATGCTGCTTGAAATAAGACCAATAACAAAAACGTGCAATGGGCTAGATTTGTTGTTAATAACATTGTTACAACTACACGTTAATACATCACACAGTTACGAGCACAATTACAATCCCATGACAGCTGTTGAGTGGCAATGTCTCAGACTATTTAGCATCTTTACCTTGAAATATTCCAAATATATATGAGATGTAACAAACTACAGAACAGACTTGGAAATAAAGAGCAGTGGAAAACATTGTCTATGAATAAACCAATCACTAATGTGTTCTCTTATTATCTTGTGCAAAATGAAGTGTTTAGAGAAGAGAAACACTGGCTAGCTCAGAGGTGCATACCTAATCTAGAAACTCTGTTTCCCCCAAGAGCTCTTGCAAGCTCTCCACCGCTCTGCATCACGCTGAGTGTGGAGCGGTGCCTCAGAAAGCAGGTGAGAGGCCACACCTCCTTCTTTTGGAAAACCACCTTCATTCGCCACCTCTTTCTAGAACATACAGAGATGAAATTTAAGGTACTAGAATGAATTTTTCAGAGGTACTGCTGTTTGACCAATGTAATCTGGTTTTACATATACTGAGTTCCTTGAGTTTCTCTCTCACACAGAGAAAAGACAAAACATTCCCTGACAGTTCATAGTCCCATAAACATTCCCTAGCATCAGGACAGAGCAGCACACATTATTGACCAGAAGAAAGAAGGAAGTGTAAGAAACTACCAGGATATCACTTACTGGGCTTGGTCTGATGGAATCTTAGGCTTTTCCAAGCCAACATCACGGTTTTTGTTATTTTCATCTTGTGGTTTGCCTTCCTTTGGACAAGGAGCGTATAGTTTGCTGAAAACTACTTTAATCAAATGCAATCACAGTCTTACAATATATTACAATAACAACTATGCTTTCCTTTGGCATGATAGATATCCATTGAAAAACTTTGGACCAACAGTTATTCCACAAAGAGCAAATATGAAAAGGATGCACAATCTTAGCATACTAGCTTGTTTTTAATATGGAATTATTTTGGTAAATACATCATCTGTAGTGATGATGGTGATGTCCTATATTATAAATTCAAAGCATTTCATAAATGTCAATGAATTAAAGCTATGAGATATCTGAGTGATAGAAAGGTTTTCAATTTCAAACAGAATGGGAGACAGAAAATTCTACAGAAAAAACACTCAAGTGAAACTTGCTGCATATCTTTTTGTCTCTGCACTTGAGTTCTTGTCCCTTCCTTTGCACTGCAGTTCTCTTGACTCTACCCTGAGATGTCTTGTCTGGTCGCAACTCATCTGTTTTATGTATGGACCAAGAAATTTGCGGCCAGGAAGGCCAATGGCATCCAGGGGTGCATTAGGAAGAGTGTGGCCAGCAGGTCGAGGGAGGTGATCC
>VZSC01001405.1:434449-472602 GCA_013398225.1 Steatornis caripensis
ACAGGCTGCCCAGGGAGGTTGTGGAGTCTCCTTCTCTGGAGATATTCAAAACCCGCCTGGATGCATTCCTGTGCACCCTGCTCTAGGCTAACCTGCTTTAGCAGGGGGGTTGGACTGGGTGATCTCTAGAGGTCCCTTCCAACCCCTACCATTCTATGATTCTATGATTCTATGAAATTATAAAATAACTCCTGTCATACCACAGCCACAGTTGAATACAAACATTACACGAAGACAGAGATCTTCAAAAACACCAATGATAACAGCAGACTTAAACTTGACCCATCTTCTCTGCTACACATGAACAGGAATACCTGGATGCGGGGTTTTACACACTGGAAACATCTCTTGGGGCTCCAAAAAGAGTAACTGCCTTATTTCAGTTTATACATAGAACTCGAGATGAACACATTTGAAAATGCACCCCACCCTACAATGCCTGTTTTTCCCCCTTTCTTTGGGTAGGAGGACAGGTATTTTCCTTCAGACATGGGCTGCAGCAGCAGCTCTCCTGGAACAGCCGGGCACTGGTGGGAGGTGAGAGAGGACGAGTGAAAGAGAACACTGCAAAGAATCTCCATACCTGTGGCAAAGAATCTCGTGGCATTTTCTGTCACTGTACCAAACTTCTGCCTAAGATTCTGAGGGAAAAATGTTATAAATAAAAACCTGCGCTAAGCAAAGGAATGTTCAGCTGATGCTGAAAATGTTGGAGATGCTGCAAATCTACAGAAAAAAATGCTACAAAGGAGTATGGAGGGTTTTAGAAGTCTCTCAACGAATCAAAGGTCTCACTTTTCTTAATAGACAATTTTCATTAATTTTTTTCCTACATGATTCTGAAATGAATGAGTCAGCATATTAAGATCAAACAAGGGAAAGGAGGTACTGTATGTTTAACTTTCTCTGCTGTCTATGCAATTATTAATCCAGTGTAGAAAACAAAATCATAACCTACCTGAGACACACACCAGTTATCAGGCAACACTATGTTTGGAATTTTAATAATTTTTTACTTTCGATTAAAGATTTTAAAAGAAACATTTTGAATAACTGAATAAATGAAGTTTTAACTCATTTCCAAAAGCTATTATTTTGCATGAATATGGAAAAGTTTCAAAAGCATGTTAGCATCTGGATTCCATAAAACTTCTGTTTTCATGAAAATTTCAGTGGCCCTCAGTAGTCTATCCACTGGACAGAGTAAAACAGTTCCAGTATCTGCTTTTCCCGCTATTTGTGGAGATAGATGCCTGGGGACAGCTTCTGTCAAGAGAAATAAATGTCACCAACCAGATAAAAGTGGGCAAGCAGGAAGCACATTAAAACCAGCATCTTGCACTGTGAAAGGAAAGCGATATGAGCTGATCCTCGCTTTCTACGGCAGATGATATGCCTGTAAATGAGCATTTGGTTAATAACACCTTATCTCCTCTCCAGAGAACCTGTCTGGACAATATGATCGGGTTGTTTTTTTTTTTCTTCATAACAGTGTTATTTTGTGTTGTAAAGAAAAAAAACAGTTTTCTGCATTGGCAGAACTTGAGCTACTCTTGTAATTCGATGACAAGGTATTTGATTATGAATATTCCAGCTGTTTTAACATAAGGACTAATTAAGTAAGATGTGATCTACAATGTTGTAAAGTTTTAGTACTGGTTGGCTCTTTAAATTGTTCCTTCAACATCCCATTAATTCTTTCTGTCAAGTCATTAGCTTGGGAATGGTAGGCAATGTGGAATATCCTATCTCTCTCTATTCCTTGAGCCCAGTCTTGGACAATATGTCCAAAGTATCTTTTCATTCAAATAGTGGTTTCCTTTCTAAGGGCTTGCATACATGGGAGTTCCTGCTCCTTCAGGCCAACTCAAGCAACCTGGATGTGTACTTGCTGGCTGAAGCCTGGCTGGCTGCTGGTACACTGCTCTGGAAATCCAGTGATGCTGAGGCACACACTGATGTTCAGCAGTGGAGCCGAACCACACCGCTGATTACCGAATAGCCAACAGTGTTTAAATGGGAAGAAAATCTCCTACCACCCTGCACATAGTCAAAGAGCTACCTGTCTCCCTGCCAGTTATGCAGCTACTTTTAATTTGGCACCTTTTGAATACAAAGCCATGGAAATGTCTTATCCAAAGAAATACGGACCACTGCCTTTATGTGCCACTGCCAATTTTTAGAGGAATACTTCAGGTCTGTTTTAGTTTCAACTGCTGAAACTCTGTATCCTGAACCAGGACAGAGTCCCTCGTGCTCCCCACTGTGGGAGCCCCAACAACAGCGTGCTGCTTTGACACAGCAGGACACTGCCTGTGGAGTTTATTCTCGAGTTTCTGAATGATTGGGCTCATAACCCCACTGAAAACTTCCTGGAATAACATTATCTGATTTTTATAGCACATAGTATATCTAAGAAATAGGCTGTTAGGAATGCAGCTTATGTATTTAACATTGTAAACTAAAGTGAGTTTGGGCTACTCTTGTAGTACGATCGTAGGGTATTGAATATTCCAGCTGTTTAACAGAATGACTGCTTTAGCAAGATGTGAACTCCGATGTTGTAAAGTTTTAGTACTGGTTAGCTTTTTTAATTCATTGCCTAGAAACTAGGAGCTTTTTTCAAAGGGCTAAGAGGAAAAATCTGGCAAATTTAAGCCAGACATGGTTTTCAAATACTTCATGTATTGTTCCCTTGGAAAAAAGCTCTGAGTTTCTAGGCAATGAATGGTGAAGTCAGATGATCACCAGCAACCTTCTCACTGCTGAAAAGAACCAGAAGTACATAATACATGACTAGTCAGGGTGTCTGGCTTTTGAACTCGTACCAACATGAATTATTCTTGTGCCTTTGGAGGGACAGATAACATCATAGCTGAGATTTGTAAATCTATCCCCTGCTCATCCCTCGCTGCAATTTGTGCTGCTCTGATTTTGTGTCTAGACCCTTCTGAGCATAGAGTCCAGCTGGTTGAGCATTAGTCAGCTAATGCCATCCTTGGCTCTGTGGACTGTGTTTTATCTTGAAATGCGTGTGAAAAAGTAGACAGTGTGAGCTAACCTATACTTATCAAGGCTGACACGGCAAGAGGAAACGCTGTTGAAGGAAGACATGGAAATTTAGCATGCAGATGACAGACAAAAGATATATTGAATTCCAAGGGTTGTGTGGCCAGTGATGTCTCTTCTTCCTCTGACAGATTCCCATTTGTTGTTTTGCTTGTTGCCCTTTTGACGGCAATTTGCTGCTTCACGTCAGTCATTCTCGGGCCTTCGGCTGACAGGCACGTGAGAAGAGGCGTGCAGAATATTTTTCTTAGCACTTCTAGACTCCTAGGCACTTCCCAAGAAGAAAAGAGTAGTGAGAATTCAGGCTTGGCTTTTTTCTTCTGAAAGTAGTGCTTGAATCACATGATGAGGAAAAACAACTGACTTTTCTTTTAATTTCACACACTCACATATGTGCACACAGACTCACACACAAAACCACATAGAAGCAAGACAGATATGCTGCAGGGTTCAGGCTGAGCTGAAGAACAAACCGTTTTAATGAATATTTTGATCAATCTTGCCAAATTGATTTAGAGTGCGAGTGCTGTCTGGGAATTTTTCTCATTAGTACTGAACTTCGTAATAGAGGAGCACGGAGTGGTGAGCTCATTAGTATCAGCCTGTCTGTGTCTGAAGGCGTACATGATGACAGGATGATACAAGTGACAAGAGACAGGGGCTGTGGTGCTGCATGTTAAAAATATCCCTTGCAGTGCTGCTCTGAAATATTAATTTTACTAACATAGTTCTTACAATCAGTTATGTTGAATTAATAGAAGAATGAGGTGATTTCAAAGTATTTCCCTAAAAGGAAATATGCTGGCTCTTTCAGCAAAGAGCGAAACAAACACTAACATCTGCCTTGCATTAACTACTTGTTTGCTTCAAAAAGAGGAATATCTTGCAGACATGTTACATAGGAAATCACAGTCATTTCCCTTTAACGAGCAGAAAGATACACAAGACTGCCAGATGATATAGGCTTTACCTGTAATAAAATAGTCTTCCTAGAAAAATGTTATCACAGAGGAGTAAATGAACAAAAATAACAACAAGAGTAAGAGCACAGATGAAATGCAGACGTACAATGGCCATTGCACTGGCAGCCTACCTTGTCTGCCCTTCACTGCAGCCAAAGCACAGCCATAGCTCCAAGGAGCCCTGGAGTGGCCACTGCAGAAAAACCTGCCAGATGAAAACATTTCCTCCTAATACCCGGAGTTAGTGGTTGCCTTATGGCCTGAAGTATTGGACTTTATGTCCTCTATAAAAGCACTTTATGCTTTCTAATGTAACGTGGTAACTTCCCATTATACATAACAGCATCCACTCTTTCTAAATCCTGCTAAATTCTTGGCCTCGGTACTACCCTGTGGCAACAAGTCTCACAGGTTAATTATATGCTTTATAAAAATGCCTTAATACATTTTAAATCTGTTGCTTTACAATACTTTTGAATACCCTTTTCTTGTTCTGTTGTAGGAAAATCTATATAGAAGTAATAGCTCTAGAACATGCCATTCATACATTTATCTCAGTTTTTTGCCATTTTGGGTATTCTTGAAAGAGCCCCAAACTCATAGTGACTAATATTTTTAACACGAGTTTCTTAATACCACTGCCTCTGTCCTGTCTTTGAAACAGGTAGATCAGAAATGATCATGTCATCCGAAGAAAAGCTCTTTATTATAATCATTTTCATCACAAACATTTTCTAGGTTGTTCCTTGTTTGCTATACCCTAATATTTTTTTTCTTTCTTTGTATTCTCTTACATTGACTATGCTACTTGCAGTGATAGGATTTTTGTTTTCTCCTAAGTAGTTATTTTGAATTTCAAACTCCAGGTGTGGCTGTATAAAAGGTATGGAAAAGTTATTTTAGCAAGGTTAATGAAGTGTATCATAATCACTTGATCTTTGTGCCACAAGACCAGGAGACAGAGGTCTGCAAGATCTGGATGCTAGTCATGATATTTCGGTTTTCATGTAGATAATTAAAAACTATAGTATTTCCTCTTTCTTTCTGTGATCCACTTGGTCCGATAGCAGGGAACAAAACTTCCTCTGAGGTGCTTTGTTGGGCTTCTGTTGTAATTCCGTGAAAATCTATAGAATTACAATGAGATGTGTATGTATTTGCAACAGAGAAAAAGCTCTCCCCAGTAACTTAGTGAAACCTTTATATAAATTACAGATACCTATAAACTTGTAAGAGCTAGTTAAAATCAAAATTCTGTTTTAGTTGAATGTATTTTTCTTGATACATTACTGCAAAAGACTGTATCTTTTAGGAAATTATAACATTTCATAAAAGCAACCAATCAATTCACGGAAGTTGGAATGTTTGCTCCTAGTCACAAGAATTCTATTTTTAAACACAGGTCCGGCATCTTGAGGGATTTGCATTTTCTTCTCCTCCTCTTCTTTATTTCTACAGCCAGAACCAGTGGCACAGCGATAAATCTCGGCCAATGAGCCAGGCAGAAGGAAGGGATACGTGGAGGCATTATTTCAGAGGAAGCTTCCTGCTTGGGATGGCAGCTTGTGGGTCTCAGCTTGTCTCTGAAGAGAGATCGGTGAATAAGCCCATGCCTTTACCACTCAGCTGCAACTGAAAGGAAGCTCTTGGTCAAATTCAACTAAATCATTTGGTGGGCAGGGATTTCAAATCTAAATGAAATGCTTCTTGCTCTTCCTAAAAGAATATTTTTTTCTGTTCTTAATAATCAAAATTAGTTGTTGCTACTGAGCATTCCTTGGCTATTACTCTGACTTTTTTTTTCATTTTGTTACCATTTTCTGTTTTCTTGCTGTACAGGAATGTTTTACAGTTTCCTTCTAGAAGACCACTGTTTCCAGTGGCTGCAATTCCTGGCAATTACGAGGATCGATATCTTACAGTGGAACTTGAGCTACTAATATTAAGGATTATGGTAACGGTAAATGACCTAAAATGTAAGTGGTCAAAGCCCAAGAATCACACAAAAAGCAGTACACATAAACTGAAGTTAAAGTGTTTAAACAAGAAAAGAGAGGGTGGTGAGAAATGCTACTTTTGCAGATGCTATAGAAAAATTTGATTTGTTACACATCTAGAACTATTATTATTTCTGGAGCAAAGTAAATGAATGAGAAAAGCAAGATGTTTGGTAATCTCCATTACACGTCCCTTGCCCAGCAACTCCACCTCAGCTTGCCCCTTACAGAAAAGAAGAATGCTTCACTTCGTGACAAGAAACAAATAAGCATGTAAATAAATACTGAGTAGACAAGGTCCTCGGCCTTGTATCGAAAAGATCACTTACATAATCTGCTCTACTGGGCTGACTCAGAAAAGCATTTTACACGTCAGCACCTGATAGCATAGACAAAAACCAAAGATTTGTTAAACTACCAATTTTTTTATTATTTCCAAAAGTTGCTGCTGTTAAAGTGATGAGTTTTTAAGAAAATGAAGGAGCAGATGCTCACCTAGTATAAAAGATGTCAGCTCTGCTGCGTAAGGTCTGAGATCTACAGGTGTTTTCTTTAACTGGCAGACTTAACAAAATACAAATGTGTTGTGAGCAAAGGCATGAAAGTTAGCCCTTACAGTCCTGGAGCTTACAGAAGGCAATATAAAGAGATTCCAGGCCACTGGAAGAAATCAATACTTTTTAAAGGATTTGTTTATGCATCTATGTTTGAATTACTGTATGGTGTTGACTTTCCAATCACACATTGCAAATTATTGGTATTACATTTTTTATCCTGCTTAGCTGAAAAGCCAGGTATTTAACCACATCTTAGTCAGAATACTGTATCCTATCCAAGTATTTCCTAATGTGAGACCCCTTCAGTGCTCGTCTTTTTCTTTAAAACCTAAAAGGAAATACTTAGTTGAAAATCTTAGTTGTTATTTTGCAATTGTGAATTTTGCTTGCCTTTTACAATTTGAGATGCAGTATGTCACAGAACTGAAAGTATTGGTTTGGAGGACCTCCCTAAATTTCTGCAGGTGCCAAGCAGTGCCATCAACTCGAGGGCTGACAAAAGTCAGGATAAATCCACATATTTTGTTGTAGCTATGTTGCTGCATTGTACTGCTGTGCAGTTTTGCCATGTTTCACTACTCACAGTATTTGTAATTGTTAGTCTCTTAGCAGGTTCTTGTGCAACATCATTTCTAGTCCTCTTTGTGACAGATGGCTTTTCCACCCATAGACAGGGGGGTTTTGTGTGTTATTAACTTTGCATTAGACCTGTTTTAAGAGCATCATAAAAAGTTACGTGCTACAGTTTTCAACAGTAAAATATTTATGCACACCAGAATTATTTATGAACTGTTAATTGAAGCGAAACAATTTGTAATTCTTTTTTTTTACAGTCAAATCGGTAATTATGTTGTAAACAATCAAATTATCTGCGCTAATAACTTAAACTTAACTGTATATACTTTTAATCATCAAAGATTTTTTTTTCAACTGATTTTCTGCCCTGTGATTTTAGACGCTTGCTTTCAAATACAATCAGGTACAAGAGAATGCACCAATAATTAACTTTGAGGCAGAATCCGAAGCACTCATTAACTTTAATTTATAACTAAAACTGGGTTTAAGAATGTGACATACAGAATGAATCTCTGTTTAACAGAGTATTTGTTTTCTATAAGAAGGCGTAGTAGATGAATTTTTGCCTATGTACTATGTAACGTGAAGCTATCAGAACGATTTCAGATATGCTGTGCAATCTTCTTTCATCTGTCAACCGAGTAGTCGGTGTGTTTGCTCAATAGAGCTATATCTTTAATCAGGGTAAAAGATGTAACTTGACAGAGTGCAATTATTTTAATTGCTGTGGAAAGACAGAGAACTAAATTGTAAGAGAAATTTTATTTTCAAACTTAGTTCTGTTCCAGAACTGAAGCAAGACTTCAGACAGCTAACAAAATTTTGAACTTTGAGGTTTGTCCTTTCAGAGCTGCAATAACATTTTCTGAAAGGACACATCCAATGAAGAAGAAATGTTTTCATTTATGTCAACACTGTTAACTTTGAAAAGACTTGGTTTTGAAGCACTTTTAGGGTTTCTGTTGTACAAAATAAATGCCAAGCAGCTTGTGCAGCAACCGTGCAATCTTTTTATTCTTCTTTCTGTACCCTTAGACAGTTTTTGTCAGGAGCGGATCTATGTTCATTTGACAGTCACACTAAATGAAAATAATTTTGATCGCTGACTTTCCTCCCTCCACCTCTCGAAGCAGTCCTAAGTTGTCAGAAACAAAACAGAAAATAGTCTTTGGGCTTCAGGTTGCAAACAATCATTATTGCATAGTGGGATTATTATATAAAATTTACATCTACTGTGGATTGGGACATATTGAAGCCTCTGTCAGATAGTTGTTCAAAATATATCAAGCTGCCAGTTCACAGAGTTTAGCCTAGAAGCATCAATGCTGTATCAAAAACGTGGCCCACTTCTTTGTGTTAAATAGGACCAAAGTCATAGTCTCATAGCACATCATTCAAGAGATTTCTCAGGTGTGAGAGCTTTTGACTTGAGCATCAACATGTAAAAGCTGAAGAAGGAGAGTATTTCCACACAGAAGGTAGCTGCAATTTCTGGGCTGATGGTGTGTTGCTAACCCCTCACGTTGCAACGCGCAGGCGGCTTTGACATAGCTCTGCCACACTGACTGACTGATTTGCATGCAGCTATCTCCAAACTCATGAGCCAGCTACAGTCTCATAAGGACATTTATAACACTTTTGTTCATATTCTTATACCCTAAATGAATATGTACTGTTTTCGCTTCTTTACAGCTTAGAAAATCCACAATAGAAAACAAAAAACATTCAAACATTCTGAAGACCTTGGAGACTTCTTCCTGAGTGCAAATGTTTGCTGTTACCTCCTGCTGTCTCCCTGCCCACAGAGGGCTGGATCCTCAGCTACTATGATGCTTTGTAGCTCTACCTGTTGTCACTAGCAGATGACATAACCAGGTTTTTTGGTCTTTTCCATACTGTTATAACATGAGGAGAAAAACTCTGGGAATTTCTTCTTTGGCATTGCCAGAAAGCTAGGGGAGGCACCAGTTTGAGACTTTCTGGCACGTAGTTTAGGCTATCACTTAGGTCACGCAGCTTAGCGTTTTAGTAGTCTTTTTCTCTGAGAAAAACTTTTATTTTGAAAAGCCTGTGCTCAGAAATATAAAACAGAATCTATCCCAAAGAGCCTATGCCACTGAGTGAAATGGAGTAGGTGAGAAATATTTTCAGTTCTCTTTGACATGTTCCCACCCAATTTCTTTTATTCATCATCTGTTAATGAGAAGACTGGGCCTGATACTGTGTTATGGAAGGCTGCACAGAGTGGAGGTTTACTTCTAAGTAAAGCCAATATAATAGAAATAACTGCAATTCGAAAAAAAATCAGACAGGTTTTTAGCTACAGTAGTTTTGGGGGATTTTTTCAGCTACAGCTGTATCCCTAATCAATACTACTTCTTGAAAGGCTGTAATTTCTTTACATATTACTCCAGGTAGATAAGCTCCACAAAATTTCTCACATAAGTTGAGAACTATTTCCACAATACCCAGGACAGAGGTTGGCTGCAGAAATATCTTGAAGTCACTTGTGCACCTTGAGCAGTTCCGCAGCTGTTAAATGATTACTTGATACAAAGACTGGTGGAAAAGACAGCACTTCTGTTCAAGTTGTCAAGTGACATCTGGAATCCTTAGAGGACTAGTTAAAATTAGTTCCACTGCAGATGCCTCTGCATAAAAGTGGTTATTAGAAAAGTATATCATAAACATTGTACATGTTATCTATTTACAGAAAGAGTAACTCTTCCAATTATTAGTTTTTCCCTCCACGCAAACGGCATGCTGACGTGGTATCGAACACTGTTCAGGTGTGAGAATTGACAATCAGTGCCTTTTAGAGGAATACAAGCATGGTAATCTAGATAGAGGCTTTGGTTTGTGCTTTGTTTATGGTGGAGACAGGAAGCATGAATGAGTCAAAAATCAGCAGATGGGGGGAGGGGTGTAGCTATTATTTGGGTAAGTCAGTCCTCTGTAATGTCTGACCACCAGCTGGCAAACAGAGGAGTATTGCTTCATGAAGGTGACTTTTCAAATTAAGATGCACCAAGCAGACAGGTGGAGGTTTTTAGTACTCCAGTATCTTTCACGGAAATACAATCCAAGATTCTGTGATGGTCTCAATTATTGGGTGAGGTGTTCCCCTAATTGCTAGGAAAGGTCTATATGGAAGTAATCAAATGTTAAACACCATCTGTTCAGACCTTAGCAGGGGTGAGTCGGCATAACTCCCGTGTAATGGAGTATTTGCCCTATGACTACTGGTATTGTACAAAAATATTCCTTGTCTTTACCTTTCCCTGGCCACTCTTACACATGCTTTTCTACAGTTCCTTGATCATCTCCAGCTGAAACTTATCAAGAATTGCAAGTGATTCAGGTTGTCATAAGACTTGGTGAGAACGCACCCATCAGTGAGCACGGCAGAGAGATCTCAGGCATGACACTTACCTATTGTGAAAGTCTGAGAGGAAACAGTCAATACATTTCTGCCTCTGCTAAAAGTTTAAACTGTTTCATTTTTGGTTCTTTCATGTATTAATGTTGCATTTAAAGCTGCTGAAGCTTACAGCACTTTTTACTGAAAGGTTAAATGAGTGACATGGAAAGATCCCAAGGAATTATTTATTTCACTGTATAGTCATATGTGTTTGTGTTATCCCATCATGAGTCTTTCTAAATGCAATTTTAACCATTTCTTTCTTTCATTTATGCAAGACTGTTCAATACTACATGTGCATACATGCTTCCTAAAGGTTTCACCTGCTGATGTCTGTGTTTTTTGCATGCTAGCATTAAGACACACACAAAAGATTTGTTGTTGATTACACATATAATCTCTTTAAATCAACTCTTCAGTTGTAAAGAGTTTCTATAGCAAAACATGTTTTGAACTCTTTTTTTTTCAGGCACTAATTTTCCTTTCAGTTTATGATAAGGTTTTTAAATCATATTGTATGAACTATTTCCTTTTCTGTGTTTTGTTGTTTTTTTAAAAAAAACCCTAGTTCTCTTCTCAAAAAAAAAAGTCTTCCTATTTTCTAAAGAGACATATGCATACACACTTTTTTAATTTTAATGAGTAACTAACTGAACAATAATTGGTCAGATGGGGAGCTGAAACACATTGTACAGAAAAATGCTTTTCTCTCTATCCAGAATGAGAGTAGCCATCTATCTGAGGCCATTCCTTTTTGTCAAACGAAAACAATAAAAGCTGAAGAAACCTGGGAAATAAAGGAAAATCCAACATAAATTATGATTTAAAGGAAGCCAAAACTCATAATTTAAAAAAAAAAGATCATTAGGTTTCAAGCAAGGACAAAGAAAAGGGTGTTTTTAAAGACCAGAAAGCAAGTTCTGGCAAGACAGCTATGACAAGCAATGGATGTCCAGAAGGCTGTGCTAAAGGTGCAATTGCTGTGTCTTATTTCTGCAATGGCTCAAGTCAGGGATTAGGGCTGACCTAGGCCACGTGTGAAGGCATGGGGACAATGACAGAAGAGTCTAATAGAAAGGAGCACAGATATATACAGTCTTGAGGTAAGTATGACTGTGGGAAAGGTTAGGAGGTAAAAATTAAAAATCATTACTAACAAACAGAAATGTAGCATGACTGGAGAGAAAACAAATTGCTCCAGGTACTTGGAAGTTCTGACTGCAGTGACCTAAGTGTAAAACCTTCAGTGTACTTAATGACCTGCATGCTAGCCAGGACAGATTCTGCTCTGAATATCCACTAAGAGGTACTGTGCGGTGTGCCTGAGTAAACTGGTGAATGGAGGAATAGGGATTTCAGTAAACAAGTAGCTGTTCCTTATTGCAAAGAGACACCGACATTTAAACCTTCATCTCTCCTTATGTGTGTATGCAGTGTAATGTGCTCTTCTGTGTAAAGTATGTGAATTAATGACATTCTTGACACATAATTCTGAGATTTTGCAATGTTCACCCCTGTATTTCAGAACATTTAATTATGTCTATCAGTTAATAAAGAGGACTATTTAGGATTATTAGATATGTTGGTATATTATTACATATGTTTTTCAATATATGAACATGGTTTTAATTTTGGAAGTTTGATTTGTCAGATGACAAGAAACAACAGTGCATAAGGAAAAACTGGAAAAATACCAGTATCTACCTCAATATAGCTCTAATTGCTAAACTAATTACTCACCACTTGTAACTGGAGATTTTAGAAAAACTCTGAGTATCACTAAAAAAGCCTTGCAGCATGAGGAGGTTGTGAGTATAAGAGTATTCTGTGTAGTAGGGAACTTTTATTTACACACCAAAACCAAGGTGAGGGTTTGAAAGTGAAAGAGATCATAATTAAACTAGGACCAGATCGGTTCAGCCACTGCAAAATATACTGTTGTTTTGAACAAGATCTACTGCTGATTGTTTATGATGACTGAAACAGAGTGATCTCTTTAAATAGGAGTGGACTTAAGTTATGCATATACATAGGACTGTTAAAACAGTCTTCAGATGCCATTTGAGAAGCCCTGAGCAATCCAAGACACTGGCACTGTGCTGTGGCAACAGGCGGAGGTCGGCCCAAGATCTCCAACAGCTCTAGGCTTAACACCAGGTTCTAGATTCTCAGTCTGCACTGACTGCGGATGGATGGATCTTTGCAGAGCATGAATAATAGCATCTTTATAAATTAAACAATAAATTAAAATGTGATTTTTAATCTTTTGGGGTTCTTCAACTCTGAATTAATATGCTCATGTCATTTCCACTTGTATAGATTCTGCTTCTACCACAGTCAGTGATGTTGTATCACTATATAAAGACACCTTTTACAATTGTATTTTACAAGGCAACTGAGTGCGGGTGTTAACGTGCAAAGCCGCTTGACGACTGTAGAGACATTTTCCTCCAGAGTATTGAAATATTCATTTGTACACGTGCATTTTCCTGGAAACTTCTCCCCAACAACTTTTAAATTAGTGCTCTATTCTGATCATGTCATGATTTTGTCGTGTGTTATTGTACAAAGTAAGTATAATTCCTGTCTCCCACCAGAAACAAATGAAATTATAAATCTTCATCCTATAAACAAATGTTCTCTGGTATGCTAGGACTTGAGCTTCTCTACAATGAGACAGAACAGAAACCTTTCAGAGGGTTTTGCAGAATAGATTCTGGGGAGTGGAGTGATTTCCACCAAATCTGCCCCACATTTTTTCATACTGTGTTGCTTCTAGATATACATGGAATTTCATATCAACCAATAAATCCCTCATCATGAGAAGCACTATTTCATTCCAGAAGCATTCCGGCACATTAAAGATACTTCTAAATTAATCTTTTTATTCCATGTTGTTTTTCTAATGATTGCTATGATATTTAATTTTACAGCAGGTAAAATAAAGTGGTTTCAGTCTCCCTAATCCTATCTCATGGATTTAGACAAATATTCTTTTATTCAATGAGCAGTTAAATAGGGCATTCGTTTTCTACAGGCAGATCATCATGTGTTGGCATTTGAATGCTAAATATTCACTAGATCAGATATTCATAACAACAGTGGATAATTATTAGTGGCTACTGGATCAAACCAAGGCGTTTATAGGGTCCAGGGTTCTTTTCCAGATGACTCCAGAGAACACCTCGGAAAAACAATAAGAAATAAGGCAAGTGCAGAATGATAGGAACTTGACTAGAGGTACATTCCAACCATTCTGCTACCAGTTAAATGATGAACAATTTATAACTGGGCTTCAATAATACCTGACAGAAATGAGTTCCACAGTTTAATCATTAAGTACTCTCCTCCGATTTTTTTAATTTGTAGCTTAATAATTTTAGGTAACCTACAATTCTGCTGTAAATTCTGAGAAATAATTAAAAAATATTATTTTTGTTGAATAATCAGTTAGTTTATAGCAACAAATCAATACTGAGAATTGTAAATACTGAAGGTGTTTGGCAAAGGTTTTTTGTGCAGCCTGCAATGCTCTAAGTTTATCTATGTCCCTTTCTCGTTTGCACTATCATAATATTTGCTACAAATTGACCAGACTATCTCAGAAACTGCAGACAGAAAATGGATAAACAACAAAAATTCAAGGATAAGGCTTCTCCCTCAACTATGAAACCACTACAGATTCTGTTGATGTTACAGCGTTTTGAAAGGAACGGGCATGTTGCCACCACACTGAAGTTTCTGTAACCAAGATGCAGCTGTGAAATGAATGGCCAAGATGAAGGCACTGAAGTGCCTCAGGGGCCGCTGAAGTAAAAGAGAAAAGTAAAATGTGAATCACCAGCAAAAGAGAGAAAAAAATATCCAGGTATGTTCATGCACAGGCACGTACACTCGTATTTCTCAAGGTGGATTGGTTTGATAAAAATTATGACCTTTATTCCCCTACCCTATTTTATTTTCCAGTACTAAAAATATTGCAAGTGCCTGAGGCGTAAGTCAGAGCAAACCTCCATTATCACTCCAGAGACTTGGCACTCTGCTCATTAGGCTCCTTAGGATCTAACTGAGTGACCTTGTTTGGTGGGAAGGCACAGATGGAGTCTGTCAGTAAATCTTGTTAATGTAACAAGTATTCCTACTGTTAGATGAGGTTTGCACCTCATATAAGCGTTTCTATCCCAAGTAAACAACAACCATTCCCTCCTACCAATGTCAGCCCCCTTATTTCATGCCACCAGGTACTTCAGGATTTGTTTTTGCTGTGAATTACCAAAAAAGAACATCTTGCTGTGAGTGTAGGGTGATCTTTCTCTCAAAGGCAGTCATGCACCTTGTTTGTAGAGAAAGTGATGTTGGCTTTTAAATTTAGAAGTGTTACCTGATAAACAAAACAGTTTTCTTCTGCTGTGAATTTTTTCCTGATCTGAAAAAATATTTTTGTGACAGGAATGCAGATTTTTCCTAGATTCATGCTCACTCGGTTGTATTACATGATATACATAACTAATACATAAGATAATAAGAGGTTTATTTATGAAATAATTTTAAGTGGTTTAAAATTTTAAAATGTAGCCACTATTTTGTTTCTGTGATAAAATAAAAAGCTGGTTTCAAAGTACATTCAGCTTCTAAAAGTCAATGCTAAAAAGGTGACACCACATTAGTTCAATGGACCCCTTTGTGTAAAAGAAGTGGGATACAACACTAACTGAAATATTTAAATAAAATTCAATGTTGTGAAAACCACTACAACCGTAAACACCAGGATAAATTTCATGCTGAATACATAGTCGTATTACCTATGTGTTTTGCATTGTTAAAGCACAGCACCAAAGCGTGGCTGAATTAGGGACCCCCACTTTTCATTTCTATCTTCAGATTTGTTTACTAAGTTTCCCAGTCCAAATGGGATTGGGAAGGTACAGCTTGAAAGCAACACCTTTGCATATTTTTAAATTATATTCTATCCTGGATTGCAGATGGAAGAATCAAGCCTGAAATTAGAAATTGAGATGAATCTGCATTCCCTTTTCCATAGCCACTTGGCTCTACAGGCTAGTTCAGGCCTCCAAACCCCAAGTTTCAGAGCCCAAATAAGAGAGAAAGAATAGTCCTGCTTTCCTATGCCTGCCCCTGCGTGAAGGGCTGACTCCAGCTGGGTCTCAGTAACACCACCTGATGGCTTAGATGATTGCTTAAAAAGAGGAGAGAGAAGAGACGGAAGAAACCACATCATTGCTTTTACTTCTGCCTTTCCACCCTTCATCCCTTTTCTAAAAGCCATCAAGGTTCTGCATTAGAAAGCCACCACTGTTCACAAACTTACTAAGGGCTATGGTTTACAGTGCCTGTTTCCTTGTTTTAAAACATTAATTTACTTTCTTCCTTGTATATTTCTGCCAAGTCCTTGTTGCTTCCAATGTTCAAACACTTTTCTATTAGTGAAAACTTCTCTTTGCTGCTCGCTACTGTAAGGATTATAACAAAAAAATCAATTTTAGGACACCAAAGATCATCACAGGCAAAGGAATAAAAACTTTTTGCAAGTGTAATTAAAAAGAGAAGATGGCCCCATAACAGATAATGTGTTGTTGACTAAGCACCAAAGGTAGGACCAGGCCTGCAGAAAAGGACAGGCTATCATTATTAAAATCTTTAGGTTGCATGGAAACTGATGTCCAGATCCTGCTACCACAAGAATGGTAGAGACTTCTCGGGATCTGATGGGAAAGAAATTAGCAGAGTACGTTAAACAGATAAGTGGGACAGAGGAAGCTATGCTAGGAAGAAATATGTTGGAAACATTTGTTTTGAAGCATAGTCCTGGCAAACTGTTCTAAACGGTGTTGTTATTGGTAAGGTTTGAATAACACTGGCTTATCTTCATCTTGGCTTCAGAGTTTTAGACAAGTGAGATTATGACCTAGTATGATCCGGAGCTCCAGAGATAAGCATCACTTTCCTCTGTCTGTGGTAAGAGGTTAAATAGTCACGTAACGGCTGTTGCCTGCCTTCCTTTGTGTTTTTACTATGGTCTTGACCTGGCAAAGGCTCACCCATTTGAAGTTACTGCATTGCATAAGAAATAAATACGTCTGGTTTTGGTCGATACAACTTTAGATTATTCCTTTGGTAAACCTGTCCCTCAATACGTGTATGCAGATACTCTGGAAGACCGGCCTCCTCAACAGCACTGTAGACTTAACAGAAAACATACTCTGTTAAGCACAAATTCTGTAAACAAAACAGTAAATAAAAAATTTTGAAGAAAGTATTTTAACGTTACCCTTTCCTTCAGTGAGCTCTAATTAGGACTTGCATAACATGTGAAGACCTTTCAAAGATGTAAGTTGTTTTCTGTGGCAATGTTGTGTGCTGCAGTTGTAAAAGAGAAACAGTGCAGTTCTCATAAATTAGCTTTATTATTTCTAAGATTGATGGATCAGGAGTATCAAGCCCTTCCTTTCACTTGTTCCTGTTCACTCAAGTCATTCCCTTGTTACAGTGGCTCTGTATTGTAGTGATCAGTGTATTCCAGGTGTCCTGTCCTACATTACTACTACTGTAGGTGCCTGCAGTAATGACATAGCAAGCCTTAGCAATTCTCTGTTATAATGGTTTGTTCTCATAGCTAATTGACATAGCCATGGAAGTAGAGCCTTAGATTGCTTCTGCATCGCTGCAGACACACTTGAGGAGAAAATATTCTTGCCCTAGGAAAATGCCATTCACTTCAACCGAGAGGCCCTGCAATGAAAGCCTGAGGCAGGTCGAAGAAGTGGAGCCTGAAATTCAGATTGCCCTCATCTTATCAAAGCAAAATTACCTTTTCCCCCAGGTAGTTCATAAGATATTTCCATTGCTCGTTGATTTTAGCCAATTCATCCTAAGCCTTCCAGAATTTTTGGTGAGGTGGTGTCTTTCACTGCAATTAAGTGCAGTTTGCCCTGTACAAATTCGCTATTTGTACCATCATATCATTGCATTTCTGGCTAACCTGCAAAAATTAGAAATGAAAAGATATTCAGCAATGCGTAAACTATTCTGAGACTGAAAACCTTGATGAAAAGACTCTGCTCCATGCTGAGTTTCTGTGTTGAGCTATACTTCGTAAATACTTTAATAACTGAGATGTTGGTTTTGCAAACACCAGGGCAAGTTTGCCATTGGTTACAGTAACCTAGAGTTGTCCTGAAGCAATATTTCACTTTATAAATCCATGTTTGCTGCTAACAATACAAACTTCTTTGCTGTTGATTTGTTGAAATAAATGTGCTTCCTACTATAGGTTGAGATTATGACTATTGTATTTCACATCAGTATTTTGTGGCTCAAGGAATACCTATAAGGTGCTTTCAGATCATTAAAAATACTGCAAGGGAAATGAAAAAATTATCATGGCTTCATGAATTTAACAGTCATTGTTTTCTTTCTTACATGCCACTGTCAACACCCTTAAAGAAAGCTCTGAAAACAAAATTTATGAGCTATTTTGGCAAGTTTCTGATTTCATTTAAATCCATGCAAATCCGGTGTAACTCCATTAAAGTGTACGGATAATTGAAAACTTTCCACTGAAACTATATTTCTCAGTGTGGAAAAAAATATTTTTGACAAAACTAGTTCTCCTTCTTCAAAAAAAAAGCTCTGATTTTCATGCAAAATTTCAACATGAGTATTTTTCTCATTTAAAAAGTAGAAAAGGATAATTCAGGCAAACTCTAATTTGTACTGGCCTACCTGAGACTTGATTCAGGAGTCCTTTGTCATATTTTTTATCTGTAAGGATTCAAATCAAGCACTTGCACCTCCTGTCAGTCTCTGCAGTGTGTGTGTGTGTTGTTTATATACATATATAAATACATAGGATGACATATTTCAGGTCTATCTCCTCAGGAGGAGAGAGAATTATATGCAATAGTCTCACAAAGCATTTAGTCGATAATTAAACTCTATGAATCTCAAAGAGAACTAATGTCATTTTTCTATAGTCTCACATGACATACAAAATAATCTCACCATGAATCTGGAGTTTAATAGAGATTGGCACCAGCTCCAGTGTCCTTGGTATGTGTCATGGCATGGATTATTGCTCCAATCAATACAAAGCAATTTCCAATCAAGGGAAACAATTGTGCATTGGTTTGTTCTGATCCATTTTCAGATAGGATTTCTACAGCCTCCCATGGATTTGCAGCTGCTCAATTACAGTCTAATTGCACAACCCCCATAGAGCAACGCCCAAGGAGTATTAGCGGTACAGGGTGACATTCAGAATGCAGCAAACGTGGTGAAGCTTGCAGTTCACACAGGAAAGGAAAATGTACCACATGAAAATAAAGACAGCACATTAAGACACGTGTCACTTGTTCTTTTTCGCAAAACCTCTGGAGTGTTTGTATGGCCCCAAAATGCCCACTCCCCAATTAACTTATTGCAAGACATGTAGAAATACTCCTTCAAGAAGAAATACTCCTACAGAAGAAAGAATAAAACAAAGGAAAATAAACAGATATGGTAGCTTATATAGCAAAGTCCCTGGAGAATTTCCTTGTCAAAACTAAGCAAACATCTTTTAGCAATGCTAGCCTACTAGACAAGATCGCAATTCATTGGGGAGACTGGGAGGCCCCTTTAATCTTCTATATATTCCAGGTCTCGCTCTCAGCCTGTGCTTTTGGGTATTTTATCTTTCCAGTAGTCATTTTTTTATTGATAGAACTTCAATTTCTGTTGATGCATCAGGGAATAAAGGCGTTATACCAATGCAGAGCAACAGCTTGTATCAGGACAGTTCAGAAAAGAAAGTGAAAGATATTGTTTCTCTCCAAAGGAGCAGGGCGAAGATAGGTAGCAAAGTCATTTCCCAGGTTGAAATTTTCTATAAGATTGGAGATTGCTATCCTAATCTCACAAAAAGTGTGGTAGTGAACTCACATGCCAGAAGAGCTGCTTTAAGTCTCAGCTTAAAAGAGGTCACCCAGTTCCATGTTAGGACACAAACAAATTCATGTGCTCGAGATGTCCTGACCTCTAGCCAGATGCATTAATCAGACAAATCTCCCTGTCGCTGCAAAGATGTCACAAATTCTGCAATTAAGTCTGAGGGGGTTTATGGTGAAAAACATTTTTTTCCTATGATTTTTCTGAAGACGTTTAACCGGTCTCATTTTTGCCTATTGGTTAGAATACCTTAACTTTGGAAAAAACTGGTAAGAATATTGGGTAAACTTAAAGCCATCATTAAGACAAAAGGACTCTGCAGTGAGCTCTAACTCATAGCAAAGCATTCTGCCTGGCTTTTAGAGCACCTGGAGGCTATTCTTTGCAGCCTTGCTGGGGATGACACTCGCCTATGGATGTCTTGCCACTGGAATTTGCTACTATACAGTTGTCAGTAAATCACAGTTTGTCAGCTCTCAGTAAAAAGCCAAAATATTTTCTGCCAAAAAGTTTTCATTTTATCCACTGAATGAGAAACTTCAACTCTGTAAAAACAACTCTTAAACAGGAGAAAAAATATTTAGCATAGAATAATACTGCAATACAGGAATGCAAAGGCCAAGGAAACAATTAGCAGGTACATTGAAACCGTTTCCACTGAGAACTGAAGTCTCTGAACACTCAGCTCTCAAGTCTACAGGGAAAATTACAGGCTGGCTATGTCACCCCGACAGTTAACATTAGCTCTTGCTGTTCTGAGGTGTCCTAGCCGCAAAGGGAGGACGTGGGCCCAAAAGAAGCAACCAGCAATTGACAACTCTAGAGCAATTTTTGTAGTGATAGAAGTAGAATGTTTTAGTCTGCTCAAAGTCTCACAAGCATTTTCTTAAATAAAGTAATAATAATTAAAGAAAACTCTAAATGTAGGTTAGGTGTATTTCAAATCTTCACTTCTAGGACCTGGGTGGAAAGTGAGAAAAGACTTCCACAGCTTCACGCCAGCAAAAGGCTGAGAGGGGATGCCAGAAGAGATTGGCTGGACTATGGGAATAATCCAACATAATTGTGGGAAGACAGCAGGAAAATAATTTTGACAAGGCTAATACCAGAGTAAACTTTGTTCATACAATGGATATGGTATATTGACGCTGTAATGAAGCTGTAGCTCTTATTCAGAAAGCCTTGGCTTTTTACCTGATATTGTAAGAGGGCAAATGTATCGCACAGGGCATTTGTAATTTAGAGATAAGATCTTACAGGGTGACACAGAAAACTATTTTCATCATAAATCTCAGTAAGCCAACTTCTAATAAAGAATCTGCCAATAATGCCAAATATAAACCTAGTGATGAAAGAAGTCGGTTAACTGACAGTTAGTGTCTTAACTCCCACTTTTTGCCATAGTCCGGCAACAGTCACTTCATCTTGGTCATACCTGCTTACAAACATGTTTTGCTTTTTTGTTTTGTTCTGGTTTTGTTTTCTCATCATCAGTTCTGTCTAACTGCTGAGAGAAAACTATTTCTTTGTTGAGCTTTTGCTGTTGTATTTCTGGGAATGAAGGTTGAATTTAATTTTTTTTCATTCGTTCTGCATATACTTTTTGGACAACTGAATAACAGCTTAGTGTTATTTATTACTCCTACTCTCCTTTACGGAGCTACTTTCTCACATGGTAAGAGGTGGACAAACAGGTTCTGATTCTCGCTATGCTGTTTTGAATCGTTTCTAGAACTTCTGTTGAAAAGGACAGCAACCTGCCAAAGCACAAGCATACCATTTAAATTCTTCTTACACCTGTTTCATTTCAGAATGTTTTTTGCAATAAGAAACTATTGTGGCAGTCTTTGTTATCAATAATGCTGAACTGAGGTGACCGGCAGTTGTTTTTGCAAGAGAGCAATGTCTTAATGAAGATCTTTGATAAAATCCTAACTTTGGTGAAACATCACTGTTGTCCTGAACTGGCCTCAGAAGTTACCAATTTTAACTTTGCACATGCATTAGAACTCTTGTTTTCCTACAAAAGCAACCTTTAATTTTCATTAGTTTGAAGTGAAAACTTCAGCTAGTGATAACATTCTCCCCCTGACACAAACCTATTCCTCTAACTCAGAATATTTGATTAAGCATATGTATTAGATGGGATAATACACAATCTCTGCTTGATTTTAATTATCTTGGACTCTGATGCCAATGTCAGTGATGACAGATGCCAGTGGGAGTTTTGAGTACAAGTACAGGGCAAGTCAAGGGTCTGACCAAGTACTCCTTCATGATAGTCCTGTGTTTAGTTTCTGAATTACTTTATCTTAATTACCTCCCCCACAGTTCTAATAAATCATATGGGTGATGTTTATTTGAGAATATAGTTGAGTCAATACAAGCTTTTCCTTTAATAAGTAACATTGTTTCTAAGATAAATGTATTAGTACTCTGAACACAAACTGATGGATTTTTTTCCAAAGTCATCTGCACAAAGGATATTAAGGGAAATTTTGGTAAAGATACTACAACAGATTAAACAAATTTCCATTGATATTAGGGTTATTTTCCCTTCGGGACTAGTACAATTTAATAACATTTAGTAAAACAGAAACTGGCCAAAAGTATCAACATTATGGCAGCTGACCTTTAGACCTCATCATATGCTACCAAATGCACCTTGCCAAGGCAATATTCTTTCTTTTTGTCACACACAATCGTATCGTGGCATTACAGGAAATGGATTGGAGAGAGAAGTTCTACCTAGTTCCCAGATATGTCTTCTGTGATGTTTCAACTCAGGATCGATTATTCCATTTGTTTCTGGTAGGATGTTGTGATAGTGTTATGTCAAAAGGTCTGAAGGAAGTCCACCGTTTACAATATAGCTCTAGATATTTTACTGCTCATTTGAAGAGACTATTTGGATAGTTTGTTATTCACTTTAGAAAAACTTTTTAATGTACATTTCCTACTCCATCCGTTTTAAGGAAGGTCTAAAAGCAATTATTGTAGCCTAAGTATCCAACAAATAAATATACAAAAATAATGCATATATAAATATATAAATAAATAATGCATATATAAATAAAATAAGCTATTAAATACTTAAGAATACTTAAGAAAATAATTCCACCAATAATTCCTTTTCCAGACTAATGTCTTAAAAGAGCAGCACATATTTCTTTAGGGCAAGGCTTTTCTACTTGACCAGGAGTCAGAGCCTCCTACATCCTAGGGGTAACTAATGCAATTAGAAAAAACTGGTAAAACAGAGAAAGATAGTAGGTAGGGGATAGTCATAGACTGACAAGGAAAGAAGCTGTAAAATGCAGTTGTCAGTGCTCATTACTATCATAATTTCTACCGTTGGTCTAATACAGACCATGATTCTTCAAAACATTAACCATAAGCCACATTTTAAGTACACGAGCCAATCCTTCTTACATAGAAAATGCATGTTTATTGCTTTTGTAGTTACTAAGATTCAAGCACACACTTCAGATTACAGTGCGACACAGTATATTCTAGAGCTCTTTCTTCAAGTATTTTCACTTCTGATTGTAATTCCACTCTCTCTCTTAAGAAGCCATTATTATTCAGAAATAAATCCCTCCAGAGCTTTCTTGAAGGTTTTTTAATGATGAGTATTATAGAAAGGCAGGTGTAGAGGCATCGTTGTCACTAACTGAAGTGAAAAACAAGTACTACGTTCTCAGATATCACAAGAGAAGATGATTTTCTTGGTATTTGGGCATAGTCTAGTTTAAAACTAATGAAGTCATTTATGTAAAAAGCATTAAAATAATATAACTTAAAACCAAGCATACTTTCTCATATGAAATTTTCTGAGAAAAACTGGGATTTAAACAAAGTTTTAAATGCTCTTTATACGGAACATGACATCCGCAGTGGTACTGACTATTTCCATTCAGCTGACAGGTATGGGAAATACAGACAGGATCATGACATCTACTGTGAAACTGACAAAATATATATACATGGCTGGTGTGAGCCTGCATCCTCAGCTTGCAAATGCTTCAAAACTTTTTAAAAATAGAAATTATAATGTGTCTTATCTATCTCCTTCCCAATCTGTAACTAAACCTGTTTGATTAGCATAGTTGAGTTTGCTTCTTTTCTCCTTGTTTGCAATGCGGAAGAATGAGGGAGTGCAGCTTCCTTGTGGTATGGAAAGAGCTGCCAGAAATGTTTTTTTCTCCAACTTGACCTTGTTCCTAGAAACAGCCTGTTCCACAGTCACCTGGGGAAAAAAAATCGTGTCTCTTTTAGTCTCCAGTGTTTCTGTCTCCTGTAAGAACCATGATCACAGATGAAAGATTTTAGCACAAACAGCGAGAGGCAATCCCAGACTACAGTTTGAATGTTAGTGCACTTTCCTTGTGCAGGATTTTGTACTAGAAGACCTGGTGCAGAGAGTGGAAGACAGATTTGATCAGATTGATGCATTTCTGAGCAGCCACTGACTTTCCGTGAGGTGCATTCTTGTATTCCCAGTCAGATGAAATTACAATATCTATGTCTGGAATACAAATGTTTTAACAGAAGTACTTCTATCTCATCATGTTCTGAGGGGTGTTCCCTAAATCACTTGGCATTAGCTTTATTGTTTCCCATGTAAATGTTTCAGGTTAAACCCAGCAAGCAACAACTTTCAGTAATTACTCTAGGAGTATATACAACCCACGGAGATAAGGATCTCTGTTTAAACTTGTACCGTAGGTTGATCAAATGACACACTCTAGATTCCTTTCCTTCTATGTATGGGTTAAAGGAGGTGTAATTTGACTACTTTCAATTTGGAAACATAATTGGAATCCTAAGTAAGGATCCTGAAATGCTGCTACTGACAAAAAAATAAAAATTATGCTACGTGTACACACTGAAAAGAAACTTTGCAGTTATGTCCAATGACATAGAATTCACAGGAGCTGTTCTATCAATTACATTTGGATAAAGCAGAGTAACACTGCTTCCTGGTGATACAGAAGTCATTTGTAACCTCCATCTGCAGCTGAACACAGAACCTAGTTTTTAGCCTTTTGCTCTCTGTAGAGAGCTGGTGCAAATCAGTCATCTTAGACTTAGATTAAAGGTGCAAAAAACTGCAGTCCTTTTGATGATTCTTAAGAAACAAGCACACTGAGCCAGCGAAGAGTTAACATACAGTGCTTCAAGCGTGTATGCAATTCCAGTACTTCCTTTTATTTTGTGTAAACACAGTTAAACTTCCATACCTGTATAAGTCTGGCCTTGGCATATCCATTTACTCCTCTGTCTTATGTTTCCCTAGTCTCTCCTTCCAGCTTTCACAGTCAAAGCACCATCTGACCCCCTGGTATTTTGCACAGCCGCACTCATCAGATTGCCGAGTATGTTAAAGCAAGTCTTGTTGTTGTGGGAATATGCTTTTTCTCTCCATAATGAATGTCTGGAAGACAAAAGTTGATTTCTGAGTCTGAAATTATACTAGATACAGTAGGTATTACAGAAGGTCACCCATTACTGATTAAAGAGAATGGCTTTTCTTTATGTTATAATTTGATCCATTGTTCCTTGCCAGTTCTGTAGCTCCAGTTGCTAAGGCTGCTATTACCTTTTTTCCAATCCTTTTCTGCAGCCTGGAAGATATCCTTCTATGTACAGACAGGAATGCAAATACTTCTGCTAATGCCATTATAAGATTGTCTTATGAATGGGGAAAACATTTCTATTAAAAGACTTGACATTAGATTTTGAATAATCTACCAATCAATTGCCCAGATCAGAAGTTAATAGATGGTAGCGTGTATCTAAATAGTTTAAAATCATATCCCTGTCTTATCTTAATTAATGCATTCAGACCTATGCATACAATTCACTCTTTTCATAAGGTATTGATAGTTGACCTCATTTCTTCACGGCATTTTTAAAATACATCTATTGCGGTGCATCCAGCGTGCAACCTTATGTTGAACCTTCTATTACAGAAAAGACTCACATATTTTAATATTTCTTTCAAATAGTCTCAAGTTGTTCTGAGAGATACGAAACAATGGAGTAGAAGGAGAGACCATGAAGGCAACAAATGAGTGTGGTAAGGAAAGTTATGCTAGTAGTAGTTATGGTACTTTTCACCAATAAAAGAGATATAAAGGCATTCTACATCTACCACTCCCATCATTATTCCTTTTTGTTTATTTGTTTTCCTTTGGCCAGTGGTTTCAGTTTGCTCAGAATAGAACTGAACTGTATACAGACTGTTTCTGCTTTTCACTAATTCAAATCTTCTAGTGAGGAGTCCATAGCGTTTTCTGGACTAAGCTGGTACACAATTTTAATTACACGAGCAGTAAATACACATTAATCTGGACATTGGCAACCATTTAATTTCAGGGTTGCAAAAAAACACTTGAATATCAGAAGTAAGAAAATACTCGTGCAATAATTTATTGATTTGAATAGAGTAATCAGCTGTGATTTCTGCTTCAAAATGCCCAATCCATTAACAAGACAAAGTACTCATCTGACCATTAACCAAAGCCAATAAAAAAAGGTACTTCAATATCAGTAAGATGGCCTTTGTTTTGTCTTGTTTTAGCTTATCCAATTGACATATGATCACAAAAAGGCCAAAAGCTATTAAAAATATTTGTATCATCTTCCACACAGTCTTTGGAAAATCTTCTAACTACTCTCTGGTATGAATAATAGCAAAGACATGAGGGATTTTGTCACTCTGCCTAGATTTTTTTCATCTGAATCAGAAAATTTGGTGTCAAAAAGGCTGGCATGTACACAGACAATATGAAGAATCAACTCCACTCATGAAGCTACTTGTAAGGCACAGGTGGGAGCTGAACCTGCTACTTACATGGTCGGTACAGGCTCTGGCTTGACTTCACAGTCAGCTTCAGCCTGTGGGTCTCCCCCTCCAAGCTGAGCACCATTATTTCAAGCTTTAAAGCTTTTCTGAGCTGTTATTTGCTGGACAGGTTGACTTTATTTATGTAAGGTGGGCCAACTCACAGTCTGTCTGCTAATCAGGTTTCTGATTTTCAGAGTCAGCTTCTTTTCCACCTGTCTCTAGGGTCTGCATTGGTGCTTTGTATTGCCTGTCATGCTTCACAGAGGGACATTTTTTAACGTGGCCATTAACCCAAAAGCTGGCTCCAGATTTGGGTTTTTCTGTGAAGCATGAAGAGCAGCAGGGAAGAGCAAAGCACCTACGGTACCTGGGGAAAACCTGGGAGGTGGTGAGAAGCCAAATCCTCCGTACATTTAAATATCTTAACTGGAGTAAAAGGACAGATGGAATAAGATCAGAAAGTAGCAGTAATGTATAGGATTGAAGGTTATAAAATGGTGACACAGAATTTAGCAAGCAGCAATGTGACTGGAGAAATCAGACGAAGGACACATGACAACATTTTAAAGCTATATCCTCACTCAGACAAAAAAAAAAATGGTGCAAGTATCTTGAGGCCAGTATAATTTTGAATTATGGACAGTTTTAAACCTAGCGTAGCGAGTTAGGGTAAAACTTAGCTGAAGCCATCAATGGCCGATCTCATCTAATTACATGAATCAAAAAGGGTTCCTTAATTTACTAGGCATCAGAATTTTACTCTGAGGTGTTCATTTTGATATTAAAATCAAATATAATTTTTTAATTTAAGAATGGTAACACTAAAATTGGGAAAAAGGGCATCTGGAATTAAACACTGAGTTGCACTTTGCTTCTGAGGGGCATTCACAAAGACTAAACATAATGTGCTAGAAACATGTACAGGATGATGACCTGTACCCTGTTATGCCCTGTCAGATGTAGATGGTAAGAACACCATCATCCTCTCCTCACACTGATGCCAAATTAGGTCGTATTACTATGTACATCGCTATCTGAGAATGAGGGTAGTCAAAAAACATAGAAAGACTCTCAATGATCTACTCATTGGCAATGTAGCATTGGTTACTGTAGGTTAGCAAGATTAATTATAAATCAACATAAATGAGAATGTAATGAGTCAGCTGTTTCTACAGGAGACAAAAAGGGCTAATATTCTAAACTATAAGCCATATGGAAAATAAACAGTAATGACTGAAATGTGGAGTATTAGTTAGCAGCAACCCAAGGGAGAGAGGTGTTGATGGATAAGAGAGATCTGGTTCACAGCCAGTAGCAACTCTGGAGACTGACATACTAACATAAGGAGATGATGGATTATTAAATAGCCAGAGACTACCTAAGTGACATAGAAAAGGCTCTTATACCAGGGAATGTTGCTGATCACATTGATCACCTGTAACTTTTGGCAGGTTTTAGTAGTGTCCAAGAGTGTTTAGGGACCTGTCACACGTGTAACAGAAATGCCTGGAAGACAGAAAAAAAGAAAACTCTGTTCTGCTTACAACAATCAGATGTGCGTATTGTGCAGACTGCTTCCAAGGTGGGGAAATGAGGCAGTTAAGGTGTCTGGAAAGAATATTGGCGAAGGACATTTGCACAAAGCAAGACCTTGTTATACATATATGAAACTCTCCTTCTTTAATTGGACTACTTTGTGGCTTCAAAATGCATGTCTATGGTGAAGACTATACGTGACGAAGTTCAGTGGCATACGAGGTGTTATGAATGAAAAATAGAGACACTAAAATTCTGGAATAAAGTTAGACTTTCTCCCTGACCCTTCTACAGTGTAAGATGCTAAGCAATGGAGAGGGTTATCATACTAGGAAGAAGTTCTTAAGCTTGTGGAATTGCAACCACATATGGGCAGAAACAAAAAAGATTTTCTTGCACCTTGTAATGTTTCACATGAATCAGCGATAATGTGTTACGCAAGGAAAAAAGAAGAGTATACATTTCAGCCAACACTTTGTCCTCCATATTAATTGTAACTCAGCCTCTCCCAAAAGATGTGCTCTTTAAAGCGTACTCATATTGTCATGCAATTCACCACACACTCTTCATATTGCTCTCACTGCTCTCTTCTTCAACAGCTTCCTGAACACTTAATAATCTTGACTCTTGACATTTAAGTATCTGTTTTGCTTCAGAAACACGCTAAATCCACCACACTAATCTCCTCCTTACCCATCTCGCAGCTCTGTCTCCCACTTACTCTCCAGATGGGCCCTGGAAATGTTTTCTCTATGCTTTTTTTTTTAATTACCTTTTTTTTTTTTTGTAAGCTTCCTTCTCTAAGAGAAAAACCACCAATTTTTGTCTGAAAAACTCTCCTTTTCTCCCAATTTTTGAGTCCCAAGCAGTACCAGATATAATGTTTTAAAACTACATTTATTTTTCACTGTCATTGAGTTGCTGTTCACCTGCTACTGAAACCTCTACACTCTTTTATGGCTTTTCCTCTCAGCTTTTAGAAGTGTGGGTACTTTTTCATAATGCCCTCACTATTATCTAAATTTCTCAGACACATTCTGTGATTTCTCCTCCAGAAAGTGCTGAAAGTGGGAAGAGAGAAAAAGAAAAGGCCAGTGCAGCTGTTCCAAACTCCTCTTGCCCCCTCCCCCTTCTCTTCAGGAAGGAGACTTTCAAGTCTATTTTTTTCCCAAACTATCAGCCCAGAAAATGCTCTCTGGAGAATCCTGTGGGATACCCTACAATAGGAAATTTTTCTATTCTGATGTCTAGAAATTTTTCCTTTCCTTTAAATACTGCTGAAGCCACAGAGCATTTTTGGGTCCATTACAAATACATCTATGAGAAATATGTGTAAACTCCAGTGACTGAAGCTGCTAGAGGTCAGGCAGACTTGTCTCCTGAGTTTCAGATAGTAGGAATCAAGACCAGGGCAGATTTTTGCATCACTGCCTTTCAGGATGTTTTGGTTTTGATTCATGTCTAAATCCAAACTTGGACTTGCTGAATTTCTATTTTCAAACAACAAATCCTCATGATCCACTTCACCACTCTTTCAACTTGCACAGCCAATCATCAGGGCAAAAAAAAGAAAAAAAGTGAAAAATGTAACCTTTCAAAATTTTCAGATTTTAAGATGCCTAGTACTTAAGGTGATGTCCAATTATGTTGTTTGTACTGTTATAGTGTTACATTTATATACATGTATGTGTGTCTTCACATACATCTATGTACATATGTTTGTATAAATATAACTATACATGCAGACACCCTATATAGGTACAATAAAAGTACTCAGAAGGCACTACTTATTTACTGTTTTTTCCCCAGCAATACCTGGTTGAAGTAGAATATTAAGGTGTGCTAGAGTCAACAGACAGAGAGCAGGGGAAGCTATATTTTATGCTGAGGAAGGATTTGTTCATCTTTGCTCCTGTTTATTTGGTTTCTCATGTGAGCTGTTATGATTTGGCAGCTTATCTTGATCCTGCCTGAAAACAAGTGAAACTTGTGAAAATGAAAACAAACAAAAAATTCTCCACAAGTTTAAACACATTTGGTTATTTGTGCTGTGTTGGCTGAGCCAAGTAATTTTTAATTTTGCCAGCGTTTGCAGGCCTATTTCTATATGCATGTTTTAAAAATACTATTAAGAAAAAAAAAATAACTGGCTGTGAACATTTCATCAAAATCTTGGTTTTCAGAAGCAGTTAGTGCATGCCCAGAACTTTATTCACTCCAACAGGAGCTGGGAAAGGATCAAATTCCAAATTATCAGCTGAAAAACTAAATAACAAACTAGGTACCCATATCACATCGTCAAAGCAATGTCAGGATTTAATTTTTCACACCTTCCCTTTTAACTAATTTTATTTTGATAATATTGTGGATGAATAAAAGCACTTAACACTGTGTTTTGTACACAGGTCCCCGTGTATTGGACATGCACATGAGGAAAGTGCCAATGATATTTCTGACATTCATTTTGGAATTGCTGTGAATAGTGTGAGGACGGAAGTGTTCTCACTGTACATTCAGTTTAGGTAAAACAGGGAGGTCACTTTCTACAGGCAAACTCTCAGAAAACAGATATATGCCCTTCTGTAGCTCCTTTGATCTAGATATAATAAAGTCTGTTGCCATGTTAAGTGTTCCACTGCCAACGAGGTTGAAACAGAGGCACTCTTTCCACTAGTTTTTCTGGTTAACCAGTAGTACCATCCTACTGAAAAAGTTACGTGCCCAGAGCCAGAGAGTGCCCTCGTGGTACATCCTAAACTTCAGAATGTAACGTTGGACTGAGTATATGTTATAGTGTAAATATATTATAAAGATAAATAAAAACTTAACTGTTTGGGAGTAGCAACCACCACTGAGATTTTCCCCATTGCTTTAGGTGATTTAATAAATTGGAATTAGCCCCTGCAAATTGCTGCAAGGCAGGCAGGCAAGATCCAGGTTTCTGCAGAGCAGTTAGTAGCTGACAGAGTTGTGCCTCTTCAGCTGTGTGCAGCATAGCCGAATCCTCTCTAAAGGACAATTAGTTCTTCTTTTACAAACAGGCACCAAACACAGGCTGAATTTGGCGAGAGAGAGACAGCTTCTATGCATGCTCACAGGCCACTCCTCTTCCCAGATCACGGATTAGGGTCACTTATAACAGTATGGTTACTTGACAGTCTATCTTTGTCATGGATATTTGTCTCAATCTGTCTCTGAAATGCAGCTAATATCCAACTACCTGCCAGTACTCTGGTGAAGCACAAACAACAGAACCACTGTATTTGTTTTTACACAACCGAATTTACTGTATTGCCAATATAAACAAAGTAAGAGGAGCCCCAAGAAACCTTTTGGAATTCTCCTTATCTTCGTGAACTGATTTTATAGAGATACACAGGCAGCGTGGTGCTGGAACAACCACTTCAGCTCTAGGAAACATAGAGCCGAGAAGTTTAAGAAAGAGAAGACCAGCATCATCTTGCGTTTAACTAACTATGAAGCATTTGCCAAAAGGTTACCAGGATATAAGGCTCCACAAAAGAATACAGTTCTGCATTTATTCTTCTACAGCCTAAGGAAATTAGTAAGAGATATATCACCACCTAGAGAAACAAAAAGACTTCATTTTCCATTCTCCCTTGACACCAACTAAAGTAAAAATTCCTTGCTACTGATAGCTGAAATCTGTGCTCTTGTTGGTACGTAAAGATAGAATATTGCCTGTTTCCTGATATCAGAGTCTGCTGTAGGCTACCATCCCCATGCTGTCTATGTGAACACGTACTACTAAATAAGAGTAGCCGTATTAGTCTGCCTGCATCTCCCACTTCCCACCAAACCCTCTCAAATGGAAAAAATTGAAGAACATGGCATACTCTCATTAAATAAATTTGAAAAAGCTCAGGGATTGAGTCAAATCTTCCTTCTCTTCCTTGTGTTGCATCTACCACAGCAGCTTGCTTTGAAGTAAAAAGGCAAGCAAACAAGCCCAGCTGTTGTCAGTGCTCTTTACAAGTCACTGAGCAGCAGATGCTGAAAGAGTTGTGTTTCTAAATGCAACACCTGCTGCTGAACCTGAATTTCCAAGCCATAGCATTATACACACACAGAAAGATCAACCGAGTAGGTATGCACCACTGATAGCCACTCTTAGAGTAAAACCAAAGACAGACTGTCAGCAGGTAATTGTAACTGAAGGCTCTGGAGCCACTGCAAAATTTGCAGTAGCCCAATGGAACAGGATTTTTTCAAAAAGCAAAAGGATTGCAATTATTTAATTTCCTTTTATACATAGTTAGGCAAACACTTTGAAGAACATCCTAACTTTTTCAGCACATACCTGTACCTGGATACTGCCACAACAGGCTCCTAATTCAGTGCTGTCTTAGATATTTCAGAAAAAGCTTTTTTGGTTGCAAAAGCAGCATATGGAAGAATTAATTCCCTTCTTCTTTATGTACACAATGGTTTACATGGCCATCGTGTGGAACTGCTCAATGAACAGATTCAGGTTAAAAACAAGTATTTCTCTCCCTTTCTGTTCAGAAGGAGAGAAGGAAAGGGAAGATTATTTCTGAATTGGAATCAATTTATTTGTCTGGCATACAGTGCAATATCCCAAATCATTGTATTAAACAATGTAGAAGTCAAAAAATTCCAGTACCTGGCAGCAGAGGGAAATAGCTGGCATAGGCACTGCTGAAAGGCACCCAAGTTCAAAACACATGGACCATGAAACTATGGCCCTAGCTGCCCATGCTCATGAGGGTCCTATTGCCCACCTAGCCTCCCTGCTCGCACTGTGACCAAGAGGACTGGCATACAGCCTGGGCACACTTTTCAGGAAGGCTTCTTATTTCTGATTTTCTAAATCTTTATTGTATTTTTTGTTACAAACCACCACTGCAACCTAATCCTGGCAGCTGTACACATCCAGTGTCTGCCGAACAGAAAGTACTACACAGTAGTCAACACAATGTGTCACTACAGCTCAGGAAACAAGGTTAGCAAACAAAATACTCTTAATCCTTGGAAAGATGGTTCCTTGTGATCAAAGTCGAGGACAGTGCAGTGACACTGCTAAATCTGCTCACCACCTTTCAATACCGTGGTTAGCCTGCATCTCCTTTTTTCTCAAAGTATTTTCTTCCCAAAACTTATTCCTCCCTTTCATTTCTGTTGGCGTTTACAAAACCAAGCAGTTCTTAATCTCTGCTTTGATCTGAATTTCTGTGAGAATGACCATTGATTTTCATTTATGCTCACAGCTTCTCAGAGGAGCATGGTCTCCCACTGTAATAGCTGCAGTGAGTGGATAACTTGCTCCATAAGGCTTAAACTACTGGTGAGCAGGATATGCGCTGCAAGGGCTGAAGGTCCAGCTGCAGCACTTACTTCCCCACCACTCCCTCTACAAGGAGGTTTCTAGCAGGGGCGTGTGGAAATGCCTTCGATAGCTCCAGGCTGTTGAACAGAACGGACCCCCACAGCCCTCAGCGCCATGCTGAGAGGAAGTAGAGCCGCAACGCGTTCCCAGGCAGTGCTGTCCTGCAAGTACGGACAGGCAACGGTGAGTGTCCTCTCGAGACTGACATCAAGGCAGCCTTCGAGAAACAGCATAAGCACAGCCAAAGCACTTAAAATTACGCTTATGATTATGTTTCTGATGGTTTGGGGCCAAACAACTAGTTCGTAATAGTCCTTGGAAACCTGATGGACACATAGTTATTTACCGGATTATTCAATTTTACTATGCGAATAATCTCATTTGTAATTTAAATCATATATGTGACAAACTGAAATGATGCCCAGAGTAAAGTGGAGTACACTTGCTAGTGATTTTCATAGAAAATGAGCAGAAAAAAGTGATAAATCCCTGATCTGTATTGTTCCAGCGTATTTTGCAGCTATTTACATCTGTGTGATAATGTGGCAAACAATGCTAAAGGTAAGGTTCTCTTTGTGCAGGTGATAACTTCCCACATTCAACATCAGCTCTGATCCAAGCCTGTTAACAGGGGGGTTGGTCATTGAGTGTTACAGGTGTAAGGGGAACATATATATATACATATATATATACACACACATATATATATATATGCTTGCACTCATTTATCTGCAAGAAAATGAATACAAAAAAATAAGATAAACATTTTTATTGTGTCTGAATATACTGCATTAATTATCCAAGCCCAGATTCCCAACCAGTGTAAAGTAAAACTGACGTCAAGCAGAATGTGCAGAGTTTAGAAAAACTTCACTTATTTTCCCAGTTATGCACATTGGGGAAACCTTAACACTTCCCACGTTTGTCTCCTGAGTGAGTGGTACATTTCATGTTTTAACGACACACAATTCAGAAACATACCAATAATTGTAGTATGTCCACACTTATCTTCACACTCTCTGAAGTACTTTTTATGTGTGTCCTGACATAGTAACTGCACCAGTTTCTCACACCTGAGGTCTCAAACAATGGTATAGTTTTCTTCTGAGTTTTTGTGGTGTTTCTTTTTGGCGGGGAGGGGTGAGGGGAGGGAGGATCTTCTGGCAAGCTAAATAGTAAGTTACATTCTCCTTTTCATAAAAATTATCATTATAAGTGCATGTGGGTTTTAAACAGATTCCTTTCATGTTGTAGGTCAGTTGTGTGTTCCTAAAAGCTCTACCTGGGTTTTTTGCCCGATATACAACACAAAGTGCTACTAAGGAGTTACGGGGTGAGTCTACAGACGAAAGCCATACCTCATAAGACCAACGTAATGAATCTGACTCAAAGATTTCTGTGGGAATACGTCCTTACTTCTGTATGCATTGCTCATAGTGATTTCTTCAGATTGATTTACTAATCCCATTGAAGCAGCCTATATTGTTATTCCATAAATTAATTTACTAGCTTCTTTTAGCAGGCTATTATTGTGTTGCCTACTCACCTTGTCATAACAAAACCCAGTACCAAGATCACCTGAGGTACCAACTAAAGCTTTATGAAAGGCTGAAGTATGATAGTGCTCATGAGGAAGTGTTACTGAATAGAAGACTGTTAATTACTATGCTAACTTGATATAACTGTTCAGCGCTCCTGTGAACCTTGAACTTTGATGGTCTACTAAGTCATCATTCTAAGAAATTGTAATACAAGTTAGGAAGCATACCAGGACTAGTCTTAACACAATCTGTCATGCACTCTTGTCCTAGGGAATTTTAATGCCCTAGAGTAACTAAACTCACAAGGCTTTATCCACCACTAACTGTGGTCCATTACAGTGAGTGCCTACTAAGGCACTTATTTACACTTACAAAGTGAAAGAAGTTATTTCTCTGTGAAAACAACAACAGCAGCAACAAACCCCCCTGCATCATTGCTGTGTAGCTGTGTTCTTCAATTCCCTTTAAAGATCATGTTCCCTCTACATTTGATAAATTATTCCTTCCTTGCTTGAGTCAAACTTTAAAAAACAAAAGGAACAATTAATTTGCTAAAAACAAACATAAGTTATCTTTTCTGCTTCTGTAAGCAGAGAAAAATCAGATGTCGTGGATCTGATCTGGAGGTAGCTGGGGAGACAGCAGTTGTAAGCACTTTCTCTGACTTTGGCCTCCAAAAATACATTTGTGAAAGCTAGACAATGTTTATGGCATGCTGAGAGGCATGGATGTCTAATCAAGTCCTAAGTCTGGCAGAATTGCTAAAAAGAAATTAAATCTGGCCTTTTTCATTTATACGCTCTAAAGGGAAAAGATGGGAATTTTAAGTTAAAAGATTGGCTTCCACGAAAGGTTTAGTAACTGAACTGACCCTCTTGTTCAGTTTTCACTCAGAGGATCACAAGCTACATGAAAGCTCGAGTGACAGAAGATGACTTCTAAGCTCTCAAGTTCAGGTGCGTTTCTCCCCTGTGCCCTGATTTCCACACTGAAGACTCTCAAACCTGTGGGCTGGAAAGGAATAACTTAAAATTGCAGGAATCTCAGTACTTCCTCCCTGACTCTGAGATGTCTTTGTGGCTATTAGAAGAAAATTTTGTGAGATAAACCTTGGATGTACTCTTTCTTATAGCCTTCTGTCCTGAGTATCACAGAGTGGTAGGGGTTGGAAGGAACCTCTGGAGATCACCCAGTCCAACCTCCTTGCTAAAGGAGGTGTGCCTATAGCAGGTTGCACGGGAACACGTCCAGGCTGGTTTTGAGTATCTCCAGAGAAGGAGACAACACACCTTTTCTGGGTAGCCTGTTCCAGGGCTCTGTCACCCTCAAATATGTCTGGGGGACTTCTACTGCCACTGGAAAAGATTTTTTAGTGTGAAGTGTTCTGACATTTCCATGAAAATCAGTGGTAAAATTGACAGTATCAGATGAACTTGTGCATATTCTGCATGCATCAGCAAGCCTCACAAATTCACAGATTAAAGTCCGAACACGTGAAACCGCAGTACATTACATTTCAGAGTTTGAGGGTCATTGTGGCTGTGACTATTAGGTTTCTTTCCATGTTTGTTCAAAACAAATTGCACGTTCTACAATAATTTGTTTTTTTCAAACCTGGCCCATGCAACTGTCTAAATGCTAATGCACTAAGAGGACACCTTTTAAGATAAATTCATTTGCTATCTTGAGCAAGCTCATTACATTTTTGTTTTAACAGCATTTTGGGGTTTCTGAATGCAACTAAGACCTTAAAATCTTCAGCAAATGCAATGATCCAAAGCAATCATTTCTACAGACATTTCATGAACTCTCTGTTTTCCAACATGTCTCAGCTTATGGAGACATTGCACATTGTTACAAAGGTGACAGTGCCAATGTGGCTTTTTCCAAAGCATCCTGTCACCCTTTTTGTCAGTTTTAAGGACATATGGGCCTCAGAGAGGCTGCATATGTCTGAATGGGAATGTGCATCTCCACTGTGGCAGCTATAAGGATATCTGATAGATTTTCTTCTCAGTTGCTTGGAAACAAATGTACACAAACAGAAGCTCATAGTGGTGAGCTAATTTCAACTTCTGTTGTGATGCTGCTAACACTTTTTCATAAAAAAACTTATCTTAAATTTCCCAAATCAAGATTGTGATATACTAGGTACCTAATGGTGTTTACACACAACAACACGGTCCCATGACTACACTAGGAACCCCTGAATCCTGACAGCTGCTGGCTTCCCATGGCCCTGATGTGTGTCCCACGGTGGTATCAGAAAACAAAAGCCACCAACCTGTCATACGAACTCCTCCCCTGGTTCAGCCATATCCTCTGTCCCTCAGGGGTCTCTGGTGAGTGCCTCAAGACAACCACTAGAATACTGGCAATAAGATTTGTGGAAAAGGGATTTTCTGACACTGGTCCCTGATATCATACTAATGCTTAGCCTTCTTCTGCACGTGAATTTGTGGTTTGAGAATGCGGGTAATGGAAAGCAATGATATAGTTGCTGGGTAGGTCTCCTTTCATTTTAAAATGGATTGTAATGTTCTTGAAAGCATCCCTTGGACAGCAGCAGGATTGATTGTTAATTAGTGTTTTCCTGTGGTGGGCATAGTTGAAAGATCTGTCTAAAAATGGATATTTCCAATCCTTATGTATGAAGTACTCGACATGCAGAGCAGTGGCTGAAGTGGCAGTGCCATTTGTTCAGGTATGCTTTCTGTGAATACAGTCTGAATGTCCTAGACTAACATCCTATCAACCAACTCTATTTTTCATCTTTCAGGGAGACACTCTCAATAGTAAAAGCAAAGAACTTTGTATTTATGCCCTTCCTTCCTCTTCACACGTAACCAATTTTGTATGATACTGAGTATCTCTCTAGAGATCTTCCATCATATAGCATTTTTTTCATCCTCCAAACCAACTATCCTACCGTAAGTTGTTTCTGTATTGTATTTCTGACTAACACAGTTACAGAGCATCTTACAAACCTACTCTACGCAGCCCTGTCTCCTCAGCAGTGCAAAGAATCTCAATGTACACCGGAGTCTGACCAGAATTAAGGAAGACTACAAAGCCCTGGGGGCACGAGTGAAAAATGTCGGTGCACAGGTCATCATTTCCTCCATTTTACCGGTTAGAGGTAAGGGTGAAGCAGGAATAGAAGGATAATGAACGTCAACTCCTGGCTACGTGGCTGGTGTCGTCGGGAGGGTTTTGGTTTTTATGATAATGGGACGTACTTCAGGGACTTTAATCTGTTAGGGAGGGATGGGTTCCATCTGTCTAGAAAGGGCAAGGGGATCTTTGGCAACAGGCTGGCCAACCTGG
>VZSC01001405.1:475528-583775 GCA_013398225.1 Steatornis caripensis
AAGAGAAGGCTGAGAGGAGATCTGATCAATGCTCACAAATATCTAAAGGGTGGATGTCAAGAGGACGGGGTCAGACTCTTCTCAGTGGTGCCCAGCGACAGGACAAGGGGCAATGGGCACAAACTGGAACACAGGCAGTTCCACCTGAACATGAGGAGGAACTTCTTTACTGTGAGGGTGACAGAGCCCTGGCCAAGGCTGCCCAGAGAGGTTGTGGAGTCTCCTTTTCTGGAGATATTCAAAACCCGCCTGGATGCATTCCTGTGCAACCTGCTCTAGGCTAACCTGCTTTAGCAGGGGGGTTGGACTAGATGATCTCTAGAGGTCCCTTCCAACCCCTACCATTCTATGATTCTATGATTCTATGATTCTATGAATGTGTGCAGAAGGGAAGGCATCTCAGAAGTTACTACAATAAACACCTAGAAAACATCATTATTGCAGGATGTAGTGGTACAGCTGATAAAAAAATGAAAGCCAGGGGCTCAGTTCTAAATATCTGTCTGCAAACATACACTCACATTTTTTAATTCTTAACTGTGTGGCTTTCTGGACAGGAAAAAAACATATTCTCAGGAAATTCTTCTGAGAAAGTTAGAACTTCTTTACACAAGAAAATGTAAGAATTATACTTGAATTACTTGTGAAAACTCTTATAGTGAAACCAAAGCAAAGGTCTGCAGATTTTTATTTAGACTTAGCTTGTAAGAGAGACGGAATGAGTTAATCTACTTCTGCAAGAAAACAAGTGTGTTGAGCTGCTTTAATCACACAAATTCGAGTCACAAGTTATTTTGTACCAAAATGTCATTTTATGTAAGACATTAATTTTTTGTACTTTCCTTCGCTGTTGCACAAGAATTGAAGAAAAATGTATATTTTTGAATCTTCACATATACAAAAAACTCATGCTAAGAAGACTTCCACATAAAAGGCACATGATGGTGTATGATGTGACTTATATGTCAGTTCAGTATTTACAATTCCAGATCTATACACAGATGGAAAATTTTCAATAAAGTGTTTATCAGAGGTGTTCAGTAATAAACCACTGTAACACTGAGCAGAAAGGCAGATTAAATCTACAAAATTATGGGGTTTTTAATTGTACACATTACTTTTGCAAGTGAATGCAAGTTGGCATGTATCTCTGGATACACGGTTTTAGATGAAAAAAGCTATGCCAAAGGAAAGAAAAGCTATAGCCTACCTAAATAACTTGCAAAGAGCTGACGTGAATAACTTCTGTCATACCTTGGCCCTGGCTAAGGAGCAGCATGAAAAACCAGGACAGAGATGTGACAACTTCTGGACATCCATGAAATGGAGAGATACGATTTTTGTTATAAAAGCTCACAATCTAAGCATTAGACCTTACAAAGAACTTGAATAAACTAACCAAAACTCCAGACATTTGAGGCAAAACTATGAATAAAAATATCCATATGATTTAGTAGGTATCATGGGCTCACTCAAATGATCATAATTGGTGCTGTGTTTACAAGGACATCTTCTTTCCTGATATAAATCAGCATACTTACAGTTTATATACCGAGGATCTGCCTCACACCACATCCAGCCTTATAAAATTTACATTTCTTATACCTTTTCCCTTCCCTTTCCCCTTTCCCTTCTCTTTCTCAATTTTTAGTGATGTTAGCCACATTATTTTTTCTCTCCAAGCTAGGAACCGTGAAGTTACAGTAAATTATTCTGTCCTTAAAACCATAAATTGTTGTAGAAAGATATAGCCTCTCTTTTGCTAGTTATCAGCCAAGAGATGCCCTTACAACTATTTGTTTCTTTAACACTTTTATATACATTAATGTCAGGCTGACTGACTGTAACAAAGATTAAACAACAAAGAAAAGATAAATAACAAGAAACAGAAAACAAAGGAAATAGGACAAACACTACTAGGAGCTCCAATGGACCACAGACTAACAGTGAGGATGATGAATATGATAACCTGAATATGAATAAATTCCAAAGAATTCTTCTTTGTTGTTCACACTTGCATTTATCTACTTGATTTGTGTAATTTGCGTAACTGGAAGGTGATTTGCTGTAAAAAAATGTGATAAAATGCTTTGATTGCTGTGCATGTATTTCCATGCATGTGCTAGTCTGGAAAAGTCAGAAGTATGATAATGAAGTAACATTCTGAGGTCTGCGTACAAGTAATGAATAAATAAAATAATGGAGAGAAAGTAAGTGAAAGAGCCCCTTTTCAAGAATCATTCTCATTAAGAATTCTTGTTGAATGTAACTCCTAGTCCCAAATCATGAAATATTGAAGACACAATGAAGTCACTCTTTTTATATTATATTAATCCATCTTTTGAATAAGTTATATAACCAAAGCCTTGTCCAGGAAGGTTTATTAAATATTCCATGACCAATTTGGTAAGCAATACCTTTTTATTATAAAAGATGGTTGGAGACAGCTTTTGCACAGATGGCTCAAAGACCCTGAAAAAGACAACCCACTCCACCCAGTTTACTAAAGAAGGAAAGACTCATGTACACTTGGATTTATATCACATGGAGTTTTACACTGGGTGGGGAAAACTACCATTTCCTGGAAGCCTCTTTCATTCATTTTCATCAGGTTTACCCTCTCTCTTAACTGCTGAGCTTTGGCATTACTAAACTTGAATGCCTTATAGATCTATCTCAATTTATCTTCCATAAAGAGTCAAGTGCTTTGTGCAAGTCTGATGAAAAGAGGAAACAGAAACATAACGTTTCAGAATGGGCAAAGTAAATCTATATTTGTAACAGCTGAAGCCACCTGGCACTCAGTTTCAGTTTTTTTCAGAGGTTTTGTTTTCTGGCCATAAATTTTCACAACTAACACTCACTGAAATCTCAGTGCAGTTTAATTTCACAAAAGTAAACACCACCTCTGGTCCTGGTCAGACTCAGTGACTGGCTGTTAACACCTTTTGCACAGATTGAAATCCATATGAGTTCATCACTTATAAGTCCTCATTTTTTTATGAATCCCATTCCTGAAACAAGTTGCCTATCCTGGGGCCAGTAGCTAGTGGATACCTCACCAAGCACTAACAAAAAAAATATCAATTCATGTTAGTGACCTTCTTTATTGACAGCTTCTTCAAGGATACCTCAGACTGAGGGTACAGGAATGGAACTACTTTCACCCCTCTGATACAGCGGCCCAGTAATTTAGCGGGATTAATACTAAAGGCTCAAGGAAGTTTAAACTGAGGCTGCCATGAAGATTCCTCTACTGTAGGTATAGTGGCTATACATATTCTGACTGTGGAGTTCTTAGTCAACAGTAAGTGCCTGTTTGGATGCTTAAAACCATTGAGACCAAATTCCATAGCTAGAGATCCAATCCAAAGGCTAATGATCCAATAGCTGAGCAAACAATCATACTGAAATAAACAGATACTGCCTTAGGAGTTTCAAATTAAATCTAGGTGCACTGAAATGCAAGTTAATATTGTAACTGGAATCAAAGGGTCTAAGATGTTATATCTTGATATCATTTGTGATTGAATCTTCCAGTATAAAATGCTCACAATTCTTTTACCTACTACTAGTTTTGCTACTGACTTGTTAATTTACTGTGGATAAACCATTTTTAACTGCAAAAATTAACACTTTTTTTGTTTATTCTTTATATTTATTATGGAGTATTTATTGTTATGGAGTATTACCTTTCATCTGAAGTATTCATGTATTTCTGTTTTCATAAAAGTACTCAGAACTAAGAGCTAGCTGAATTTTTGAAAACATGGTCAGCTATGTGACATAAATGACACACCTACTAGAGATGTGTCGATATGCCATAACTACAGCTCTACAAAGTCATGCCGCCACTGACTTGACTGATCTGCTGGTTAATAAGGCAAAATTTGTAGGAAAAATATATTTCATGGTGTCTTACAACTGCAGAGCCATTGTACAGCTTTAGACTTTAGACCCAGTTGTCTTGTCAAGTGATGTACTCCCTCTTTAATGCTTGGCTGGGCACAAGGGTGTATGAAAAGTTAAGAATTCACAAAAACTCCTCTCTTCCCAAAGACAACTGATGGTTTCACTAAGTCACAACCTCTTTACACAAGAAGAATCTGGAATATACACCCTGCTTTTATCGGGATTAAGACACATACTGATGATTGCAGCCTATAAGTCTACCAGGGTAACGAGTGTAAGCCTGCAAGATGTGATACTTAGTGCATTTCAATGGAACGTTATCTATAGTCTGGTTACCACAAAGTAGGTTTAAAAATTTGTGTATCAGTGTTATCATGTTGTACAGTAATCATTTGATATGTGTAATTAACATAATTTCTTGTTATTAGGTAAACCTTTCCATGATTTAGCGTTCAGTACATTTTGATACAAAATTCACCAGTGTTACATTTCTTTGGAGTAGATGTAAATTTCCAGTATTTACTGTTTCTGTTGAAGTTTGAAAACCATAAGAACTGCTTCTCATCATACCTTGGCACTATTCCTTTTAAGCTTGAAGCAGGGAGTCTGAAGAATGAGCTGAGTTATAAGTGAGAAAGGACGAGAAAAGAGAATTAATTTTATCGGACTGCCTCAGGCCTTAGGAAAGATTAGTTGGGATTCATTGTGAGGACAAGCTAAGATCCTTATTTTATTTCCTGTAAAGCTGTGCACCTGACTATATTTTATTTACTTGATTTTTCACGTAAGAAAATTACTCAAGCACATCACACATCACAGCCACACAAGTCCCCTAGAATCAAACCAGACTGTTGACTTCATCAAATACACAGACAGTAGAGTCACAATAAATACACGGGATTGCTGCCCCCACACTGATGCATCACTATTACACGCAGTGCAATGAGGTATCACATTGCACATACACAAAATATTTTTCTGCTTTACGTTCTTTTGAAATCTTTTACTCAATTGTACCCTTGTCCTGGGAAGCGCAGGGTTTTGAAAACATATCCAGCATACTTTGAGGCTATCCAAAGAAGGTAAACAATTATTTTGATATTTCACTCCATTTTTTTGTAAATGAAATGCTATGCTACAAGTGACAAGAGCACACTGAGTACACACTGGAGAGTAAAAGGGAAATGTTGCCCTGTTTATTCTTCATAAATGATTGAATATGATATTTCATTTATGTTACCTTACATTTTTCTCTTTGAAAGACAGTCTAGCCAGCCATGCTGTAGTACACATTTAAATTGCCACTATTGCTTCATTTTCATTGCACAGACCTACTGGCGCCAAAACATTCGCAGCCTACTGGGCTTAAGCTTGGCAGCCTAAGACATGGTTAACATTGCTTAGAAGAAGAAACAAAATTCTGGGAGAATGCGTTCAATAAAGCATATTTCTCTACAGAGCTGATGCTAAACAAAATTGCCAATGTTTTCATAGGGAGGGCTGTAAATCTGACAGTGCTGCTGTTCTAATGCTCATACAAATTATAATTTCACATCAATAATTAATGTGTCATTAACAATATTAACAGAACCTGAAACCGTTACCAAAAATAAAGTGTCATACTGTTGGTCACTATACTAACATATGTGTAATAAAAAGAAGTCTTTTTTTCAAAGATCATTAAATAACTACTTAAATTAATATGTGTTTCAGCTAAAGACTGGCTTAAATTTGCTAGTAAGAAAAATTCTGATTTGAATTGTCCTGGATAACACCAAAAAGGACAAATCCATCAATCATGCTAGTAATGGACTGCTGCATTCCACCACAAATTCTCCTGTGTTACATTGGGTTGATTATATACCTTATGTTTCCTTAAAGCACTTTGGGCTGTTTTAGATGAATTTAATATCTTGTTGGCTTTAATTCAGCAAAATACATAAAGTTATACAAAATTTTAGCAGGTGAATAATCCCCCTCAGCTTCAGTAGGATTTCTAACATGCTGAAAATTAATCACATACTTAAATCTCTAGCTGTTTGGAAGTCAATTGGTACAGAACTAGCTTGCTAGTGTTCTTACTGCAATGCACAGCGCAGTTTTAAAATGGCCAATATATTTGAAAATGGACAATTTGATTTTATGAGTTAAATCAATCAAGACAGTGAATGATTGGAAACTGTTTTGAAGAGGAAGCTTTATCATGTTTTTCTCACTTCACAGATCTTCTTTATCTGCATATTATTATATTCTTAAAGACTCTTCCCCAATTACCATTGCTAACAGGGCAAAGCTGTCCCTGTTGTGCAGCATTCCCCATTTTGTTCTAGATTTGTATACTCTACAGTTTCTGGGTTTTTCCTTGTGTTTGGTTCAGATGGCCTCACACACATAACATACTTTTCTAATTCCCTTGGTCAAGGTCTACTGAGTTTTAGCTGGGCAAAACAGATCACCTGTGCACGCTTGCAGCTTCCTAGAACGCCCTCCTTAGGCTCACATACTTCCTTCCCTTTAACTTGTTTTCCCTGCTTTTTCACAGCACTGTATTACACTCAGAAAAGAATCCTGTTTATTTTAGCTACCTAAGCTATCGCTAGGAAGGCTGGGTGTGACAGATATGGGGAAGACTACAGGTGTTTACCACGTGTCAAAACCTTCAGGTTTATCTCCGCAAACTGTCACCAGAAATTTCAGGGCACATTAGTGAAGAAAAGGAAGAAGGAATATGCTGTGGTTCTGCCACATTCTAATGGTTCCTCACTGATATAGGATGCAATTAATGATCAACTACAAATTATACTAATCACAACTGTCTGAAGAGAAATGGTGCCAAGGCCATGGTCCAGCTTTCAAAAATGAGGAAGATGGCCATCTCCGATGAGTCTAAATGAAAGAATCTGATCTGATCTCTGCAATTTCAAGGAGTGATAATAAGTTCATATATATCCTAAGACCAACAAAATCCCTTAACACATTAAGTTTTGAATCTGGTATTACCAACTACAGTATAGGAAATTGAATAAGGGAATTTGATTATTGTTTACAAATGTTCTGGTAAAATAAACAGCAAATAAAGATAAGATCAGCATTATTTAGGATTGTCTAAAGGGTTGTGACTAGGACACATGGGATTGAAAGAAAAAAAGGAAAATTAAAGGCGGCTATCAGAAAAATTCCCTGATAGCCCAATCCATTGTTTTGTAAATATGGTCCTACAGGAAACTTTTCAGATATGTAAAGGACTAATAGAAAGAAGGATTTGGATTCTAATGTAAGATGCAGTGGCATGTTGGCAGAAGGGGAGCCAGTAAGATCAATAGCTTTCAGTTTCTGTGATTTGGAATGAGCTAGTTTGCATTTTCTCATACACTCAAGCACTCAGAAACAAAGGGAGAGATACCATGGGAAGTTAGGACTCTTTAGTGCAAATTTCACATGGTTCTGCATATATTCAAATATTTCACTAGTCACCTAGATAACTACACGATAGACATTATATGATATGCTGTACATAAAGTATTGACAAATTAGTAAGACAAAGCCTGGGTTTCTGAAGTTGTTTTTCAGTGACAACTGTTGTGTATGTAACTCTGTTTCTTTGTCTTTTTCTCTATTACTAATGCTGATCTGACCAAACTACTTAAATGCAGACCAAAATATGCTCTAATAATTTTCCTTGAAAACTATGATTTCCATTTATTCCAGGTAGATTTCTCTACAAGGTTCAGTATCTCTTGTCTTGCAGCAAGCCTACAGCCATACTAGTTCACCCAAGGCTGCAAGCCTGTTAGCTCTCCAGTGTTAAAACAGGTCAAGCCAGGTCATTAATTTCATTTAAGTAGAGAGTAAGACAGATTTGAGTCACTGTTCTACTAACAGTGTCATCCTTTGGATGATGCAAAAAACGAGTTTCTTTTTTAACTGACAATCCTATAGCAGTTGTGAAATGACGGTCTAATAGTGTCTGTGTCCTGTCCAAATTCCAGTGAAGGTGATTGCGTCTTCGCTACCTAAAAATTCTTGGATTTCAATTTGATACAGTCTCACTCCCTTTCAGTTCATTTCACTGGTGGGTGAAACCATCCCTGTATACAGAGATTAGAGAGATCTGTGAAAGTGGAAGTATATTCTATTATATTATTTCATCTTAATTTCTTAGGTTTTTTTTTTTTTTGCATAGCACGATACAGTTGAAAAGCTGCTGAAGCAAACTGGGCCTGCAGTATATCTCTGGGAGGAAGATGAAAATTCTAAACAAGCTTCTGCATCCAGCTACTGAATTGGAAAACTGTTAGGATTAAACCTTCTCATATTTCAGGAAAATGTCTGCTCTGCTTTTTAGGTTCTTATTCCTTCAGCCTCTAAAAACACATGCCATACAAGTACCACTCAATAGCTTAACTCCAGCTTTTTTCTCTTTTCTCCCTGGCTTTCTTGCAGACACTTTTTGAACCTGATTTTGAAACCCTGGTTATGTTAAATAGTCCTTTCCTTTTCTTCTACTTCTCTGAGAAAATAGGCAGAAAAGATAGAAGTTTCCTTGCACAAAGAGTTTGAAGTAAGCACACAGAATTCTCTTGCTAACAACTAGTATTTAAACCCCATTTAAGAGAGCACACCTGGGGCAAAATATAAGAGGGAGGGGGCACGCCCCAAATATTGCTCTCTTGTCAATGATTTCTTGCCATCTAGGTTGTAGTGAGACACAATATAAAGCAAACCTAAGGCTATTGCAAATTATATCAATGGCTGGGTTTTAGAGGCTTTAGGATCAATGAAGAATACAGATTAATTCAGGTTGCCCTCAAGGACAACAGAGTCTGATTTGAGTATTACATCAGAAAGCAAAGTACAGCTTTCTGCTGAGGGTCTGGCACTGAAATTTTGTTTAGTTTTCTCTTTTCTCCATGAACCTCTTGGACCCCTTTCAGCACATCACACTCCTGCCTCACCTTTCTCCTGTTTACAAGCTGGGGGAAGCAGCGTATCTATCTCTACTGCCTCTCCTTCAATACTTGTCTCTTCTGTGTTGTCAGTTTGGAATACAAACCTTTTGTGCAAATAAACTGTCAGGGTTTACAGGTGGGCTGGCTACTAAATAGACGACACATGCCCTTTGTTAATCCCCTCCCTCACCAAAAAGGGGGAGAAAGAGAAAAGGGAAAGAGGCTTATGGGTTGGAAAAGTTAAAACAGCTTTAATCTACTGTAATAGTAAGGTATAATAATAATAGAGAAAAAAATATATACAAAACCACTATTGATCTCCCCTCCTGATGATCATGTCACCCTAATGCTGCAGGGCACGCCCTGAGAAAGTCCTGGACTGTACTCAGCAGCAGCAGGTGGGAACTGAATTCAGGAATGCACGGGTCAGGATTGAAGGCAGAAGAATCAGACAGAGTCCTCCTTGGATGCCAGCCNACCAAACCAGGATGTAAACTCAATCTTTCTCAATCTTTCTCAATCTGAACTTGCCCCACATTGCAGTACTTTAATAAGCAAAGTGATATATGGGTCATTACTGCTCGATACTATCTTAAGTTTTACCAGTTCTTTATCTTGACCTTTTCCCTCTAATGTCTTCAGTTAATGTTAAGCATCCTGTTTACTTAATTTCATACTATGCAACTAAATGCTTTTTGCTACCCTAATTGATGCCAAACATAGCTAATGAACAGAAATGTGAGCTTCTAGAGATTTACTTGTAATTCTGCTGATGAATTTACTGTGGCTTTATTTTTGATGCTGTTATTAGCTGAGACATTTTAAACCAGCATTGAAAAGTAGTAATTGTACTCTGGTGTTCAACACTCAGCTCCAGCTCCTGCTCCCAGTATGACTGGAGCATGTTTCCATGGTCTTAATCAAGCTTAACATGTGCTTACAGAGACTTAGTCCAACAGTAAGATTTGAAAAAGCTGAAATAGTTGAATGCAACCTTTGAATTTCTTTAGATCCTTTGTATCTTTTCAAGCCCTATTAAACGTAAGCAATTTCAGAAGTGTCTTTATAAGTGCTTACACAGGCAAGGAACATTCAAAACCATGTAATTATTGCTTACTTTAAGGGGCATATATGTATATAAAAAGAACAACAGGCAGTGATTGTGTTGGAACGGAACAATGCTTATACCTAACAGTAAAATGTAATCAAAGAGAACATTAGTTACATTGTAAATTAGCATAACTTCATTGAAACTGGTGGAGCTATGTTGATTTAAACTCACTAAGACTCTTTGAGTACTTCAGTTCTTTGTGTATCCGAGAAAGAAAAGTACATCTGGAACTACTATGTCAGTATCTTGCATGTTAGCATGCTCATATTTGGGAAACACAAATGTAGAAAAAATCATAAAACATCTTATGCTGAGTTGTATGTCCTTTAGAGGAACGTCAGAAAGAAAAGAAATACACGTTTTCATGCTGGCATTGACAAATAAAAAAAAAAGGAAAGAATTAAAGTCAAGTTTATTTCTGCAGTACCTTAAAGGCAGATTTCTGACAACTCCGAGAGTTTTCTGGTATTGTATTCTAGCTGCTTTACGTAAGAATAAGAATTTTGGTTACTGCAATTGTATGTGGCTTTATTTGCAGCAGCAAAGTTAAAGCAAAACAGATTAATTTGATTGGAAGATACATAGCACAGACATTCAACAGTCAAACTACTAGGTGATCTCTGGACAGTTCATGCAGATACAGGTAACAGTCATTTAATTTATCTATTTGATTCTCAATAATCTGTATAATTCTTCAAAAAAAGATAGAGCATCTAAGAACAGTCATAATACTTGATAGATCTGTTTGATCTACATTCTCCTTCACAGCTTCATTTCTTGACATATCAAACCTACCACAGTCCCAAGGACTATATCAGGGGTGGAAGGGATGGGATCCAGCTAATGCTGAAGCAACTACCTAGGCAATATAGTCACACAGTAACTTTAAACATACAAAAGATCATAATTCCATTTCACCTGTACAAGTCAGGTGGAAGGGGGAGGGGGGGAGGTATAGGGAGAAATGGAGAAGGAACTTAAGTATAAACTGGCAAATTCCACCAAAAACAATACTAAGGTTGTGATTTAACCCTTTTTATAATCTGACCTTTTTACTTTCTTGAGATGAGAGTAAGTTTATCATTAGCTCCTGCTGAAGGCTGTGCTTGAAGGCACTATCTTGCTTTCAACACCTTTTCTTTGCTCCAGTCATTTAAAGGTAGTTAAACAGAGCTTTCAGAGAAACCTGGTTTTATTAATTGCTCAACCACCATGCAAAAGTGTACGAACTCTGCTTACAGAGTTGGACATGTTAGTTAGTAAAGTGCACCAAGGGATTACATGGGGAAGGGTGGAGTTGTACATAGAAAACCTCTGTGGGTCAGGTTAATCATAAGGAGAAAAGTAAAACTATAATATTAAATTAACACCTTTGTAGCAATTTGAGTAATATCAATAACTTCCACTTAATTTTAGCTCTTGAGATACAATGGAATAAAAAGCTATAATACTTTTTCCACTGGAATAACTCGTAAATTTCCCTTGCCAAATCATTGCCCTATTTATGGTCAAATCAAAAGAGAAAAAAGACCACTGCTTCTCAATTGGAAAGAGTTTTTTCCTCAGTTTACCAGGTTCCTTTCCATTGCTACTCATTGTTCAGGAGAACTCCAAATCCAGCAGGCATTATGGATGCCTTTGTAGCAGGGCAGATATTATCATACAGGTCCAGATGTCTCAAGATTACTAAGTGATTATTCATTTTTTAAATTCATCTTTCAAAATTTCTCCTTATTAATTTGGTAAGCCGCCTACTTGAACACTTTTTAAGATGCTTGTTTTTTGTGATATCCACTATCAGATTCCTGAAAGATGAAGGCAGCTATCCCTTTCTTTGATACAGCGGATCCCACTGAGTAGAAAAGATTGAACAATCCATTTAGATTCTTTTTAAATTTTACTAGCCCTTTTGTCTACAAAACTATCTGTGACTTAACTCTAGTTTTCCTTTTTACTTATAGAATCAGCCAAACTCTTTGTCTAAATACTATGAGTCATCTGGGAGCTGTTCTCTTTGACCGTTCACTGGTAGCTATTTGTGCTGTCACATTAGATGACAAGTTTTTATTAAAAGTTAAATAAGATCAACTCCTTTATTTTATCATAACAGAAGCTTACCAAGGAGCTGTGCAACATTTGTTCTCATGCTCTTTGAGCACTAGGGGGTTTTTATGCTTATAAACGTAAAGATATTTTTTACCAGAAAATTTTAAGCGTTTAGTAGTAATTTGTAGACCTTCACTGCAACCTGCACAAAGCCATAGCATGCTTGAAGAACTCCATGGATTTTCAAACCATGCCAAGGGACATAGCAGCATAACCACTGAGACTTGCAATTGTTATAACTGAATTGGATTTGCATGGGCTTGACTGCAGAAGTTTGGGAAGTGTGGGATTAGTACTATTAAGAAAATTGGACAGAGACTTTTATTTCATTGCTGGCATTGTGACAATTATTATAGGGAAGGATTAGCTTCTGGAACCATGCCTGAAGCAGGTAACTTTGATTTCTTCTATGCTTTGGCACAACATTTGATAATACATTCAACGATGTTGTCTTATAAACTGTCACCATCTTCGTCTTATCAAAAAAAAAACCTCAAAGTGATTTCAGCAGGATTGTGGAGAGGAGCATCCCATGAAAAGCAGCTAAGTGCATCAGACAGGACCAGGAAGACCTCAGCTGGAATACTGTCGCTAATCTGGAACTGTGTAATTTAGAGACATGGATCAAAAAGAAAGTTCAAAAGAGAGTCATCAGAAGTAATCAGTAGCCTAGAAATTTTTATTTATGGAGATTAAAAGCCGTAAGATTGATCAACACAAAATAAAAAGGAATAGATATGTAAACTGCTGCTGCTAAGAAGGAGAATAATCTACTCTTCATAGCATGTCAGGCAAGAAATAAATGTGTAGACTGGACTTTAGGAAACTGCTTTCCCTTGTAAGGATATCTGAGCAGCAGATAGAAAGAGCTAGAAATTTTAACCACAGGAAATTTCAAATTACAAGTTAAAACTGTCAGGATTCACATTGTTTGGATTAATTTGGGGAGGATTATGTAGTTGATTTCCTGAGACTCTCAACCTTCCTTTTGATAATATTTGCAGTACGGTACTGCTAATCATTCCACACTCATAGTCATGACTTCAAGGAAAAGGACACCCCAATTTCTTAATTTGTTCTGAGAACACTTAGAAGATGGAGAACACAGAAATCTGTAATTATTTACCAAAGCAGCAGAGTACTCTTGTACTGCACTGAATACAGGCCTGCATGATGTGTTGCTTCTTTGTTTTTACGTCCTTGTTATTCAGTACAAAACCAGAATGAAAACAAGAGCTGAACACAAGAGAGAAAGAGAAGAACAGAGTTAATAAGGAAATTGTCTAACGTTTTGCTTAGGTCTTGTTTCCTTCAACCTACTGGAGGGTTTAGTAACAGCAACAGTGCATTTCCTGTTACGGAAAGCATTCTTCATAAAACTTTTGAAGAAGAAATTTCCAAGAACTGCTGTAACTTCTTTCATGAAATTTTCTTTTCAGAAGACAGAACTAGGACATTTCTATTCTCAGTTTTGAATCTGCTCTTTTCAATTACTTTATGAAATTACTTCCCTTACATGTGTATCAGTTTCCACATAGTATGTGCGCTGTATGGAATTTCACAAAAATAAATACCTCAAAGACTACAGGATGTCCAACTGAAAGGCAAAAAAAGGCAAACTATTGACAATAGCTAACTCCAATTATTATTATCATTATCATCCTTTAGTACTCAGAGCCCATTTGCTGACCTCCTGCCAAACCAGAAGTTAGGCAGCTACTTAAGATGGGATTTTCAAGAATGTTCAGAATGTTTTTGCTTCCAAAAGGAAAGGGAAAGTCTTCTGATAACAGTGGTTTTTAAAAGCAAACTAGTTTGCCTATAACGCCCTTTGGGATTCTGCATTATCATGGCATAGCAAGAGCGGGGCTGCTCCGTGAGCAGGGGACAAGCCAGGAGCCAAGCCTGCCGCCAGCCCAGGCTGTGCTCTCACCTACTGGGTAAAGTCCTTCAGGGTCTGAACATGGCAAGCAGACAGAGGGACAGGTGATGGCCACAGACACAGCAAGTAATGAAACAGGTCCATGGTCCCTCCAGCCCAGACAGGGACAGTAGCAGATACAGCAAGAGACAAGCTGAAGACCATGCTACAGCATTGGTCCATCAAGAAGGCAGAGCGGGAAACTGGCATTCCTACAGTGTTGCTCAGGTAGGGACCAACCACCCCAGGCTGAGCTGAAATGGGTCTCTGGGGCCCACGGGCATGAGGTCGGGGGAGGCCCAAGAAGGGGCTGGTAAGTGCACTCAGGGCCATAAGATCTGATATGGAGAACGTAGAAAACCTGTAATAGTGTGTTGCTACTACATATAACCAAAGATTTGCTCATGTATTTCAACCATGATCTTTTCATCTTTAAGAGGATGCTGCGCTCTGGGAAACTGCAAGGTTTCTCAAGGGCACAAGAAAGCAGCTATCTTAGCTGAATGAAGAAATTCAGTAGAACTGTAATCTGGACCATTAACTACTTCTAATACATCAGCAATGTTTCACTGATGCATTTGGGGTTTACATTATGAAAGTATCCTCCCCTTACCCTTTTCTCCACAATGTGAATCTGGTTTTAGTAGAGCATGAAAAATATGTCCTCTTCTGCAGTGATGTGGCTGAGAGGAATAAAAGCTGGCTCTGGTGATATATACTCTCAATTGCACTAATAACATCTCATTTTTTCCCAACTCACCCTGTTGCCACTGATAGAAGCGTTTCTGCTACTGCTGTGAGGCGTCATTGTGATTATTACTGTTCCCTTAGTGTCTTTTATGCTCTGGGATCCAATCCAGAAAAGCATTTTCTTTCAGGAGATTTACGTGGCCAGATTGCACAAAGAGGAATGATAACATGAACAGCAGCCCTATTTTTCACAAGGACATTTTTACAAGTAAGTCTAAGACATCATGACAGAAATACCCTTCCTTGTCATACTTAGTTCACTAACTCTAGATCTAGCCCAACTTTTGGGTTTTCTTAACCCTGAAATCAAAAAGTTCAAAATTTGGGTCATAGCTTGAATAACCTATTAACTATGATAACTTGAAGATCAATAGAACTTTCCAACAAAAAGAACCCCAAAACAGTTCCATTGATAAAAATTTTGGCCCATTTAAACTCTCCGCCTCAGCTCACATAAAAGCCAGTGACTTCCTAGGTACACTTGATATTTGCTGGAGCAGTATTACATCTTCTGTGAAATTACTGGTTTGGTTATTATTTTGTGCATTGTGGCCAGTATCTTAGTAGGAAACTGAAGATTTTTAATATATTTTTTAATATTTTCAGTATTTTTGAGATGTTTTTAAGTGTTCCCTGTCAGGCCTTGTGATTTCATAGTTTGACAGACTTAAATGCAGATATGGCATTCACGTATATATGTATATATATATATGTCGTTCCACACCTGGCTTCCATTTTTGATCTGCATTTTAACTACTGCAGACTGTTTTGGTAAATAATTAAGAGAGATCTCATTCCTTAGATAATGTTCCTTCCTTATGCATGCACATTACTATTTTTTTCTAGACCTTCAGTATTTTTAAAGAACTTCCTTTTAGCAATGGATTGCTACCAGATGCCATTTTGTCCTTCAGAAACAATAAACCTCATCAATCTTTTTTCATGATTTAATCTGAGACTAAAATATTATCTTGGCCAGAATTAGACTATGATCTATATTACAGCCATCAGTATGCCATACTCATCTGAATAAATACACCTGTGAACAATTTGTTTCTTGTAAATATTATACCAACAATTATGTTATATGTTACAAATTCTCATTTTAGTTAAATTGGTCTAAATTAGAATGAACTAAATTGACTGCTCCATTCATCATCCTTGCAGGATTAATGTCTTTCACCTTTGTAAAACCAAAGCAATGACAATACTCCTTTAGCATTTTATAATTTTGCACAGTGGGATAAGAAAAGAGAGAGAGAGTGCAACTAGCGTGAATTATGTATTTTATACGGTATTGCTTCATCGATAGACGAGTCATACTTTAATGGGTTGTTTTCCCAGGAAATTCTAAACAGATACTGGCTACAAAACAGCAAAATCTGGCTACAAAACAGCAGTGATAGCAGTTGGGGTAAAAGAAGTAACAGCTTGCTCATCAGTGCAGTCTTAGCAAACGTAACTGAAGCCGAGTTGCTTAGGAGAGTGAAACTTTTATTAAAGCACATAACCATCTGTGGGACTGTTTTCTTCTTTGTGTTCTGCCCTTGTGATACATTATGTGTGTATCTGTATCCTGGCCTCAAGGAAGGATTTAAAATGTTCTGATAAATGTCTGATGACATACCATTTTCATTACCAATTTCAGATCAGGAGCCTGAAAATGCCCATGATCCTTAACCCAATGCAAGCTCAAATAATGTGTTTTACAAAGGTGCTAAGGGACTATGTGCTGAAGGACAACACGCCCCTCTAATTCAGAAACAGTTTCTAAAGAGTACCATGTTTTTTTAGATTATTATCTAGCCAGGCAACTATTGTTTAAATGTGGAAATAACTGCTGGATTGAATGAACATGTTTTGTTTGAAAAGAATGCTTCCTGCCTGCCAAGTTGACTGGGTGTGTTCGCATGTGAGCCAGCGGTTTGGCCCAAGCTCTGCTCTGGTGCAGGGAGGATCCTTCCCACAGTGGGACTGCAGGAGCACTCGGACTCACCTGCATCTCCATGACCCTGAGCAGCGGAAGCAGGCCTCAGGGGATGGCTTTGGTAGCACTCACAGAATCAGCAGCTCATCTCCTGGCATCTACCCTGCTTGTGTGCTCATATCTCTTTGAAGGAGAAGCTGTGTAAAGAAATACGCTTTGAGAATACTGCTTGCTCCAAGAGGTTTCCTTTCAAGTTTAACTCTCAGCAGCTAGCACAATTTTGAAAAATCACGACACCTCTAGCATGCCATGAACATGCACCAAGTTAGTTCTTACTTATAACAAATGATCTAGGAATTTGCAGTAATTACCATTATGTTCACACTCCTGGGAATTGTTATTGCTAATACTGACACAGTTGGAGAATTTTTATTTCCACTATCCCTAAATACTTGCATTGAATAACTCCTATGACTTATGGTGTGACTATAGGTATACGCAGAATCAAATAAAAAAAATCTCCCCATAGAAATTCTTCAGGAATCTACTTCTTCATTCCTCAGGAAAAAAGAGGAGACATTAAGGAACAATTAATCCCACTTTCCTTTTCCAGAACTAATTCAAATGAAAGCTAATGTGACTAATAAAGTAATTGTAATCGAATGATACGTTTCAGGTGTATCAGTCTTCCCAGAAACTCAGACAATGAGTTTGCATTTCCATCTGCACTTTTTGAATTACTTCTTTAATCCGATGTGCTACAGCATATCCGATTTGCGGCATATCATTCAGAAAATAATGGGGATGCAGAAACGTGTGATGGCTTTTAAGAGAGCCCTAGAGAAGTGTTCTACAAAGGATAGATCAGTGAAGCAGTATAGCACAAATTTATTGCTGTCATACCAGACTACTCCTCAGTCTACCAGCTCAAATATGCCTAGGGACCTGGTTTTGAAAAGATAGTTCCACATAAGCATTTCAACAGCAGCACACGCCTCCTCAGCATGTTGGCTAAATGGCAAATTAAATAGCAACAAAAAAGTCAAAACCTATTTGTCTTCTGATAGACCAATACCTAGATCCTAAATAAAACAATGCAGCTTACAATGTAGGGTAGCTAAAGATTAGAGATTTGGAAACTTTTTCCATGGGTACCTATCTTCTGAGATGTTTATTTATTTATTTTATCTAGTGACTACATGTGTCCAAACCACATGAAACAGTGCACTGAGTAAGAAGCAGAACCTGGGATTTTCTCTTGCTCAGAGATCAGTAGGCAATAAATTGAAGGTCTTTCACAAGCTCTCCATGAACTTTTCCTGAGACACCAGAAGGTCCAGTCAGCACAACTCCTTTCCCCAGAGCCTGGAATCAGCTGGAGGTTAAAAGTCCTGCTACAGGTGAAGAACTGACTGTGATTATCCTCAAATACAAGTGGTAATTAAACTCCACACATCCTGGGAAAGTGCTCAGCCAATGAGCTATTGTACAAAAATGCAGCAGCAGCAGCAATACTTCCTCTGGCTACGTTTCAGAAGGGAAAAAGCAGCAACTTCCCACTTCTCCAGTGCTCTTCCCAGTTTTGTTCTCAGAATAAAACCTAATTTCAGTGTCTCCAGAGTCCTAAAATTCCTGGGTTAAATTTTATTTGGACACTGAAAGTTTTACATGAAGCGTTGTACTGCTTAGGTCCCTTAGTAGGTCTAATCCTTCATATATCAGTCTATGAAAAAATAAAAATAATATGTAATATGCTACAAAAGACAAAAGATAAACTTGAGTAAACAGAAGTCTAAGTGGGATGAGTATAACTCCCAGCCCAGTCCAGAAAAGAAGATGAAACAAGTAGTCTAATTCAGTGCTCAGAACTAGTTACGTTTTACTATTTAATCATACATCTGATTCTGGACCTAGTGTAAGATACTGAATTATAAACTTCACTGAAGACACAAAATGAAGAAGGGCATGAGAAACATTACCCTGGTACCAGATATCTTGGGGACCAGAACTAAAGACTGACAAATGTGACTGGTTGTTTCAGAATGATCTACATAAAGAAGTAGAGCTACAGGAAATAAATGAAGATGGAGTCCTAAGGGTAAAAATGAGTGATATCAGGAAAATGGAGATAAAGTGTGAGTTTGGCATGCTCTTACAGGATTACACTGCAAATATTAAGGGATCATCTGTTAATCCCTAATTATTCCATTATGTACATTACCAGTTATGCATTAGTTGCTGTTGCTGTCATTACCTTTGTCATCTGAGTGACTATTTGGACTATCAAGATAACTATTGGAAACTACAGCATCAAGAGCAATTTACAACGGAAGGCTAAATGAGCAGGTACTTCAAGTCTTTCTTTCATGATAACATCTTCTTTCCTTTAAAGGAATGAACATTTTATTTTGTTCTTGCTATGGCTTGTTTTTAAGCATTTAGAGCAATTTCTCGATTTCTCAGATCTAATCAAGTGCAGCAAGGGACAAACATAATTTATTATGCCAAAATCACAGAATATACTTGTACCGACAAACTTGTACAATAGCTTGATCTAGAAGATATCACTCAGCCTTGAAAAGTAACAAGCATTTACTATACACCAAGTAAATTTTAGTCACCAGTCCAACATCTTAATTCCACACACCTTTAAGTAACCACCATTTTATAGCTGAAAAAATCCAAATTAATGTTCCCTCCTTCTACTTAAAAACATATTATTCACAGTCTTCAGATTCTAAGTATTAATTTAATCTCATATTCCCTCACTGGAAAAGGAAATGTATGTATGTCATCAGAAAACCTGTAAAAGGCAGCCCTTGTTCCTAGTCTTTCATAGGCAGGTTGAAGCTAAAATACTTTTGGTTTCAGAAACTAATTTTAGGTCATTTGTAGACATTTCCAAAATGCATTAAAAATTGCCTGCTTGTGTTTAGTTACCTACTTAGCAGAGCTAGACAGGCAATTTTAAAAAATCCAACATTTTTTTTTTATGTTTCACTCCTTTTTATTACTGACTAGTGAACAAAAAAAAGAATAAGAGATGGCATTACTGATTGAAGCTGTTTCATGTATGTCTTCAAGCAATTAAAATAGATTAAATTAAGAATAAGCATATGTATTTTAATATATATCTGCTATAGTTAGCAGTATGCCACTTCATTTTATCACATGTATATGCTTACTCAATTACAAAAAATATATGTGCATTTCTACATGTATTGAGTAGCTTATATGTTATACTGAGGAGAATATATTGCTTCAGTTAACGTACCTTGGAAGGACTCAATTTATACATGTATTCCAAGTCCAAAGAAGCATACACTGAAGTTTTATACACTACTAAAGTCCACTAAGGTAGCACAAAATAAATACATATGTATATATATATATATACACAACACAGTTTCTTTGCATTCCTGTTGCTGAGGCTTAGTAGCTATGCAAGTTGGAATGAAAGATACTTTGGGAAAAAGAGGGAAAATAGGAGAAAGAGCATGATTGTGTAGTCCTTTCTACCGCGTAGGACCCTAACCTACGAAAAGAGTCATTCAGGGCTCTTATCTTTTGCTACCTGTATCTCACATCAAATAGTTTCTAAGTAACATGTGAAAACATGGGCTTTGAAGCAGAGTAAATCACACTTCGGCATGTTTTGAGTTTCTTATTTTTAAAAACATTCTTACTTCCATCCACTCAGTATTATCTATTGATATTAATTTTCCATGTACTGGGGAAGAGGCAAAATAAGAGAGAGTTCTCTATGTTCCTTTGTCGCATAACATCTCATGATTCTTTTTTCTCTCATATTATGCATGTAGCCCCTAGCACACAGAAAAAGCATTAGCTTCTTGGAGCTCTGCTTTGAGCAAGAAAATGGATCCAGGGGCTTTAATACTGTGAAAAAGCTTGTTGTACGGATGTTAAGCTGGGCTTGCTGTTAACAGTCTTTTGTTTGCTGTGGTCATTTGCCATTGGACAAATTTTAACCAGTATGGTTCTCCTGCAATCTGTGAGGGTCTCTTTCAAAGATGAAGAAGAAAAGACTGACCCTTTTTGAGGAACCAAAAGGAAGAAAAGTCGATAGGAAGCTCTTACAAACTCTTGAAAGGATGAGTTTTTCCATTTGGATGTTACAAATTATTTATTCCTTTGAATCTACTAAAAAAGAAACCAAGACTTTCTTGAGAAATGGGTAAAAAGTCTTAAGTGTTTGAGTGGTAGAATTGTTAGGAAGCTCTTTCTTACACACAAACATCTGTTGGTGTAGATAGAAGAGTCAGAGCTACAAAAGGGTATGCTCTGAATTATATTATTCTGCAGGTAGGAAAATCCTGTAGCTACATTTCTTGCTTCCTTACAGACTCTTGGAAGGCTGGAGGGAACAGCTGGGATTAATTATACACCATAAAACAAAGTTTTGCTAAAATGCTCTATGCTAGGAGTGTTTTGCCTTGTTCAGCCGCAGAGTCAGATAGATGTTAATCCAAGTCTTAGGTTAAGCCAATTCAAGGTAATTCTTTAATTTGGTTTAGGTGTTCAAGCACACAGCTGGGTGAATACCACAAAAAACCTTTGCATGTATTTAGCTAATTCTTTTTTTTTTTTTAACTTTTGCTTACCTCCCCCTTGCATTGCTTCTCCACAAAAAGATGTTGTTTTTAGTTCCTTGTTCACCATATGCAACAACTATTTGGAAGAGAGATCTTCACAGCTTGGTTTGTGCACTCCTACAGCAATAGCAGTAGTACTGGTATGGAATTCTGGCAATTTCAGAGAAGTCAAAATATCCTTTACATCTAAGATCATTAATGGATAATTGCACCTTGTTTCAGTGGGATGACATGGCTACAGCAAACATGTACTGAACTCTGCACTACAAAATATGTAAGCAGCAATGGTTTTGTTTAGGACTAATTAATCAGATCAGAATATGGAGGTACCAGAAAAGGGGAAATTTAAAGTATCTAAACCCAGTATTTCTTACAAGTCTATTCCTCCATACTTAAATGTCTTGCTTTTCTGAGATACCTCAAGTTTCTTCAAGCCCTCTGATTTAGAACTGTTGCATTTATCTTGCTAGGAAAGGGAAACAAACTTATATATTATAGCTTATGAAATACATTTTATCAGCATAGCTCAAGCTTCAACAAGGGTCAGTAGAGGTCTGAGATATCTTATATCTTAACATGATATATGACAGGAATAATTGGCTATTATTTTCCAGGAACTAAATTTTTTTTCTTGTGATTAGATTTAAATTGGACTATCTTTGATTTTGAGTTTGTAGTATACCTAGCCTAATGATACCTTGGTTACTAAGCAGGACTTCTAGCCACTATCATAATACAAATACTAGCAATACTAATAATGATGAAAAAGGTGTTACTTATGTTAATTGAATTAATATTCTTATGTTAAAATATTAGTAAAAGACTTTAAAAGCCTAAGATACATCTAAAGTTTTGAAGACGAAGCAAGAAAAAAAAATTGACATACTGATTTAAAAATTAGAACTTCTCAAAACCTTACACCTTTGCCAGTCCTCTATGCATTCACGGATGGGTGCACATGCAAACAGGAAAAACAAATCTTGTATATGCAAAATGTCTAGGGCAACCAATAGAATAGAGATAGGTATCTTCAATATTTGGACTCAGTTGTCACTTCTAGTCTACCTGCTTATCTAATCTAGTCCCAGATAACACACAGAATGATAAACATCTCTTATTGTCAGCAGCAGAACACAAATCTGAATCTTGCAAGTTGTGTGGATTGGTGCATTTATGTCTGAATGACTGTAGGTAATTAAATAAAACAGTGACTTTCTTGGTAGATTGGCTCCTTAACTCATCCTAAGAGCATGAATCAGGATTAAAGGGACTTTGAATTAATGTAAAGCAGTTTTACACAGAACACCTTACTTCTAAGACTTCATGTTGTATTGCTGTCAAAAAAACGTAGAGGAAGATGTGAAAGTCCTGAGCCGAAGGCAGGATGCTAAGCAGCTCTGTAATCCATCACTTTCGAAATCTCTTGTTGTTAGGCTCAATCGTAGATTTACTCCTTTTGATTTATGACTTCCATGGCTGAAGTTTTGCAAAAAAGTTGGACTCAATAGGGGGTGGTCGTTCCTAATGAATTTCATTCTGGTTTCTTAGCAAACAAATCTGTTTTTTTCCTATTCCCCAATGCTGCCCACAGGATGTAACTGTTACATCCCCTTTCCCTATAATTCCATAATAACACAATCTGCAGTCTGGAACTCTGTTGTTAATTTATCCATAGTTCCTAGATTCTGAACTCACCACACCAAATGCTGCACTGTGCCACCAGGGAGGCTTGACACAGACTTACATTCAAGAAATAGACTGCTGGCACCTTATTTGAACCTTTCTTGTGATGCTTAAGCTCCCTGGTGAGCAGGTACATTAATAAAGGTATCTGCATTTTTATCTCTGAGGAAATGACAGGAAACAGGCAATTTTTCATGTCATTACAACACCTTTAAGAAATGAAAGAAAGATTAACTAACTATATCCGCACTTAAGCAACGTTGGCCTTCTGTAGCCCAGGCTCTCACTTTCATTTCCAATTGGAAAGGAATAAAGAGACTTTAATTGCTTAATAATGGTCTGGAAGGAAAGGAGGAGAGTTTAAAGGGCATAATCCAAATACTACATTGTTGTTTTATACTCTGAGCTGTACAACTCTTAGTATGAAAATATGAAAATTTACTGAGGTCACATGTTTTTTAGTTTACGTATTTCTTAATTACATCCCTTGTCCTCGTGTTTCTGAAGCCGACCTTGAAAAAGCTGATTTGTATGTACAGCTTGTAATGTTACCTGTCTACTTTGCAGATGGAGGCCTGAGTTATGAACTACCTTCTTTTATTTCAATGAGTGGGGTTTTTTTTTTGGTTGGTCGGTTTTATTTGTTGAGGTTTTTTTAATTTGAGACCTGTAACATACCATGTCTATGTCAGAAACGTTAAGTCTTCATGGTTGATTACTTAAAGAGGAAAAAAGAGAAAATATTTTGTCTTGTGACCTACATTATCTTTCTCATCTTTCTACTATTCTAAATATTATGCTATATTTATTGAGAAAAGGCATTTTTAAAAAAAGAGAAATTGTACTTTATTTCTGAAGATAAACAAATACGTTCAAGAGAGCTTGCAGTTGAATTAGGTCCAGCTTGACCACAGGTGATGGCTCATTATCACCCTGAAATACTGATCCTAGGATTTTAGCCTATGGAGTCTTCAAGGCCTTTGGAAGAAGAAAATGATACATGAATAAAAAGCAAGTAAAGTGCTTTCAGGTTTCAAACAGAATTAAAAGGAGCAATAGTTGTCAAGGCAAAGAATTTAACTTGCAAAATAAACTTACGCTTTGGAACTGTTTTACTATCAATCTTAATAATTAGTAGTTGAATTCTCACTTTGTTTGATAATCACAGAATCACGGACTGGTAAGGGTTGGAAGGGACCTCTGGAGATCACCCAGTCCAACCCCACTGCTAAAGCAGGTGTGCCTAGAGCAGGGTGCACAGAAACGCATCCAGGCGGGTTTTGAATATCTCGATGAACAAAACTAAACCCCTTTGCCCTTACAGGATTTGAAGCTTCATTTCTGAACTGAAGCAACAGGAAAAAAACCAAATCTGCATAAAACTCTGTCCAGTATGCATTACAGTTCAAATACAGGAGGTTTATCTTTTGGTCATCAAGCAAATCTTTATAAAAGGAGATGAACAGCTGAAGAGAAAATTCAGAGCCATTCCATTCCCAAGTGTAAAATTTTGATGTTTGGGCATGCTTCCTTTGCACCTCCCTGGATCAGAGCAGCTCACTGGATACTGATGTTTTCCAAAACACAAGCCCAGCTAAAGTAGCCAGGTCAAGCCCATGTGATCTTTCCACTTCAGTTACGCAAAGTACTTTCTGTAGAGAGAATATATGCTCTATCTTGTAAGTAGAGGACTGGAAGAAAAGTCATAATAATTTGTGGCAACTGTAAATTAAGAGCAATGTGAATTATCTTTCTTATGTCTAACATGATTGCTTCTTAGATTTCTATTGTTTAGAGTAGAAAATAAATATCAGTCTAGACAGTGTTTAGTGACAATTTGTGTAATTGTCTTGAGATCTGAGGATTTTTAATCTGATCTTTCACTGTTTAAAAAAGACTGTTGAATTTACAGCATCTGTTGTTATTGTTATTCAATATAATATGGACTCCACAATATAGTTACATGATCTCAGTCCTCAGCGTGATACAGAAGAAGTGCGATGAAAGGTTCCTAATCAGAGTTAGATTCTTCGCAGATGCAAAATGAATGCATTCATATTCAAACAGTAAAATTAAATTGCAGGTTACCAGGGGAATTAATCTTGATTTGCAGTTATTTATGATAAATGGGATTCAGGATGCTGTTGTCAATGCACTGTTCTTTACTGAATGGAGAGATAAATAGCAGCAGCAGGACTTTAGGAAAACTAGCTACCAGACTTGTTAAAATAACTGAATGATAAGATCCACCAATTAAAAATCATTTAGCAAGTTTGCACATAGGTAACTCACTAGAATATCACAGATACTACAGCTTCATAGAGGCATTTTATCTCTTTGAGGCATATAATAATTAAAATGCTCATTAGTGATAACGGGAATTATTCATACAAATCCTCCCATTACTTTATTAGACATAATAGATTGCAAAGTCTATTATGTTGGGGTTTTTTACTTATTATAAACAACCCTATAAATCTACAAAGTATGAAAATATAATGCCTTAAGTTCTTAAAAAGTCAAAGAAAAATTTTATTTATGTATCATGCCTTTCCAACTTTACAAAAAATTAGAAAAAATACTTTCCAAAACAGTAAGATGGCTTGCTTGCTGTCAATGCCTGTGTATGTGCATGTACATATCTGTGTGTGTATGAATGTACCTGGTTCTTAAAGAAAACACAGCAAACTGGGAAGTTATATATAGAGTATGCCTGAAAGATACACCAGCCTGGAAAACAGTACCAAATTCTCTAATATGTATTTCTGGTACATAAGATAATGGAATGGCTTAATTAAGAGATTCTTACAGGTCACAAATTTATTGTAAACCACAGAGTTCTGATGCCTGTCAGGTAGGTAATATGCTTCTTTTGAAGATCCCCAAAATGAAGACAAAGTGCCTTGTTTTGTGAACCGAATATTACAGTACCAAATATGTAGGCCAATTTTAGATAAACATATATTAATGAAAAAGTATCTTAAACCATGAAACAATAACAACAAAATAGACACGAGTATTTTTAAAAGCTCTTGATATAGAATACAGGCTTGAAACATTAGCCATCTGTTGTTTTCCTGCCTGAAAACTTTACAATTTTCATGCTTAAGCAAACAATATATTTGCCTTCCGTTCATGCCAGGAATTTTTCCCATCTAGAATGCTTCTGGTGCAACCTGTGATCGTATTTGCTTGTGACTAGGGACAGTATTTTGCAAGAACACCAAAGCTCAGGAATTCAACAACCATAAAAACGTTCACCAGTTTTTCTCCCATTTCTCTCTGAATTTAGTTTTCATGGAACAGTAAGTTAGCAGAAGTTGATGGACATAACATTACTAAACAAGCACCTGTAATTTTAAAGAACAATTTAAAGGCAACACATAAGTGCTAGGTATCTTGCCAGGTACCTGCTAAATGACAGTCACAGTGCATCCAGAATGAAGTTCTGTTGGGCAAATACTTGGGAAAAAAAGTTTGAATGAGATGAGACTAGAACAAAAATTTTCCACAGCAATCTACACTCAGAGAATATCTTCTTTCCTCATCAATAGAGTTAAATCAGAGGTATGTTTAGACAGGGCTGAAAGAATAGTACAAAATGAATGTGTGCATGTGTATATATATGCTTGGGAAGATTCCCATAAAAGTAAGGTTGTATTTTAAAACTAATTCTCATATTCAGGTCTTTAAGTGAGTTCCTAATTCAAAGCACTGACTATTGCCCTTGAAGTAGCATTTTTATTATTGCATCTCCTCTCTAATTTTATTCTGAGTCCTACAATCTTTGGTAGATTGTTTGCAGGTATGCTTAGAAAAAAGAGAATTGCCTATACAGAGACTTCCATGCCAGAGCTCAGCCTGTGAAGGCTGTGGCCTTTTGAACACTCACTAATTGCATGACAAAACCTGAAATCTTACTTCACAGGGAAGAAACCGCTGACAGTTGCTTAAAGGCAGCTTAAAAATTCTGGTGGAAGGTTTGCAACTGAGCAGAGAAACACCCTTTACTTCCTTTACGATCAATAAGAAAATTCTTAATTGGCAGTCTTTCCCACTTTAAAATAAGCTTTGAAACACTGTTAAAAATATGCAAGCAGTAACAAAATCCAGAGCCAAAACCAATCTGTGTTTGTTTAAAATGTGAAAGACTGAAGGGGAAAAGCTGGAGCTATAGTCAAACCTTCTGCTTATAAGACAGTAATATTTAATAAATATGAATGGGTTGAAGAAAATATTAGTGGCCTATGCTAAACTACAGAAACAATTTCTTGGTGTCTAAGCACTATACACAGAAAATACCCACTAAAGTAAGAGTAAAGCTTATGTAGTGCAGGGTTCAGAATGACTTTCCTGTGGGATAAATTATTGTCCCTAGTTTTGCATGTACATTGAAAGACATAAACTGAAATTTTCCAATTTGAATATTTCAAACATTTTTTATATAAAACTTGCCTTTTCCAAGCTTGTCACATGAACAACATGTTACAAAGAACAAAGCCCAGCCTGACAATTTGCGAAAATATCTGTCAGGCTTCTGCAGATCTCTTCTGCATTGGTCTCTCTTGTTCAGAACTCAGTTAGGGTCAGGTGAAAGATATGATGCCAGCTCAGGCAAAATTCAAGAAAAATTTGTACTAGTTACTTGCCTCAGGTAAGATAGAACAAGGTTAAAGAGAAGGACAACATCATTTGTTAGCTGAGTATGTGTATGTGCAAGGGTATGTCAGCACAAAGAGCAGTTGAACCTTTTTTTAAAGAAAATCTACGGATTTGATTGTGACAGACCTTTTACAAACACAAGTAGTTGTCCTATATAAATATGTCTACATATATACACAAATATATCATATACCCTCATAACAGAAAGCTGTAAGTGAAAGGCCTTGGAATGTAGGTGGTGTTATGCAGATGTCTGTACTGACAAAGGTGCCACTCAAAGTAAAGTCTCTGTCCTATTATGATATTTTGACTTTGTGGCACATATATATGAAATGAATCAAAATCTCTATATTTTCTCACCAGAAAATGAGTTTAAAGAATAAATCTACTTCTCCAGGTAGAGAATACTGATGCCTGATTTCATAAATCATACCCTCTTAGTATAAAAATGTTCTTAATTTAAAAGCATGTACCTCAAATACGATTTTGGGTAAGACCAATACAATCCTCACCTCACCAGCAATGAGAACCTGTTCCCTGTATTCCCCTCCCAAAAAAGTCAGGAAGTTCATATGATTGTGTTGATTACAGTCACTATTAGATTTGGTTATGTCAATTCCTTTCCCCAATAATTTGCATACTTAACGAGGCTGAAATAGTTCTTATTAAAAATCGTATGTGGATTATTTGTTTTCAGACTTATGAGTATTTAAAACTGTCAGATTGATCATTAAAATTCCTTTGTAAACTCTAACTTTACCAGTAAAATTAATGTTACTTACAAACCTGCCGTAATTTTTCACTTGCACTAGAAAGCTCTTACCTACTGCAGTCTATTCCAGAGAGTTTTGATGATGGTTGCAACCAGTACTCAAAGGAGGATGCCAAATTATCCTAGTGATCTCTCCCAGCAATATGCAGTATACACAAGAGATGAGATAAAAGAACATAATAATCCTGAAAATACTTTTGTTTCTTTTTTTATTTTATTCTTCATACGCCATGAAAATACTGCAAGTATCATTATCCTTTTGTACAGTTGCTGCAAGGTTCCTGTGGCTCATGTGTGTTTGCGCACAGTGTAGTAAATTTATAACTTAGTTTACAGTTTACCTAATCTCTGCCAATCCTCATAAATGTCTGGTCAACTTTCCAAAAATGTTTCTGGTGAACACAGTTACTAAACCAGAAATTCACATTGCAACAGCAGCAAAAACATGAAGAAAACCCCACGTGTTACTACGTTTTACTATGTAAATATGTTCTCTAAGAATACTGGAGGTTGTCCCAGACTTTTGTTTGGTACTTCTCCTCTTCAGCAAATCATATTCTTTTTTAGTCACGCCATGTGTGTGACTTCAGTTTTGCATCGCATCTTTCCCTAAAACCTATTCAGGTATGGCACATGCACAATTTTGAGGTACAAAATAGAAATATTGTATCCATGCTTCCATTAGCAATTGGCAGAACTACCAACCGTACCAAGATGTTAACCTTGCTATGGGAGTTACATATACACAAGAGTATGAGAACATCTATATGTATACGAGAGTCAAAACGAATAATTTAGTATAGGCATGATGTTGAACTTTGATACAAATTTGCTAAACAGTACAAAATTAAGTACGTTAACTATGTACAAGATTAAATACCTTATGCAAGTGCTGATTCAAACGAAAGTCTCATATCTATTGCCCATTAAAAGTTTAATCTTGGCTACAAATAGTATCTTTGCTCAGGAACAGTTTTTCATCTGTTTTGCAGTAACAGTTGTGTTTAAAGACCAATCAACAAAGAACTCTCTCAGATAAATGTCCTACCTTTTCCAGGGACATTTGTACAGCATTCTCCTAGGAACATTATAGATATTTCTTGCAAGTGCACCAAATCTACATAAGCATGTTATTTCTGCACCCTCGCATAAACCAGTAACAGCAAAATTATTTGTATTTCTGCTAAGTAGCTGTTGGAAATAGATTGGATATACTAAATTTACTATTTACTATCAGGAATGCTACCATAAATACATAATGCAGATAATCACAGAATAGCAAAGGCGAAGTTAAGAATATATGTACAGATTAATTATTTTCTTTAGAATTATTTTATCGACATATACTTGAATTAGACAAGAGAAAACAATTTTGTATGCACAGACAGCTGCACTTGAATGACTTCATCAGTATTGCTATGTCATGTCCCTAATGGGTATATGTTTTAAAGATATTAATCATTAGTTCTTCATCTCCAAGAAAGAAGAAATAATTCCTTTTAAAACAACAGAAATACACAGTCTAAAGAAACCACATGAAGAAACGTGGCCATATGCCGTGTTCAGTTATAGTGTCACAAATACAGGATAAAATTTTAGTGATCAGAAGTACTTATATTCACGTAACAGAAGCTGAATCCTTATCATAAAGGTTAACAAGGACTTTATAGATACAGTGTATACACACGTGTATATACATATGCATACATGAATATATACAACTCTTAGGGAGTGAAGTCCTGTAAAGGAAATTCAAGTATGTTTTGTTCATGAATTAAAGATCTACTCCCAAGAGTAAATCTGGGGAGTCAACTCAGGCATAGAATGAGGTGTGCTTTGGATAAATTAACTTCATAGCAAAACAAACCAAGAAAGTGCAGGAAGAAGCATAAGGCCAACTAACATTATTTCCACAGATTTTTGTTTTAGTTTAAGTCATCACTTGTGAGTGGTAAAGTGCACTGTGACTTCTAATATATTCTGCTTAAACTCAGGAATGCCTCACCTTATTTAACACGATTTTGCACGTTCGCTTTAGGAATGTGTTAGTCATAAGCCTGAGCTTACACTTCCCATATCCCTAAGACCTGTAATACTAGGTCTCGGCTACAATGAGTCTGGCTGCACTAGAGCTCAAAAGATCCAATGTAAAACTCCAGGGAAAAAAGAGATATATTTATATTTTACTCAGATTAAAACCAGAATGGTCTCATCTATATGGTAAGAAAATTCGATGTTTCCAAGGAACCTTATTGTCTTGTCAAAGAAGATTACACAGAATAATATATACTACACCATGGTATATGATGACACATAGGAAATATCTGCTTATGTGTAGTTGCATAAACATTCTGCAAATTATTTTAGAGCAGTTTTGGTGTAACACTGGAACTGGTGTGACGAGACTGGTGACAGCACTGAATAAAGCACTATCAATCATGGGAAATGACAATAGAGGATCTTTCACGAATCAGCTCACCTCTTGCTCTAAATAGCAGTTGAGAGTGAGGTCATCATGTTGTTTCATTGTGGTGGAAATGAAAGTTCAAGGTATGCATGCTGCATGTTAAATTGGATAGTTATAGTCAGATCTCAGAACCATAAACGGAAGCATATGCAAATTTTACATCAAACCTGCATCTGAATAAGCCAAAATCAAACTAGAATGCTACTCACTGTTTAATCTTTAAAATTACATGTTAATATTATTTCTCAAATGCACTCAAGGATGAGTTGTAGCTAATGGTCAGGCAGCATTCATATTACTAATCTATTCCTATCTTGCATTCCCTCATTGAAATTTTGAAGCAAGCAGAAGGTAATGTAATGTAACTTTAAGCTTTAGATGTGTCTCTATGATAGACATTCAGTTAAGGTCAATTCCAAATGAACATTAATTCAGGAAGGAAGGAAACAAAAGGGTTGCTAGTCCTTGTGGTTTTACTACATCAGCAAGAAGCCCACCCTGAAAGTGAATTAATACTGACTGTTGATTGAATTATCTGCTAACTTGTCTTATCTTCTGTACTTAGGGATGATTTATTTAGAGGAAAATCTAAAAGATTGTGTTTTGCTATTGGTAGGGAGGCATCTGAGGGGAACTTGCACAAAATAGAGGGAACTAAGCAGTTCTTTCCCTGTATGGGATTTGTAAATGTGGGCTCACACTCATAGCTGGGATGAATCCTTCTACCCTGGCCAGACCATGGCCATGGATCCTTGCTACTAAATATGCCTGTTTGGCCTCTGTCCCAGGAAATCTGATTGAATTTGCAGGAGAAAGTACTCTATTTCTTCCCTGTGTGCATTCTTCAAGGCGGGTCTCATATAGATTCCCTGGAAATAAATTATTTTTTGGGGAACGGAGACAACTCTTTTTAACAGAAATATTTGGCAGGAATAATCCGCCACGTGAAGTGTCTGTCTGTGTAAGTGCTACTTTCATTACAGACGAGATATAGGATTTGGTCAGCCCCTTTCATGGCAGCGACACTGTTAGTTTACATGTGAACATGTTTATAATTATCAGTACTAGAGACTCTTTCATTCCTGATGTGAAGAGGAAGAGTCAAATAGCCATAATCCCATCATCAAATCTATAATCTCTCAAGAAGGGTCAGCTAGGCTAATGAATTCCTCTGTGTGGAGACAGACTTTTAAGGCGACCAGAAGTTACAGATTTATTTAAAATATGTTTTAATCTGTGATGCGTGGTAGGCTCTGTGATGTTGAACCTATAGTTAAAATGTGAGCCCACCAGATTAAACGGCCTGGTGCAGACCATAGCAGTACAAAAGTAAAAAAAGAAACAGAAGATAATTGTGGGCAGTAGTGTAAGTAAAAGACCATTTATTCATATTCTTACAATCATCCTCAGAGGCAACTTGCATCAGTAATGGCAAAGCAACAGGTACAGAGTGCTGAAGTGGCACTGACAGTGTATTCAAATACAGATGGTACGCTTATATTTAATAAGCACAGCAGGTGAACAATTGGATTTGAAAGGGAAATTAAATGGGCTGACCTAAGAGCAGAGGCATTTATTGTCTATCTCTATGCTTTCTATTCCATGATTACTGCAAAGGTCTTTTGTAAACCAATATGAAGAATGCATTACTGTTATTGTGCATCAGCTAAGCATGGTAGCCACAGTAGGAAATACAAAAACATTTTAAAAAGTCAAATTCAATCAGCTTTTACCTCCAAGCTTTTGTATTGCCTTTTCTTTTAATCTCCTTTCCTGCATGATGTCTGCTTTAAGCCTAACATTGTTTGCATTAATGCTATTTCTAGATGCCTGATAACACAATAAGATAGAAAAATTAGCAAAGGCTACAAGGAAGACAGAACTCATATTCTAGCCCTCTCTAAGCTAAACCAGAAATGTCTGGAACCACAAACAGCCAATTAGTCTCAAATTGCAAGATTAACACAAAAGGAAATGCAAGGAACAAAAATCTTCATAAGTGCTACAATTTTTACTGATTACAGATGAAAATTAGCTTTATGAGTTGAGTACATCATCATAACACTGAGTATGAATATGAGACATAGCCAAGGAAAACAAGTATGAATTTTCCCCTACTTGGTGACCAGACTCCAGAAACCACGCAAATAAAAATACTTAAACTGGGAAAATATTTTTTAATGTTCTTGTGAAAGTACTAGTGAGTAGTTTCATCCTCTCTCCTGAATAAATTATTTTTTGCACTTAGACACTGAACCTCACACTGTCCCTAACACAATTGTTAGAGACTTTCCTGAGAAGCTTCCCAGACACAAGCCCACGTTTCAAAATAGTATGCAAATCATTTGAACCACAAGTAAAATAAAACAGATTATCCAAGTGAGGAACAGAGGATATGAAAGCAGGACAAAAGGTGTCACAGGTAGTTATAAAGATGCATCTGGTCCCTAGTTACTTTTGACAAAGCTGTTTTTGTGATTTATGGCAGGTGCTTGTTTATAAACCTATTTCAGCACAGACACACTGAAGCACATTTATCATTCTGCCTGGTCTTCATTATTGGATAAACATCATTTAAACAGAATCTGAATCCAGACTACTGCTACCTTGACATAAAAATCAGGATCTTCTATTTGCCTACATTTATTTATTTATTTATATTGACCTACAGAGCTGGATTGCATTTGACAAAGGTTCTACACTCACCCCACATTTAATTCAACAAGCAAAGCAAATGTAAGTGTGCTGAAGTTCAGGAAAACTTGCTAGCAAGCCAGTACCTCTTTTAATATCGATATCTATTTTTTGTGCCCTGCAGATATGTTTTGTGGAAATGCAGGATAGCCAGTGTGCAAGTTTGAACAAGTACAACTCTGGCAAACAACCAGAACCAGCTGCAGTGTGTCCTCCCTGCAGTTGTGTCCACCGACTAAAATAGGTATTCACTTGGATAACCTATTCAAGAGAAATGGACTTATTTTGGCAGCTGTGGATTTCTTCTTTCCCCCCGCATGTGTTGGTAACTGAACTCTCAGTGCCAAAAATGCTTGAAAGGAAACAGTTGTGTTGTTTTGGGTATGTTTGGTTTGGCTTGGGGTTTTTTTAATGCATTATCCAACCTGTGAAATTTGACATAGTCCAAAAAGTTTTCTTATCCTGTACCAGGAAAACCCAGACCTGAGTAATTGCTCCATTACTGTGACATAGAGTTCTGCAGTTAGTTCATGTGAAAAGCACAATTTTAGTTTCTTGATTTTTATCTTCACTGAGGATTTCTTGGTGGAAACAAAGCTAAACGAAAAAGCCCAGCAAAAACCTGTGAGAACAGAACCATTTGTAGATTACTAAAACAAATACCTAAAGCCCTTCTTGCTAGGACAGGTAAAGCTGCATAACAACATGACCTGATTTTGTCAGTTTGCACTGTCAATAAACAGCTTGACATAGAAAAAGGAAGTTAAACACTTTAGAAATTGTGCACAACATGAAGTATATATTGAGTTTTTTAGAAAAGGTAGAGTAGTAGAGAAAGTTATTTTTATTGTAGTTATAGGTTAACTACAGCAACTACAGGATTCTGAGGCAGAATATTTGCATTCAAGGAGGAGTGAAAATGTAAGGGAATAAAAGTTGTGTGTCTAAAATTCAACTGCATTATATTCCTACTTCAGCTCAGTACATTAAATTATAAGTGCAAGTAGATTCCCAACTCTTAACCATTACAGAAATTAAATAAACTTAAAGGAGAAAAAGTTACTATGGAATATGTTTGGAAAAGACCAAACCAAAAAGACTTTTGGTTACAATTAAATCTTCACAAATACTTCATTGTGAAAGTCAAACCATGCCCATAGCCATGATCAGATAAAACATACCACAATATTCTTCAAGTCAGAGCACTAATTTCAATAAGCAGAATAGAGATATATTTTCTCAATGGAAACAAAGCTTACCCCAATTCCTATCTGTTATGAAGAAGGTCTCAGCCATTGAGTGTTTAAAAATCAAAACTTCATGAGAATTTTTAGAAATATTTATACATTTACATATGTATACCTTTACATATATTTACATATACATACCACTGGCTCTGGAGCTGTTTCGTTCGATGCTCACAGACTGTCAGCACAAGTATGAGAAACTTACAGAAAATATAAAGTAAAAATGAAATACTTTGTCTTTCATTTTAATTTCAAAATAACTCCAGGTACTGGACTAATACAGCAAAACAACTAATACTAAGCCTTTACATAAAACCTTATTAGCAACAACGATGCCAGCTATTGTAAGATTAATTTTTGATCTGCCTAAGTAGCTTCTTCATTTCCTGTTAGAGACCATCCATACAGGTCCAACTGTTACCTCCTTCCTGCAATTTGGTTGCTGAATGCAAGTCAGCTGGAATACTGCTCAAATGTAAATAAAGACTTCTAACAACTTCTTGTTTTCACAGCACAGCAGACTTGCTTAGAACATTTATTCATCATGAAATTGCACATTCAGCACATGTATGCACATTTTGTAACACTGATCTAACAACAACCCATACATTTCTCCATAATTTCAAATGTATTTAAAATTACATTACTTGCTAGTGAATACAAACAATTAATCTTTTGTCTGTGAGTTGTTATCGTTAAACTTACTGTGTATGTTCAGTATCTGAAATTTATACTATCAATACACTCTTGAAGGAACTCAGGGCCTATTTTAGCACAGAACCACTGAAAAGAGAGTTAGAAAGGATATCAAGGAGTCTCGTTGGCCCTTTCCTTGCCCCGCCACAGGATTAACTATATCTACGTTGTTCCAGATAGATGTTTATTGTACGTGCCTCTAAAGACCTCTAGTGTTAATGTGAAGTGGCTTCAAGCCAGAATTAGAGTCTTCAGGTCGGACTGCCTTGCTTTTCATTAAAGAGAGCATGCCATCTGGAAAAATTATTTCCAATTTCTGCTCCAAGGGTGCTTTGCTGTTACTGTTATCGCCTGGAACAACGTAGCCCTGTAGACAGAGAAATCTTAAAAGAAGAGGGTTTGAAACAAATCCCTCATAAGCCCTTCATGGCTTTACAAGGTAGGTCCCTCCATTCAGGTTGGCTTTTAATCCAACAGCCCAGTCCTTTCCTGAACTGTACAGTCTGAAATTAAAGTGAGCAGTATACAGCCACTCACTTCGTCCTTTTTTCCCCTACTTAGAGGCAGGCATCACAGATGTATTTTTCATTTTTCTGATCCCTTGCCAATCCTCCACATGTTGTCAAAACTACAACTGCAGATCTGGAGTATCCCCAGATTAAGTTCATCAGGCTCACATGATTTAAGAGCATTTAAGTACTCTCTGTTTTCTGTTCTTTCCTTGATCAAGACTGAAAGGTTTTCTCATTGTTTTTTCCCTCCTCTACTTTCTTCTGTTTGATTTACTTTTTAGTAAAGGTTGATGCAAAAGAAGAAGCACTAAACTCTTCTACTTTCTCAGCATCATCTGTCAACAGCCTTCGTTCACTGAGAGGCGAGTGAACAGATTGCAAGTTTGAGTTGGCCACTACACATGCTGTGCAAGGGAAAGGAGGGTTTCTTCACTTCGTTACACTGCTGTACATCCTTGGAAGTGCCAGATAAACCAGCCAAATTTTACTGACAAATTCTACAATACCAAGCTCCCTTTGGCATTACCAGAAGCACAGGAAGGGATGATCTAATTTTTACATTGCTAACTAAACTCATATGCCCTCTGTAGCTTTTAAAATAAAGAACGGCAGCAAGATGACCTATTTTCTAACACAGAAAGCCCCAGAAACACAGTTAGAATTCTTACCATGAAATTCTGGTACACAAGCAATTTAGTTGTACGTTAAGCATTTTTAAATCCTGTTACGTACATTTTTCAGAGAGACAGTTATTTTACATTATGAAAAAAATTGTCTCCAAAGAGAATGCCTCACTACAAAGGACCACATGAGTAAGAACTGTAGACTGAATTCTCTACCTGTGATTACCACTTCGTTTGTAAAATATTTCTTTTTTTTTTTTTTTTTTTAGGAAATTTATCCTGCTTCTTTCACTGAATTTTTAAAATTCCCTTTCTTTTCAGGTGTAGTTGTAGTGGATAATTTCTTCAGGGATTTCAGTTTCTAGGTTACAGAGCAAGCACTCATCTTTCCTTCAGGTCTCGTGTCTATTTTTAAACTTAACTTCTTTCCAAATATCATATTTTTCACTTTCAGATGTAGAAAGAACTTTGGTTTTTTCAGCTTTAGCAATGAAAAACAATTCAAAAGGAAATTATCTCATCTTTTAGTCACATTTCTGAACAGAATCAAAGGTTATCTGAATTTTCAACTTATCTTTGAAAGCACTCTATTTAGTTTTTCACAAACAAGCTCATGTACTTATATGTATTTCTTTGACTACATTAATTTATGGAAAAATTCACAAGTGGGTAATAGGGTAGGGAATTATAGTATATCTTCAGTATAGTACTGGAGAGAGTCCAGCTGAGAACAACAAAGATGATGAGGGCACTGGAGCACCTCTCTTATGAGGAAAAGGTTAGAGACCTGGGTCTGTTCAGCCTGGAGAAAAGACGACTGAGAGGGGATCTCATCAATGCTTATCAATATCTAAAGGGCTGGTGTCAAGAGGATGGGACCAGGCTCTTTTCAGTGGTGCCCAGCGACAGGATAAGGGGCAATGGGCACAAACTGGAGCACAGGCAGTTCCACCTGAACATGAGGAAGAACTTCTTTACTGTGAGGGTGACAGAGCCCTGGCACAGGCTGCCCAGGGAGGCTGTGGGGTCTCCTTCTCTAGAGAGATTCAAAACCTGCCTGGACACGCCCCTGTGCCACTTGTTCTAGGCAAACCTGCTCTAGCAGGGGGGTTGGACTGGGTGATCTCCAGCGAGCCCTTCCAACCCCTACCATTCTGAGAGTCTGCGATTCTGTGAAATTACTTAAAAACAATAATGCAATACAGAATATCTGTTATAAGATTTTCTCCCTGGTTTACCATGGGTCTGTCATTCATTTAGTAGCCAGCCCAGGTTTAAACCATGACAGATTTATTGGCGCGCAACATGGGGCTCGAACCAGGGTTCTGACAGGTTGCCTGAATTGGTCTTTGTTAACTCCCTCCCCCCCCAAAATGGGCGGGGGCTGGGTGGGGAAGAGAAAAGGGAAAGAGACTTATGGGTTGGAAAAGTTAAACAGCTTTAATCTATCTACAATAATAATGTATAATAATAATAGGAACAAATAATAACGAAATATATACAAATATGTATAAAACCAATATCAGGCTCCCCCCCACCAATGACAAACACGTCACCCAGACACTGCGGGGTACACCCTGGGAAAGTCCCAGACTGTACTCAGCAGCAGGCAGGAACTGGATTCAGGAATGCACGGATCGGGATCGAAGGCAGAAGAATCAGACAGAGTCCTCCTTGGATGCCAGCCACAGAAGAAGAGAGCAAGTGACCCTCATGATCCCTCAGCTTTATACCGAGTATGATGCGTATGGGATGGAATACTCCTTTTGGTCAGTTTTGGGTCACCTGTCTGACCCGCTCCTCCCCACTGCAGGGTCGCAGGTGTGACCACTGCTCTGCTCGTTCAGTTCCAGTGCACAAGAAAGTCAGCAGAAGCAAGCATTGACCTTGGTCTCCATAGGGATAACTATAAGCAAGAGCCTTTCTGCATACCATTTCTACTGATGTTCCAGCACTAACTATAAACACTGAGCCTTACCACTGCTGGAAGCAGCTACTGTCTGGAAAAACATGTAATTAATTTCAGAGAGTGCAGCTTCTCAGAGGAGACTTAACTAAAAAGCAAAGTTACTAAAAGAAAATTAGTTCTGTCCTGGCCCAAACCAGGACAGGAACTTCTTTAGTATTTGAAACAGCACGTAGCGACACAGAGTATTTAAATAGCACCTTACAAATAAACTGCCAGTATTTCCTTTCATACTTATTTTCCTTAAGAAAAAGACTACGAATTCTGACATGTCATTAAGATTACATTTTAAGAGTTTTAGTTAGTGAGAACAGAGAAAACTCAATGGGTTGATGTTAGTTTTCCTGTACCTTGTGGTATAGAAAATACATGTTTCAATTGCTAGTGCAACTCAGAATTTATCAGCACAGATCAGATAAACCAGACAGAGCAGAATTGAAACACGTAACAAGGAAAGGATTTGCTGTGAATGATATTTATACTTATGAAGGGTCTCGGAATGAATCTTTTTCAAGGGATGACCTACATCCCACAGTAATGAACTTCATTCTTTGCGCTCTTTGATATAAAAAGAGTAACAAGATCTCTCCTTTTAGATTTCCATACTGGGGAACGGACCTTCTGAACATGCTGTTGTCAACGATATTTCCATGAAAGAAAAATGGTTCTGGGAGGATTCCCTTTAAAAGGACTCTTACAAAATTACTGCTGAAGAGAAACTGTTCCCTTGGGCCTGTAAAATACTGGGAAGTCAAACAAAGGAAATTATTTTTAATTTTTTCAGTATTCTCAAACATGGAGATGTTTATAACAGCCCATAGATGGCTGTCAGAATCTATATTCACATACAACGACATATTAATAAAAGGGAGATATATGACAACGAAGCTACCAATGACCTACCACAAGCTACACACAGACCAGCCTGGCCTGTTGACTACTGACTTTGATGTAAAATCTGAGCTACTGTCTGGCATCTCTAGAATACTCCTTTGAAAATTTTATCATTTCAGACTGCACATGCACATTGCAGCACAAGAACAGCAAATTGTCTGAATAACTTCATGTCACACATTTAAGCGCAAATTATAGCTGAAGTAATAACTGAATCTTCTTCAGTGCCTTTGTCATTTACTTTCTTCCTGTTGCAGCAACATATATTTCCAAAAGTAGTTTCTAAAATATATTAATGCTTATTTGAAATACATCCGCTTACAATTTATGCAGACAGTGCACATTAATGGTTGATCAGTGAATAATGTTTTAATGAATTTCATAGCTGGCGTATTTCCAGATGCTAGTAGCCAAAGTCTAAGATTCATGCAAAATACTAAGGGAATTCCTCTGACAAAATGTAGACTTCTGTGTTGGTGAACCTTGGCTTTTTAAAAACTCTACAGTACAGCTCAGTAAGTGTTTGTTTCAGTCTAAGTGTTTACCATCACTCAAGATAAATCAGCATCAATAGTGCAATATCTACTGCTAGATGAGGTGTATTCTACCTTAACTGGATGCAGAGAGGAAGAGACTTCCAAACATATAAAATTATCACAGTACGCATATTCACACAGCTTTGTCATACAAGATTAAGATATGAAAGTGTTCAATCTCTAGTCCATTCTAAGTCTAACTGTTCTTACCAGTATAATGTTTTTATTCTAGCCTAAATTTCCTTTTTACAGTGTCCAATCCATTGTACAAAATAGTTTATTTCCTCCTTGCAGATCTGACAGTTGTTCCTTCCTTTTCTCTAAATTAGAAATACAGTCAGTTCAATAAAATTCTTTCTAACATCTACAAAAGCCATATATTCTAGATCTCTGGTTATTCTTTGTGGTTCTTTTCTTGGTTCTCCCAGACTTATCCACATCTGTTTTAAAGTGTAGTGTCCAACACAGACATTACTTTCCAGAGAAGGCCAGGTCCTATTACCTCTAAGTGGTGACCCTTCCAATCTGCTGGATACACCTCAAAAGTCACACAAACCCATTCACACTGTACTGTGAAATACAGAGGTTCTGTAGAAGCACGTCTGATACTTAACTTCTACAGCAAGCCCCAGATTTTCTGCTGTAGAACAAAATGTCCATTTTCTTCCATCTGCATTCATGTAGCAATACTTTTGAGAATGTGTATTTTGTGTTTGATCTTAATGAACTGCATCTGCTATTTTCATCTTCCTAATTTTTGAAGATCATTTGAATTTTGAATCTGCCTTCCAGCCTGCTTGCACTTCTTACCAGCTTTTTGTCATATGTGAATTTAAGTCTGTGCTCTCATGCATCAGCTCATGCTGTGAATGAAGCTGTTAATGACCTCAGAGGAACCTATGCTTCCCAATCCACATTCTGATCTGAGAATGAACCACAGGTGACTATGCTCTTTTAGTTTTCAAAATAGCTTCTCAGTTTCCAGTAATTCCGTGTATACCATACTTTCCTAACTTAAAAAACTAGTACAAAAAAAGCTCAAAAATGAGCTCTATGTTTTTGGCTTCTACACTTTCCACAAGGTAAGCTTACTTCAAATTCCTCTCTTCTACTTCTTTTCCTTCCTGCTTTTGGAACAAGCCTATCCAACATCTACTGCAACCATATGACTCTGCCTTGTATAGTTTTGACATCCCATAAGCTCCTCAACACCTTCCTAGCCAAAATAACCTACCCTATACTACTGTGGTGTATCACTCCTCTATATTTCTAGGTTGTGTGAAAGCCTTATAAAGAATTAGAAGAGACAGTTAGGAGCTGACTTTACCAGATGATACTTAATATACGGATACCTGTCCACAGGGAAATAGAAAACAAAAGCAAGGTGCAGCACTGTAACTTTGATGTTTGTAATATAATGCTTTTATTGTGCTTTTCAGAACTTTCTGCAACACAGAAATAATGGGCAAGATAGTCAAATTAACTCCAGAGGTCTATTTAAACAAGGAATTATCTTTGTTGTACAAGTACTTGACAGCTATCCATAAAAGAATTTAAAAAAAGAAAAAAAGGTGCCATTGATTTAATTTCACATTTAATCAAAAAGTGAGCATTCATTCTCTTAAGTTTATGAAAACATTACTGAGTTACAACATGGCACTGCATTAGGATATAGAACTGAAAATAGCCTGGAATGTCTGATAAGAATAATGTTGCACATGAAAGCAGGCGTTTGTTTCTTCTTTAACACAGTAAAGATAATATTTACTGATCTTTCTTCTGTCTTTTCCCACCTTCTCACTTTCATAATAAAGCCTTTGTCTTTGAAGTAAAGTAAATTTAACATCCTCCATGCAATCAGGAGGGACCTAGGTAGGAAGTTTATGAAAGAAGACAGTGGGTATGTGCTAAACCAGCCTTACATTGATTTAAATACTGCAGGCTCAAAGAATGTAGTCTCTTTTCTGTTTTGCGGGTTTTCAGCTGCATATGCTTTACATTGATCCTGACCTTGTATTTTTGAGATCAATGGGGAAATAATAACTAGCACCATCAGCAGTACAGTGACAGACATGAAAAGACCTAATATGGATTGTGCTGCTGTTGCTTATTTAAGTTCTGATATAAGGTGCATGAACATGGATATAGCCTGGATATACCACAGTGAAAAGGCCATGCAAAAATGCATTCCTCTATGAATGGTTTGTATATAAGAACTTTGCAAATTATGTGTTTGTATGTTTTCCACACTCAGAAGACCGGAGAACAAATAAAAGAAGCCCTCTGTGGAGAAGGGGACCTTATTGTTAGGGAACAGTTACAAGGTGTTCACGCCTGAAAGCGTCTGGCCTTGTATTTCTTTGTTTTCATCTTGGCAGCACTAGACAAATCAGTATGCTTAAATTTCAAACAAACTGCCAAAAACAAAGGACACAGTACGTTCACAGGCTGGGGAGGAAGTATTAAACCAGATGGTCTGAAACTGTTCTGATAAACTGCAAGAAGTGGAAAGTGGAATATTTTAAAATATTTAGGAATACTTTCAGAAATATTTCCATCAATACAACCAACCAGGAGCAGAGAACTACAGGTAGAAGTAGCAAATGGGAACCCTTTACAATCCCGCAGTCCATTTGATCTGCTTGAGAACCTGATACTCAACAAGGTCTTCATAAACATATTATCAGAATTTGAGAAATAAAAAAATAATGCCAAATAGGAAACAACTCATGGTAACCAACCTTGGAATTTGCTGGTATCTTAATCCTCCTGTTTATCAGATGATAATCTAGAAAGCTATGTAGATTAAGCTCTCTCTTCAGTATGAATGCCCTAGATTTCTAGAACTCCTTTGATCGTATTCTATGGTCTGAATACTAAAAAAAAGAAAAAAACCCAAAACCCCAAACCCCACAAATTTTCTAGCACAATCAACACCATTTTAATGACCTCCAGTACAGGTGATGAAACAATCAGCATGTCTTTTAATTTAACATTTTGCCTCCAGGCTTGACCATTTAACGTGAAGCTAGAAGACGAAGTTCAAGATGTAATGTCCCAATGAACTTTCAATTTTAAATCACCGCAATTGAGCAACTAGATACACCTACAATTTATCTGTCTTATAGATGCAACTTACTCCTCCTAAGATTGCCAAAAGAGGATGGCTGATTTTATGCAGAAATAATAGAAAATATAAGTCACATCTCTGAAATACATATTTGTAAAATTGCAAGCTTGGGTATACAAGTCAGAGTAAATCTGCTCAGTATACAACCTATGAGAATATACTACCATAGGTTAACATATACTGGCTTTCACAGAAGTTTCTAAAACCTGTAGTTCTCCAACTTAGCAATCATATTAATTATAAGACTCAAACTACTTATAAACCTTCAAGGGGCATGGATATATTAACTCTAAATCTCAACTATTATTTTGTACAGGAAACTGGTTTCGGATGCAACTTGCATTTCAGAAGTGAACATTGAGTTATATTAATGGACAGATTGAATTAGAAAAAAATAATATTGTTAATTTTAGATCTGTTTAAACACATAAAAAGGCTTGATTACCAAGGCTTACAGGAAATGCTTTTAGTGAAATATCTCTAGATATTTGTAAGGCTGCTTCTCTTCCCCCCCCAGCCCCCCAAAAAATGAGGAACTAACCTGAGGAAATTAAAATTAGAATCCTCAGCTGCCTTGTTCATACTCTAACATTTTTATGAGGAATAATCTGCAAAACTGTAATCAGTTGTTCAAAAAAGCATATAGAATTTAGACAATTCTAACCACAGGAATGTTATAAAAATTCTGTAAGGAAAGTCCTTTGTAGTCAGAATATCTCAAGTCTTTCATATTTTTATCTAATGATCAAAAGTTAGTGAGATGACCTGAAGCTGCCAGATCTTGAAGTACCCAAATTATCCACCCTAGTCTGTTACACTAGTATGACCGAAACCTAACTTTTATCCCATCCTAGCAAGTGGTGCAAGCCCACACTGTGCATTTTGTGGGGCAGAACTCCCAGCTTCCGTGAAGGGAGCTCAGGTCACACTCTGCTCTGGGACTGCTCTGTTAACCAGAGTAAGTGGAATGGTAAGGTGAAAGCCACAGTTGGCAAGATAAAATGCCCTGTTCATTTCAAAACTGCCCTCCTGATCCAAAGGGAAACACTAATGCAGATGTGTTCTATGAAGTCTAAAAATTTGCTAGCGCAGAGAGGGATGTGAGTGGTTTTGTGTGCGTGAATATATGTGAGACAGATTATTAGATTCCTGGAAGGTTTACAGTCATCTGTTTTGTCATAAATAGTTTTACACCAGAGGATACACAGATTTTTCCCAGTTAGCATACCCTGATATGTTCAGTCACAGTTGTATTTCAAAGTAGAATGTTCAGATATAACTCACCACTTTCACAAATACATACGCACTGCCAGTGGATGAAGAAAAAAAAAAAAGATGGGGGGGAAGTAGCTGATCCATTAGAAATCTTTTCCCTAGAACAAGCTGTCACCATCTCTTCTCTTGTTTGTAGAGATGTACTATGGAGACATATCTTAAAAATTAGTTTATAATGTTAATGGAATTTAAATTGGAAGATAATCTCTGTTTGCCACACCAATTCCTGTCAGCCCCACTGGCTGGATCAATAACTGAGGATCAAATTGCCTTGGAGAAATACACATCTGATAAAAAATTTAATTTCTTTTGAAAATTAGGCTGAATGAACTTTGTGAACTTCAGGATACAATACAAATCCTGACTCCTTTTACGAGCTATCCTGGATACATAACCTTAGAATCTAAATAGGTGCCCCTATAAGGGAGGTTCAAAAGAGAAAGCAGTGGGCTGATGGAAATCTCAATAAAATGTACTGTAACTGTATCTAGACACTTATTATTACAATAGTGTATTCTTAAACATGCATGTTACTGAGGAAAATCTTCTGTATTTATAAACCATAGCTTGTAATCAGGTGTTTTTAAGCTCCATGCATTAGCTAGATTGCTAGCAAGTCTGATTGATAGAAATTAGCAGACTGTGCAAGCAGAGCCACAATGCCGTGTATGCTTCCTTTGCAGTAAGTTGTTAGAAAACACAGCAAACTTGCTTCTTGTTAGCTTAGCCTCAAAAGCTTTAATAAATGTGACTCCATGGCACCTTAAATAGCCTATTAAGAGGAGAAGTAGATCAGAGAAAGCCTTCATGCCAAACAGCCTGTGTGACAGGCAACAATACCGTGCACGTGCTCTGAATACTCACTCATCTGGCATTATCATAAACAGCTTCAGGAGGAAAGGCAAGAAAGGTGGTAGTGTGAAATCTGCTTATTCCAAGCAGCCATAGTACCAAAAGCACACAGAAAGCCTGCCTCAGGTTAAACAGTTCATGGAAAACATCAGCCACAAGACAGGGCACAGGACAGAATTTGTAAGAAATGCAGTTCATGTGTGTGTATGTGTAATCTTACATGGTACTAATAATCAGCATAATATAAGAAATAACTCCAAACTAGCTGTCTACATCACTGTCTCTAAAAGCAGTCACAATAAAATAAGATAATCTTAACTGATCTTGGGCTGCCACAGAGCTCTCTATTTAAATGGTTCTGTTTCAATTAAATTGAGAAAAAAATAGAATTAAGTGCTTCACCATTTACAGTACTTGAGCGAAAACAATTTATGTAATCTGTGTAGGATCCTCATTAGCAGGGTTCACGGTAAGAAACTATAGTGATTAAACCATTAAATCATATCCAGGAGGAGTGAACATTCCCATTGATATATTAAGCCTTGATGAGATTTTAAACAATTAGAACCATCAAATGCTTTTATGAATAGCAAGGATTCTGAAGGCAGAAAAGGTTTTAAAATAGGTGGGTTTTAAAAAAAAAAAGACAACACACACACACTATTTTTACCATAATATGTTTCATTTTCTCTTTGGTTCATTAACACTGATACAATTTACATCCACTTTCAGTCAAGAGTTCAGCACTTCAGTCTTTCAAGCTCTGGTCATTTTTAATCTGAATTCATGCAACCTCTTCCCTCTGCCCCTACCTACCTTTTCCTCAAAGAGAGCTCTTTTCTCAATAAATGATTCCCAAATTGCTTTTTGGATAGTAATTTCTAATTTCCATTGTTATGTTTACCAAAAGACGTCTTGATGGTATGAAAAACACATGGGGGAATCAGTATAGTATATCTGGCTCTTAGCTTTTATTCTGGTGGGGTTTTGGCCAGGATTTTATTTTTTTTTTTTTAATAGTTTGGTAGATCAAACCCAAGGCCAGAAAACGCATCTATCAAAACGTGGATCTCGCCCAATAGATCTTGAAGCTAGTGCCTTATTGGTTTCTTTGAACAGCTTTGGAACTATTAGAGTATGTAGAAAAGTGGAAGTTTATCATAAAACCAAATTCTTCGCTGCCTTGCCGATGTAAAGGTATCACTGCAAGATTAGGTTGTGACATCACACCACATATGAGAATGGCCCCAGCCACGGTCATCTCACAGACATGAGGCTAGAAAGCAACCAACAGAGTTGTTACCTATCCAATATGTCAGTGTGTTATAAAATGCATCCTGGAAAAGTATCACACATTTTAATTCAGATTTTACACTACAACTTCAGTTCAAATCAAAATTAGAGAAGTACAATTGTTCAAACTAGAGGTAGAAGTAGAAAATAATTTGTGTAGAGATTTGGTGTTGCTTTTTAACATCTATATTTTCTTTACAGTCTTAAATGGATCCTTCAAAAGTCTCTCTAATTTAACTTTGAGCTTTGCTTTTGCGTTTGAAGCTGGGCAGCTGAAGCTGTTGGTCAGCTAGAGCCAAAAATAAAATATTGCTTAAGGCACCCTGGTAAAAGATCAGATTGACTCCAGGTTTGACACAAAACCCATGCAGCTCAATACAATATGCCATACCAATAACCGCAACATTATTTCAGATGTGCTTGTTGACATAGTAGACAAAATGCTCCTTTGAAGCGCTCATTGGCTTATTTGGAAATCCTTCCTAGTTCATTGACCTGATCTTCCTAGATCATTGACCTGAAAGATAAGTTTATCAGGGAAATACTGAGACAATCTTATTCCCAGTGGCATAAAAATGCTGCTATAGTTTTAGAGGTACCCTTTAGTCTTCTTGACAGATTTACGACATTTTAAGTTTTAGCTATTCATAAATAAAAATCTAAGAACAGTGGCACTGATAATGTTTTTGTCTTAGCAGAGAAGAATGTTATTGTGATTATGTAAAATTAACCTATTTCAAATGTAATGCTTCACAAATTTTATAGAAAATAAGAAAATATTATATAAGATAATATTTTCTTAATTATTTAATTTTCTTTCCAGCATAGCTGAAAAAGATTCACACCTCCATTAGGAATGGTTCTTTTATTACTATGAATTAATCTGACCTGCATTTCCTTTTGCTTAGCAGGAGAGGACTAAGGAAACTCTAAATATTTCTTTAATGTTTTCTTGATTTTCTGTGGCATTGTGTTCTTAAAAGTGGGCAGAGAATTAGTTGTGTTGGTATTTTCTCGTTAAAATTACAAATGGCTGGCTGCAGACATCTCTTTCTCGGGTTCCTTTTCTGCACTCTTCATGATATCCAATTGACACTATTCCAAATGTTTAGAAGTTAAGCTCTGAAGATTACTCATCTTCCATGGTTTCAGTCATGTTAAAGACGTGCTTTGCACAAGACGGTACTTCTGAAGCTTTATTTCTCACTGGTTTTCTGAAGACTCTGAAATCTGATTCTCAGCCTCTCCATCCGCAGGCTGGCCTGTACAACATGCTTGAATATCCAGGTGATCTCAGCTGATGCTCATCTGTGATTTTTCCAGAAAGTTCCTCAGCTTACCCCTTACGGAACCCCAAGGTGTAAATTTGCTACTCACTATGTTTTAAGTCCCCAGGGTTTGTACATAACTGAAAGCTCAGCAGGGCACAATCTTTCCAAAGTTTTCAGAGTGAATAGGATCCCCATCCAGTTAATTCCAAGGTAGCCTTTTAGAAGAGCTTTTAGCTTCTCCGAGCTACTTCGATAAGTCAGTCAGCATTTTGAATGACTGGAACTATCTGACTGCCTCTAATGCATGAATAGAAATAGAATAAATAACTGTAGACTCTGCCTTCACTCTTCCTGAATGGCCTCACCTAACTGAATTGCTGACATCTTACTAACTAGGTCTTTCCACCACTACCCACACCATGAGATGGCGAACTTTGAAAAAGACAGATCGAAAAGTAACCATATCTCTTCTTTGCCCTTGCTTCTACTTTGTGTGCCAAAAGTAGATTTATAAACCATTGTTACATTTTGCAATCAGGTCCCCCTTCTTCAGTTCTCCCCCCACTGCTGCCTTTTATTTTCCTGACAGCCATTGTTCTGGCCAGGTCCTTACACACATTCCTGTCTTCAACACATTCCCCATTAAGTCATACTAAACTGACTTTATTCTAAACTGTACCTTGATCAGCTGCAGAATTTAGAAGTTTAACTACAGATAATACTCTGAAGCGCAAGTGTTGGGACTTCATCGTGCATTTTCTGTGTTTATTTGCTTTTCAGAATAAGCCCAGTGAGTTCATTAAGACTTGCAAAAACAAAAAAAAACCTGTCTTGTAATACTGGCAAGTGTCAGCCAGCTTAAGAGCCGGAAAAGGCTTGTCCCTTTGATCAGCTCAAACAATAAACTTTCCTCATAATAGTGTAGTTTTTTTGAATGGGGGAAAAAATGAAATAAAAAAGAAAAAAGTTTTGTACTTCATTGTAAATATTTTCTTTAGAGCGTGAAACTGCCTAGAATGTTTAAAGCATTTACCTTCAAGGGGAGTTTCAGAGAGACAGATCTAGGCAGAAAAATACATTCATGGCAATACAATAACTGCAAATATTGGGAGAAGGGGAAATATTTTTGCTACAGTTTTGGGAAATTGTTCTTAAATCTCTTTCTTTAGGAGAAATTAGCTATATTAATGAGAACAAGTGACTCTGGTACAAGATTTCAGTATTAGTCTGTTAAAGCTTTAGTAGGTTCTATGCATTAGGTAAATAAACAAGAACTTTGAGTATTTCCATAGCTTCTTAAATGAAACAATGCATGTGGAAATGTTTCTGGTGGCTCTGTAACAGCTTTCTACAGGTTATATTACTGCATTCAGGAATGCAGGCTTACACCATGCAACATCACAGTCATAAACTTGAGAAGTCCCTATGAATTTAGCCCTGTGAATTTGACTATTTGTTCTATCAGTTGCCTCTACATATTAACATAGAAACAAATATATTTTTCACCTGTTACTATCAACTACAGCAGTTTCAAAATAGTCTCTTAGAAAGAATTTAAGATAGAAAGTTCAGAAAAGTAAAATTGACTTAAGCTTTTAATTATTTTGCCATAATCTCTTTGTTCTACACATTTATGCCTTAAATAAACATTAATGATTTTGCAAATATAGCGATCACTAACCTAATAAAAAAGGCTGTGCCGAATGTAAAATAAAGCCTGTATAAAAATGTAGACAGGTACTCAGGAGACATGATACTCATTGATCTCCCAAAAATATGCTTGCCTGTATAAAAGACAGCAGTTAACACTGATTTATATGATTCATAAGAGAATATGTGGCCATGAAAATAAAGCTTGCAAGTGATGCTTTTAGGTAACAGTAAGTTGAAGGTATAACGGTTCCTGCTCGTTTAGAGGACAGTAAAACAAATATTATCATACCGTCCACATTTGTCATAGGGACACCTTGAATGTTAATCCAAATTAACAAGAGGCATCAACTTAAAGTGCATTCACTAAACAGTATTAAATCTTGATATTGACACTCTAATGATTAGAAATATGGCCACGTTACTGCAGCTTAACAAGCTAAGCCACAGTAACAAGCTTTGTACGTACTCATGCATTATAAAATGTGAGGTAAGATGAATTAATTTAAACCTCTTAGGTGAACATATTTAATATCACATTTGCTGTATACTAAGAGCATATGCACAAATATGTACTGCACCTAAGCTCATGCCTAGGAACTGACTAGTAAATGCCTATCTATGAATATTTAAACTCACTCTGAGCATTGCAATTCACTGTTTTCAGCCTGAAGACTATGTGATAATACCTGGCCTCTAGAAGATATTTCAGCTATGAGGATTCCAAGGAAATAACTTCATATTCCTTACTGCAAAGTTTCTTTCATCTGCAAAATTAACGTTCTCTTGTTGTTTAATAATGGTATATACATGAAATGGCCAAACAACCTCACCACCTCTGCATTCCAGCATCTATGTTTTGATGCTCCTTGAGCCTACTCGTCTCAGGACCAGTGTCCTCTGGCAGAAAGCTGTGTGGAGTTACCCAATGCCTAATTCAGTTGATTCTGCAACCGTTTTAAATAGTTCATCATTACCTGACACTGCTCCTTGTAAAGTAAGCTGCCTTATAATGTGATACTTAAACTTTAAAAAGAACAAAAAGTAAAGAATAGCGTAATGATTAACAGTAGAACCTGCAATCAGTTCTGAGCAAATCCATTTTTTAAAATGATTGCATGTACAATATCTCTCAAGTGCAATGAAAAGTGAACAAACTGGCACTGTGAACCAAGAACTATAGTTCACTTACTGCAAATCTCAGTCATTAGTGGGAAAAAGATAATGTATCACAGATGAAGACCCCGCTAAAATAAATCTAACCAATCCTTCAAGCAGTTATTTAAGTTCATGACTCCTTTCTTTAAAAGTAACAGGTTATTTTCATTAAGACATATATCTAGAGAAAAGGAAATGCTTTTTTAGAAAGTCTCAGATCTACTCTTAGGGATACAAAGCTCTAAACGTCAAGGAGAAAAAAATGAGTACTAAGTGACGGTGTCAGTTTGTAGTGATTTGTGCTGATAGCTCCATCTTTCTAAGCCTTTGTTTGGAAAAAGGGGTGAATTGGGCAGATCACAGAATTAAGCCCTTTCCTGGAAACCAACTCAAGACTTGTACGCCGTGCAGCCTCTGCCTAGAAGCTCACCAACTTCAACTGGATCCAAGGAGCACCCCCATATTCAAAGACTCAATAAGTAATGCCATGTCAGGGTTTATGAAGCCTCTGAGCAGATGTAAATCCTGAAGACTGGTGCGCTTTCTCTTACGTAGAAGTTTTTAACCTTTTGTTCTTTTGAGGCTAGTGACACTGCTTAGACCTAAACATGCGCTATGTCCTCATTGAGGACCAACATGTCCAGTATCTTCTGAAACTAGGCTATCCCAGATAATGTTCTGCAGTAAGATTCATTTTTTAATTACTTCTCTTTACATAATCACACACTGTTCATTGAGGAAACAGAAGACTTTTCTCTTTTTAATTTAAAATATCCTGGAGGATCTCACATTTATAGACACACTATATACAGATTAAAGCAGTTAAAATAACATTATTTGGAAGGAGTAACATCTAATATTTGAATGTAAAATTTTTAGTCAAGAGAAATAGGTTTAATTTCAAAGGCTTTATAATCCATACTATCACTATATTAGTAAAATCAAAACATTTCCTATGTAAAATTCATATTATTTGTTTCATGAAATATTGCATCTGTTTGTTTTAATTTAATCCCACATCCTGGCTAAAAAGCATGCGTATAACACACTAGACAGATCACACAATAGACTATCATGTAAGCATCTTGGTCACACAGAAGATTAACCTAAGCCATTATCTAGGGATCTGAAACGCTTTTCAAAAAAATCTGTAGCCTTCCCACCCTTGGTGGTTCTTTGAAATGAAAGTAGAAATTAAGAATTCACCAAACAAAAAGCAAAAAAAAAAAATTACAAGGTTTAGTACATTTTACTGGTTATGCATTTTCACTAGAAGAAAATTACTGATACAGGGGCATTGGCAAATTTCTTTCCCATTTCTGTTTATTTAGTGACTCAAAATCTTTAAAAATATCTACGTGTAGTAATTGCTAAAGAATATTTGAAGATTTTTATCGTACTTCCATGATACAAGTAGTTATTTCATCCCAATGCAATGCATTTGCTCCCTAACTAGACTACTTGCCTCTGCAGACAAAGGAACCTGAAAAGACCACTGATAATTAATTCACTCAACTAGAAAATGAGACCACCAGAGGAAGCTAAAGGGGGCAGGTAAACAAAAACAATTAAAAACAAACAATGTGTGTGCATGTACTAATACATACATATATTCTTAAATAGTTAACCTTGTACCTGTGTACTGCTTTCTCTTTCTAATTCTGGACTCCAGTAAACTATTTTTTTTTTAAAGCATTTGACAGAATACTTGTTTAAGATATAACGACATATATTCTCTTGAACCTCTTTAGTGTGTTGGGGAAAGAACATTTACACCTGTGTACATATATACATACATCCTTTCTCGCTACCAGGTCTCTTCACTCATATTTAAAAAGCACATTCACCCTGGTGCCAACTCCTCCATTGGTAACTATACATTAGTAAAGCCTAAGCTTTACTAGATTTCTTATTTTTGAAGTGTCACAATTTCTCCAATAATTACATTATTTCATAAATCTTACAGTGTAATTTTATTAACCGTTAAGAGTAGTCAACTTCAGAAGACAACCCTTTTGCATAGGTTTTCTAAAATTTTGAGTTACAATCAAGTGAAAGGATTAACTAATTTGTGCTTGTTGATACTAACATACAAAATTAATTAAAGAAAGAATCCTAAGGAAATCAGTATTCTTTTCTTTCACATAAAAAGCATATCTGACCATTAAACTAATCTGTGCATAAAAAAACCCCTTTGGAATAAACAGGTAGCACTGGCAGAATCACTGTTAAAGAAATACAGAATCCTTTTAAACTGTTTTGATTGTCTGAACAGCCATTAATTTTGCTCCCTACATAAACAAAGATGGGATTTGTATGCTTTGGAAACTCCACACTTAAAAGAATCTACTTTTCTAGCAGTTTTATCAAATAAGGAGGTTTAGTTACAATAGATTCAAATGAAGCCTGAAAATGCTTAGCAATTTTCTTGTCTGAACATTGAGATCATTTCTTCAAAAGGCTAAAAATTAAAACTGTGTGAAGTCAGAGCAAAAAGTAAGTCACAATGCAGTACCTTAGCAGAAAATACTATGAGATATGAAATTTATAGTTTGAATAGAGCTTGGCCTGCAGATAAGAAACCTGAATTCAACTGGAAATCGGAAGTAGACTAGTATGGACTGAGAAGAAATTGAAGTGAAATATCGCCGAAGTGAAAGAAAAGGAGTCCACAAGGACTGACACAATATCACACAGAACAGAAGTCACACCATACTATAAAGGCAAAAATGAAAGATCAAGTGTTAAAACAGCACAGACAGCAACACACATGCTGTTCCTTGGCACAAAGCAGAATCCTGGACAGTAGTGCCATTTTGTGAAACTTTAGCAGCAACAGGTTTAACTATGGAAGAAAAGTAGTAAAGAAGGCAAACGCTTTCACCTGGAAGACTTAACTAAGAATCACTTTAATTTGTAAGGAGTAGGTCGTTGAAAAGTATTACAAATTTCAACACAGCAAAGGGTTGCTTTGTTCAGTTGAGTTTGCTAATCTTTACAGGTACGTATACCAACACTAATTTAGAGTTATCAGTAAAATGTCAAATCTCTATCGACAACAAACAACAGCTGTTCTGGAATGAGACATACAGAATAGTAAGCTCATGTTTGCTGACCCCTGCTCTTAAAGTGACCAGACCAAACCCAGCATTTTGTAGCTCTTTTCCATCACCACCACTCCCTGAGTACACACCAAATGATTGACCCTGAACCTGACAGTGTCCATCACCTCTCAATAAGCTGGACCAATATTGGAGCAATTGTAGATCTAAACCAGGTATACCTAGACAAACCATAAGCCTTCAGAAATAGCAGTCTTTATGTAGTCACGAAGTAGCCTCAATATGAATTATCCTCCAAATATAAATGCTTACATATTAAGAATTAATAACCAGTCCAATAAATATTTTCAAATTATTCAGAAAAAAGAATCTTGTCATTTCACCAAACAAATAGATTTCCAATAGCAAATACAATAAAAAATGGATCTTCACAGCTGGCATAAATCATTACATTTCCATTAACTTTAATGGAGAAACTTCAGCTTCCATTACTGGGATCAAATATATTTAATATACTTGTCATGCATGGTATGTCTCCTATATACCTTTCAGGTAAAAATATTCAGCCCAGACTTCACGCAAAAACATGAAAATATCCAGTCTTCAATTACGAGATCAAAAAGTAACACTGCAAATGAAATACAGAAGAAAACAGTATACCTTTGAAAAAGGAAAAACTCTTATAATGCAACATGCAATTAATAGATGTCACATTTACAAATATAACAAGTAGGAAAAGAGTAAAAATANAGTCTTCAATTACGAGATCGAAAAGTAACACTGCAAATGAAATACAGAAGAAAACAGTATACCTTTGAAAAAGGAAAAACTCTTATAATGCAACATGCAATTAATAGATGTCACATTTACAAATATAACAAGTAGGAAAAGAGTAAAAATATGGCAATAGAGATATGGCAATCTCTTCTTGGATAGATGAGAACAAAGCAGAGTTAAGTCTGACCCTCTTTCTCCTCTGCTCTCTTTTTCTCTCATCCAAGGTAAGACTTGACTTGCTTGTCCTTAATTACCATGATGCCAGTTGAAAAAAATCCTCAAGACAAGAACAAAGCAAAAGGCAAAGGCAGCAAAACTGTCAAAGTGATGGCACAACCCCCAGAAAAAAAAAAATCTCCCCAGAAAAAGCTGTGTGAGCCACAACTCACCCTGCGGGAGATCAGCCTCCACCTCAGGGTGCTTGAGACAGGAACGTAATGCTGTGTCGCTGCTGGCTGTGGGAAAGCACCTTGAGGAACCTTGAGGAACCAACAAACAAGAAAAAGAAAAGGGGGCATGCTAAATTAAACTTCATTCTTGTGTTAAAACAAACCGATACTGTAAATGGTTTTGCTATTACTAATCAGAGCAATGTTAAATGCATGCCGTAAAATAACATCTATTCCCATGGAAAACAGAGAATACCCAAGCAACTGAGGAGAATTATCACGGCCAGGCCAGCCTACACCAGCGCAGCCAGGGTGCCCGTCCCTGCCTCGAAGGGCTGCCAAGCTTCCTGCACCAAGGGGTCACTGCAGCAAAATCCCATCACAAACCAACTCCTCACTTAAACCCCACAGAGCAGATGGATTGTGCCAATAAAGAGAAGTTTCTGAAAAATTTTCTGAAAACACTTATTTGTAAAACTGTAAGCACATGAAAAACACGCAAGATAAAAACCACGATTTGTTAGAAGCTGACTTTCATTTTATAAGAGGAACAGATGTTTTATTGTAATTAAAGCTCATCTTTTTTGTACAAGGTGACTCTTGGAGCACGCATATACTCCAAGTAAACAAGTCTACTGTATTGCTTTCATGTGAATGTTGATGATCCACAGTTTTCTTGTAAATCTAGTTTACACTCGAAGAATTACTTCAAAAAAATCTCTATTTCAGCTCATATGGCTTTTCATTCTGCTGCTTAGTCTCCCAGCTAAGCCCTAAATAATTACTTTTACTACTCTTGAATATTTATGGAAACTTCCTTCCTATAACATAAAAATGAAGCATAGACATCTGAGATTAGTAACCAAATGAACCCAATGTTGAGTTGATTAAAACCTGCTTAGCAGCAGTATACCACATTGTCACACTCTTATAAGCAATTTTACATAGTTAGAACTATCCAATTACTTTTTCAAATATATTAGTGAAGCGTTGTAAACAGTGCAATGTGCTAGTTCAAACAACACACAGTAAAATACCTATACAGTTAAGTAAATCACCATGTCAAGCTCTGGCTCTCTTCTAGCAATTATCACGTCAAAGTCAGCTCAAGGTCAAGTTCAAGTGGGGACCATAGGATATTTGCAAGTGGGAACCCGCTGGGTCACATTCGTGAACACAGAAACCTTGGCCAGATGCACTGCGAGAAAGAAACAATGAATGTCACCTTGTAAGACAACTCTTCTGTCCCGCCAGAGAATTTACCAAGTAAAAGGTGCATGTTTCTGAATGCTTATTTATCTGAGGATTTATTTCCTCAGGGCTTCCAGTTTTCTATTATCTTCACAAAATTGTATTTTTCTATGCAGACTTTAGATTAACATAACAGGAATTTCTGTGCTATCAAAAAAACAAAATTAATGTAACAGTACTCTCAATACAGGTCATGTACTCGTGGCAAATAAGCAAGACCTGCTAGGCAAGTGATAAACAATCACATCTGCAGACTAAATTTAACCATCTAACTGGTGCCTGTACAGCAAGATAAAGATGTTACTATGGATGACACTTGCATGAGAGGTAGCAGGAAAAGGAGGCTGATAGGTTACTCATGACCAAAACTACTAGCAGAATCCTACAAACCTACAAGTCTCTGGAGCTGTGGCCTGCTGACATATCTTTCCCCAGCTTAGCACAGCCCTGATTGTAGGTAATTTTCTGTAGACAATGTCAATCTGTTGATTAAAACTTACACATGTGAGAAAGTACAAACTTGACTGTGAATGTGCGAAAGATTCATTATCCAGATGAAAGGAGAGCCGTGCTTGACTGGGTACAAACTTGTCTTCTTCCAGTTTTATGACTATCTGCCACTCTATTTTAGCAAGAATAGCATAACAAAAAGGAGTGGCATTCTTTCTTTCTTCCCTCACCCCTTTCATTTTCAGCTGGAAGATGGCGTACATGGCTGACAGTTTTCAAATGAAGCATTTGTCATAAACTTAGTCAGAGTAACAGCAAAGTCAGAACCCAACTTTCTTTTGTGATAACAGGAAAGCCCCACCAAATTTTTACTGGTAGAACAGGAATGCTACTCATTTTATTTGAAGGTTTATCTGGAAGAAATAATGCAATAGACCATCAGTCTCCAGAAGTCTGCATCTTAAAACCTTCCTTCTCTTTCTGTATTAGTTGCCAGTCTGAATTTTATACATCTGAAATTACTTATGTGCTAAAAGACAATGAATATATGTTAAATCATAAATATTCAAGTCAATCCTCTTTTGTGTGTCTCAGCCCTCTTTTATGTCATGGACATTGGCTTGATGTACCAGACTGAGACAGTAAGGGTTTCTGCTTTGGCTTCAGTGAATGCTGAGAAAGCTCAGAGTAATGCTTCTGCAACTGAAGTGATTTCAAGTGGCTTTACTAATGAATTCTTAATCTAGTTTGGTGGAAATGTGCATTAAAAATAATATACAGTTCTGGAATTAACATTTCAGAAATAAATAAATAAAGTGTTTGACTTCAGAGCAGAGTAACAAAGGTGACGAACATTTTTACTTATAATGAAAGATTAAAAGAACTAGGGAACACGGAGCTGTACTGTGCAATAATTTAAGGGTTATAATGGTAGTATAACTTTTCAATAGCAGTCCTTGGAGAGTACAAGATAGCAAGAAGGTCAATGAAGTATTTAAAGCAGCTGAATCTAGTAGTAATGAGAAAAAATTAACAAAAATTTCAGAGAGAATGCTGTGGAAAAAGATACCAGAGTTGTCTCACTCATGTAGTAATCTTCTCGGGGAAGGAAGGGGAGAGCGATGGAAACCCCACAGCAATACAGGTTTAAAAGTAGGTCTGAAAATACAGTATAATGAGAAATTCCCTCTAACTGAAGTTACCTATTAAGTCACATCTGTATCTAAGTTCCATTGCTGATAACTTAGCCCTATTGTTATTTTAATACCAATAGTCAATGGTATATCATGCTTATGGTGTAATTTTTGAATACATACCTTTTACAACTATATCTGGGAACAATAACCACTAAAATGTTTCCAATCTGTAACCTAACATAAATAGATACAATTAAAAATAAGTCCTTTGTTCAAAAATACAGTATCTTTTAAAAAGGTTACCTTCCAGTTTAAACTTCAGACTACTTTTCTTATCCTCTCAAAATGTCTAATTCTTCAACTGCAAAGGAAGGTGAGGAAAGGTTGGTGAAAAAGGACAATAATTTGGCTTATCTTTTAGTGAAACAAATTTTAACCGCCCCTGTGTTGGCCATTTTGTTATCAGCAATCGTGTAAGCACACCTTATTTATAGTTATTCTGATCAACACCATCTAGGTAATTGCTTTTGGCTTCCAGAACAGCTCACTGAACTACAGAATAATCTCTTAAAATCTTATGCAGTCTAAATCTGCATTTATACAAGTAGCTTAAGGCACACTGTAGGCTGACATGTAATAGCTACTGTAGGCAAAAATTTTACAATCAAGTTCTACTATACAGAAGTAGGCCGCAAATGAAAGATCGTGCCCCTCTGCTCTGCCCTGGTGAAGCCACATCTGGAGTACTGTGTTCAGTTCTGGGCTCCCCAGTTCAAGAGAGACAGGGAACTACTGGAGAGAGTCCAGCGGAGGGCAACAAAGATGATTAGGGGAGTGGAGCATCTCTCGTATGAGGAAAGGCTGAGAGAGCTGGGTCTGTTCAGCCTGGAGAAGAGAAGACTGAGAGGGGATCTCATCAATGCTTATCAATATCTAAAGGGNACTGTGAGGGTGACAGAGCCCTGGCACAGGCTGCCCAGGGACATTGCAGAGTCTCCTTCTCTGGAGAAATACAAAACCCGCCTGGACGCGCCCCTGTGCAACCTGTCCTAGGGGCACCTGCTTTAGCAGGGGGGTTGGAGTGGGTGATCTCCAGCTAGCCCTTCCAACGCCCCCTACCATTCTGTGATTCTGTGATTCTGTAAATGCTTATTATGAGTCTTCATTAATGCTAAACTGTAATGGAATCCTTACAGAAACTTGTAAATACAATTTTAAAATAACTAAATTCCGAGTTATGGGGCACTTAAAATGTTCTCTAGTAAAACAGTAAACAAGACTATAAGGAAGGATAAAGATTAAACAAGTAGCTTTTTGCTGCCTTACGAAGCCATCACCTCTGAACTGGCTAGATCCACTGAAGAATGCTTCTAGCTTGATAACTGTAAACTGCCAATAATTGCAGTAATCCCAACATTTACTATGAGGAATTCAGTTACAAATGGCTGACTCAATGCCTAATACACTGCACCCTTCAAACTGTGTTCACTTTGACATGTTTGTGTTATAACGAAGAAACAGGACAAATAAATTTAATATTATTTAAATTTAAATATTTAAAGTTGACAGCTATGGTAAATATATGCTCTTTTGATTTTACTCTTCTACAAATGGTGTTATGAATATTAATAAAATTAAAAGGATTTGAGCTATCAACTTGGAGCTTAACTCAAAAATGAACTTTTTCCAGCTTCTGATTTTTTTTTTAATTACAGATAAAATAGAGTTTATCTGTTGAATAACTCCTTGTTATAGTGCAAAGTCTTATATAGATCTGAAACACAGAGGAGTAATAATTCTAATCAAGTTCCTCTCCTCATGGTGAAAGGGATCGATAACATTTTATGTCTGATGAGAACATGAAGCTACAAAGGTACAAAAGCAAACTCTGCCTTACAACAAGAAAAATGTTTTTAAGAATCAAAGTGTCATGTCTCCTCACAAGTGTCTTTGTAAGTCAGATCTGACAGTGAGAATAGATTTTTCGTGTTTGCGTCTAGAAATTTTGATTTTGGAAAGCAGTATTAAATTATTACTAAATACTAAGTTTTTCTATGTGACTAGACATACAATGGCATCATAAACAGAAAACTCTGAAATAAATATCCCTGTGTAGTTTACACATGTTGTGATTAGAGGTGGTCAAGAGACAAGGAGAATGATCAAATGTTCATACTAAAATGCACACTGAATAGTAATCTGGTTTTTATTGTTATTTTAGCACGTGGAGTGGGTGTCAGAGACCAGCACACGCTCTACCATTTAGCCTTCATCTGTAGAATAATGGCCTCTGTGGTCAGCAGCTTTCTGCTGGATCATAATAATGGATGATGTCTAATAATCATCTCTTATCCACTACCCAAATGGCAATTACAGCCATTTCCTCACTGGAAACTGCAATCTCTTCTTTATTTGGCACTAAAATTATTAGCTCTTTTAAAGAGTTGTGCCATGGATTAATCAATACAAATGCTGTTTATATAGTCCTGATAATGATCCATTATCCCTTAATCTGATTCTTGAGCTTCCTCAGGGTATGAAGATTTTTTTTTCTTTTTCAATGAATATCATATCTTTAGTAATGGGTACATGGAAAACCTAAGTAGGCTCTCTCCCCAAGCTATATTACCCAATTCATTTTGTCTTTCAAGACAAGATTCATTTATGGAAAATAATTATATTCAGGAAAGGGAAGTAATAACATCATAATGTATCTACCTAATACAAACAAGTTTAAAGTGAAATCTGACCTAAGTGTTTGCTGAAATGCTGGGATTAAAAAAAAACCCAAAAGCCTGTTTGGGCATGATAAATCATATAATTTACTAACATGCCTAAAATAACCTGGGGAGCGTTAGAACCTATTCCTAGACAACCGTGTAGTGTATGGATTGCAATCAGTATTATATATGTACTTTGTTATAACTTGAAAATGATAGTTTGTTACTACAAGTGTTAAAGTCAATGCTTGGCATAGTTTGGCTTTTGAGTTCAACTTGATATTTGTTTTTTCTTTGCAATTCTGTGGTTAATAGTGTCATATGAAGTAACAACACAAAAACAAACCAAAGAACCCCACTCAACCCCTCAACACAGTATGAGTGGAAGAACAATGTGATTAATGAAATAAGTACATGACAGGAATCACACAACAGTGACCGGAGCATGCAGTGAGTTCTTGAAGAGGTGCACTGAACATCTGCAGTTTCGATATCTAGGGATGGCTGTGAAAAGCAAAGTTTTTTTTTAAAATTGTCATTTAAATTAACATTGTCATCTCTTTCAGATCCCTTTCATTCCGCTGGCACTGTTCTGCTAATTGGGGCAACTGTTTAGAGTTTTACAGGTCTGCTTTTGAGCAGAGAAGAAACGGACTTGCGTGAACATGACTCTTACCATGATTAAACATTACTCTAGACAAGACTGAAAACAGCATGTGAATTATCAATTCTTTCCAGAAACTCGGATCAAACTGACTGCTCAAATCATAAAAAACAGTTTATTCTTGAAGAATTAACCCAAATAGGAAATGAAAGTACCAGAGCAAATTTTCTTTCTGCTCAGATTCTCATACTTCAAGGTTCAGTGCCTCTACATAGAAGCATAAATATATTTATCTCAGACTGAACATTGCTTTGATAAACAGCATTGGAGGTTATGCATCATATTGTAACATATGACATAGCCTTGATTTCCCTGGAAAACTCTTTTAAAACTCTTTTCTTCTTTTTGTTTCATCTCTTCTGTATTTAGCAAAAGCAGACAGGGAGAGGGAAGGAGGAAAGAAACAAATACAGTCTACTAGAAAATGAAAAAGCACCAGAAACATCACACACCTAACTTTCAAAGCAATTTGTTGGGATAAATATCTTTAATATTTACATGCTTAATGTTGATGAGATGTATAAGTATTTCTACCTAGTTAATCAAAATTTCTTAAAAGAATCATCTGTTCATTGAAATGAGCTGCTGGGGGTTTTTGCGTGAAGGTGAGGATGTATTGGTAAGTCTCAGAAAAAGCTACTCTGTTCTTGCATTCAGAATGATTAAGAGACAGGTAGAATGAGTCTTACTTGTGAGAGACACTTTCTGAACTATCAGTAAATTGTTCAAACATATAACACTATGAGTATTCCAATTAAAATTTCACAAAATCATAGAATAGTTCAGGTTAGAAGGGACCTCTGGAGGTCATCCTGTGCAGTCCTCCTGCTGCAGCAGGACCACCTCAAGCAGGTTTCTCAGGACCATGTCCAGACGGTTTTTGTGTATCTATCTCCAATGATGGAGACTCCACAACCTCTGTGAACAACTTGTTTCAGTGCTCGATCAAAATCTGGAGTTTGTTTTTTTTTTCCTAGATCTTTTCTCAGATTAACTACTTAGCTGAATTAGAACAAGTGCTCTTTCAAAGGTAGAGAATAAAAACATGGTTGCTAGGGTTCCACTTATCTGACATGGAAAGTGGATTTAAACTGTTGTAACATGAAATATGTAAATGTCTGTAACACAATCTGCTAAATGCCCTCTCTTGCAGTGAGAAATAGTGTCTTGCAAAACATGATTCAGTGCCTTGTTTCAGGTGTCAGCACTGGTACAAAGTATTCTAGAAACATATTTCTCCACATTCACATAAGCAGGGTCTAAGCAACTTGCCCAGATGCATACATTTACATTCCAAATACCTAAAATTAGGTGAGCTGAATACACTGTAATGGACAAAGGAGACTAAAATAATGTAGCGGTACACGCATGGCCTTGCAAAAGAAATCTGACATTCACTATAAAACTATTATGGAGACCATATATGTTTATAGGGCTTTATCCAACAGAAATTGAGAGACAAGATTAACATGTTTTTATGACTAGAATTAATGAAACATTTCTTATTGCAAGGTTGTTACTCTCTACATACTAATACCTTCCTTGCACAAGGATAAGACAATGGATGCTGTAACGGGTACCATTTTAGGGAGAGGTATGAAGCATATTTCTCTATTAAGACAAAAAAGCAATTACTTTTAGATTTTATATATTTATTTACTTGTGCATAATGTAAAATAGCAACCGCATTATTATTATTGCAAACCGAATAATCTAACATTGACCCCTTTCCTTAAAACGTCTTTCAGTGATATAATACAGTTCACTTACAGAACCTTGCTTCTTTAATCTAACTTCAGTTGACAACCATTTTCTACTCAAATTTTACCAAGAATCTGTTTGATGATTTATATACTAGATGAATTAACAATGTATAATTATTTTCAGTGATGAGACTCAGCTGTCGTTATTGACCAAGACTAGCTATGACTATGTCAATAACAAACATGGCAAGACACAACTAAAGCCACAATAATATACTATCCAGCAAGCAAGACAATAAGAGCTAAGTATCTCAAATCAATTTTTACTAACAGCTAATTCAACAAAATAATCAAAACTGCTTTACTCATATTTGAGATTCCTTTCTATTAATTTATCATATTTATCAATTTATCTATTGTTTCATACGCAATGCTTAGCACTGCTTTGAAAGGAATAATCTTCAGCTTTCATTTATCCGGTCAGTGTCCATAGAAGTTTACTCACAAACTTCAAAACTCATTTTGAGTTAAATGGTCATGGATTAGCTAAAAGGATAATTTGCTTCAATAAATCTCTTTGTAGGAAAAAGAAAACTGCAGCTGAAGGTAAGAAACTAGATCTTCTAAATTCAAGGAAATTCAGGGAGAAAAACCCCTGGCACTCCCAAGAGAGTCAAATCCCAAGCACCTGACTACTGTATTTCTGATAAAAAAAAAAAAGATTCAGATGTCCTAAACATGTTTATACCAGTATAAGTGAAATATTCCCTCATTTCTTATATCTATGAACTACCTATACACAGATCTTAAATAAGCAAAAGCACAGTTGGGATCTAAGTCTTGTCTTTTGCTCTCTCTTAGTGTCACCATACTCTGGTGGGGCCTTTGTTCAGTGGGGCACAGCAGTTTGGAGTAGGTTTTGTTCATAATAGGAATATTATATTTTTGTTCTAATTTCCAACAATGTACACAAAGAAAAGAGAACAGACATGGCAAAAAATAAAAAGTTTATCAGTCAGTCCTTGCAGCTGAAATTCAGTGATTTTTAGAAATGTCTGGAACTCGGTTGTCCCTCTCTGATTCACCACAGCAGCATGAACTGAAAATACCTACATTAGACACACTAAGGCTGTGTTGCATGGGGGAGGGAGGTACAGCAAGAGGGAGTGTGAGCAAGTCAAAAACAGCATTTGACTTCAGTCTCTAAGTGCGGTGCCTTCATGAATACCACTTAGTGGAAACAAACAAACAAGAGCCTATATAGATACAGCGGACTCATCAATTTAGTCCTAAGAGACAAATGATCATTTGCAACTGTGCCTACTTTTTCAACATTAATGAATCATTAAGTATTGTTTCTGGACCTCCCTGACCTTGCAGCGATTAAATAGCCGATCCTATTGCACCGTAGAGGATTTAAATTCCTTGGAATGAGCATTCTTAGAGATGGTAAAAATGATGCCTTGCATGTTTTATACACTTTGTATTTAGATTGTATATGGATTCCCAATAAACGTGGGATGAGACAACTGCTAAAATCCTACTTTAAAAATCTAAAGCAACATTTCTTATTCAGGCTTCCAAATCAGCAGCATTTGTCAAATGGCCATGACAGGATGCCATGAATGTAGTGTGGGAAGCACTAATTACAATAACTCTAAGCTGGCAATTTTGCAGCTAAGATCTTTTCAGAATCTTTTCTCTATGTAAATAGACACCATTTCTCTCTCATTTCTACAAAATTGAATTATTTGGAAAGAAATAAAATATTCCTTCCAAAGTACCTTTCCCATCACTATGCAGATCATTGCTTTTCAGAATCAGAAATTTTCTTATTTTATCTACATTGCATCTAATGAAGACAAGAAAAGATGCTTTTACCCTCAAGGTAAGTGAAAAAATATTTCACTTACCCTAAATTCTTGGTTTAATTGTTTGGTGGTTTCTGAGGAAGATAACACTGATAGAAGTAAAGATGTTACTTTCTGGCCAATCCTATCTGCATTAAAAAAAATTTACAATCGAACGTTCCAAATTGAACGTATACACATAACCCTCAGGCACATTATCATCTAGCAGGTAGTATAGTCTGGGTGAGGTGTGCAATGCTCACTTTAAATTTAAAATTCACCGAAGTATTTCATGAGGAAACAATCAGCAAAGCCTTTGTGATACACCAACTGGAATCAGAGAGGACAGAAGGGAAGGAGGAATGAAAGGTTAAAAGAACAACCTAATTGATAAATTCTGGGAAAAAACACCTAGAAGCAGAATGTAATTTTAGAGAAACATAGGTGGTGGAGATAATGTCAAAGCTAGGTATTGCTTTTTGCACAGCACAGGCGATAGGATAGAAGGCACACACAGAAAATGGAGCCTGAAGCAAGTCAAATTCCAGGGAGAGGAGGCTTTTCATCACTGCACGTTAATCCATTCTGCAAGGCGGAGGTCGCTCTTTTCATTGATTTCTGTTTGTCTCAACAATTAGATGCTTTTTGGCAAAAGCAGTTTGCAAACGCTGGCTGAAGCACTCACGAAATCACAACATTAACTTGCAGAATTACACTTGTCTTAGAGCGCCGTAACATGACTTGGATCTAGAATCACACTTCATTTGGAAAACTAGTTCCTAAAAAACTTCTCAAGTTATTACATGTGGATTTAGGCCACAAGATACTGGGTTAGGCTTTTTCTGAAATGGCACTGTAAGGAAAAAAAACTTCCTTAAATATTCATACCATGCCACATTCCTTTGTGCGCTATGCATATTTATTAGCATAAAACCCGGAGTATACTAGGTATTATTTGGATACATTGCAAAACACCAACACTGTTTAGAAAAGCTCTCAGCCTGATAGGAATAAAGAATAAGATTACTTATTACTTGAAATTCATTTAACTACTCTCCCTGTTCAGCAGCATGTTGCCAAGCAAAGTCTATGCTGTGTTTGGAACTGGACACCTCTTCCAAACTCACCATTCGGAAGAGGCAGCGATAGTCTTGCTGAATCAGCTTCTGGCAAAAAGGAAGACAAACCTTTTCCAGAAATTACTCTTCTCTACTGTTTTCTCAAAACATCCAATAGTTGTAACTCATACTCTAGAGCAAGGAAAATCTAATTTTCTTTCAAAAGTCCCATTAAGTGTTTTAATATTTACCATTATAACTCTGGGTTTTCTTAAGATCATTTTGTAAGCTGCTAGGCTTGAAACTGTGTAAACTCTTCTCTGGGCTTCCTTTTTCTCTTTTCACCTTATGCAAACTTTGCATATAGGCTCAATATATAAAATCCTGCTATAGATCACACCAATCCTGCTATAGATCACATATCAATTAGGAGGTATTTACTTGACAGCAAGCATGCGCTGTAAGATCTGAAAAACCTAGCGTCTTTGGATATCGCATGCTGGTGTTGTAGAAGGTACTGCATTAATAAACACAAGACAGAAAACTGTTTTGTGTTATGACAGACTTTGCTCTTCCATTCACCTTTGCTAATATGAAGGGAAGGAGGATGCCCTACTAGTTTGATGTACTTGCAACTCTTTATTACATTCCTGTTGAACTTGGAATAATATTTAGCTGTTATTACCTGTAACTTTGGGATGAATTTGCAAAGATGAGCTTCATATTTTGTACTTTCAGTCTGTTAAGAGTGTTCCTAGAATAAAAGTTGCCAGAGAAAAGGGCAAGATAAATCTTTGTTTAGCATAGAGATTTTCTGAGTTAAATCAGATGATCTACTTTTTTATTCAACTCTCACCAGCAAGCATTTTATTTTGGGTAGTGCTAAGCAACATTCTGTGGGTTAAGCCTTACAGACTGGAAGGTAAAACATTGGATCATGCTGTGATTTATGGTGTAAAGATCAAAAGATTAGAACCAGTGATTTTTTTTTTCTAACTAACTGTGCAACTCAGGATTATTTTTTTTAAAACTTCTTTAGGAAATTGAGACTTCTATTTTTATTAGCATTTTAACACACATAGTTGTAGCTCCGTTTTTTCAGTGATTTTACAGAAAATATTCCAACTTGATCAACCTCTGAAGATTATTACTAGCAGCTTGATTATATAGATGTTGTAATTAAAGTTTCAACTATTTGTCTTGTTCTCAGTGTTGAAAAATCTGTTATTCTAAAATCTGACACACATTAGTAATTTAAAATTTATTTTATTCATAATCTTAGGAAGAAAATTTATATCTCCTGAAACAGAATGGACATTTAGGAGGAACAGTTGCGGATTTATTACTCTCTTGTCTTCAACTTTTTCTTTGAGTAGCTAAGCCCACAGAGATGCTTCTGAGAGGTACCCTAAGTACTATTACACCAAGTAGAACTCAATCGAATATAATTTGACCCATCAGGCTTTTGTTAAACTTGCAGAGTCATACAACACATTCCGCAATATGAAGACAGCTTTCACCTTTTTTAAACAGTTTTATGCTATTCTAGATTTCATAGGTTCTCACAAATTACTTTCATTTCTAAAAATGCAGCCTGCTACATTAACATTACCCTGTACAAAAAGATGATCAAGAGGCTTGTCTTCCAGCACTTGCTTAGGATATATAATCACATTTAAATTGTATCCTTATCTAAATAAATGTAACTCTAAAAACACAACTATAATACAAAACTAATACTTATGCCATGCATTCTGCTCATAGGGAAATAGATCAAACTGCTCTTCTGTCATAAAACTATCTCTTATTTAGAACTAGCGTGTTTATAAAACCACAGAGCTAAACCTGCAGGTCCTCCTCTTCTCATGGGACGTAGTCCAATGTTATTATATTATGTTATAACTTTGAGAAAAGGTTTTTGTCAAATATCTGAGTCATCTCCTCTCTTTCTTTAAAGTAGGCAACAGGACTTTCCACAACTTACCCATTAGAAACAGCATTAAGAGTTTCTGGATCTTTCTGCAATTTTAATTGAGGGCATTGTCTCAGACACAGACTATGCCCGAGATGGCAGTTCTTCAGTTTTACTGCCCTGCAGCAGAAGGCAAAATAGAAACAGTACTTCGAGTTACGGACTTTTCCTAATGATCGAGAAGATTTATAGTCAAAGAGCTGTTTCTAGTCAAATGCTCTGTCCTATATTAATGACTCAAAAAAACCCCAAGACTAATGCAAGCCTGAATGATTACATCCAAAGCAAAAAATTATTGGAAGTCTTTAACTGCCAAACTTACTTTTCAATTTACAGAGACGTTACTTTAGGGCGATAATGATGAGTTCTCTAAATACGTCACTGGGCCTCAGTTGATCAAATTCCTTCTTAATAATTTACTTGGGGCCGTTGGATCTTTAAACTGTGAAGGAAATAACCAAGCTGTGATAAGCACAGAAGAGCACCGTCTGCTCTGAGGCTGAGCAAAAGTGTCACAGCTGCCGCTGCTGCTTGCAGTGCACGTTCCCCTCTGAAAAGGGGTTACACTAATGATAGCAAGAAAGCATAAATAGTGACAGAAGCATTTTTATATGTGAGATTTTCACATGGGTCTTGAGAGTGAGCTAGAAAGCTATATTTATGTATTTCTGTATAAATAGAAACATAAGAGAGAGCTTTCTGTCTAACGTTTCTACAAAGAGAGAGGCAGGCTAACATGCAGGTCAGAGATCCCAAGCTAGGCACCTATTTGAGGGAGGTTAAGACACAGCGTTTGATTAGGCAGTAAAACAGGACTCTTAAATTTACCCCGGCATGTACAATGACAGTGCTGGTTAGGGGGCTAGTTGTGAATACTACCAAGCTTTTATCCTCAGTCTGATGCAGTCATCTCACCGATAAAACTGGAGAGCCTCAGATGAGGCCTAACCTTACTAGTAGTAGATTTAATATCATCTTAATAGCAATTAGTGACTACTTTCATTATCATCCTGAAAGGGGAAGTGCCCTAGTATTTAACAGTAACTGAGATTGTGCTAAATGCCTGCACTATAACTTAATATACAAAGGGTTGCATGAAAGCGTACTTAAGCAGTTGTATTCATTATACATACAGGGAAGGTACGAACTGGAATTTCACTGTGGGATTTACAGCATGAAATGCATAAAAAAAAAATAGTGATATGTTGGAAACCTGACGATCAGAGGGACTCAGTAATACCTCTGTGTGTGTGAGTGATGTTTGGGTCTGTCTAGTAAGGATCAAGCACCTCATTGTTGCATGCTTAAATGTGATCCACAACTATCAGGTATTGTGCTCTGCCTGGGCATTAAGATGCTGGTCAGCAAGACTTTTACTTTCATGCTAAAGCTCAATAAAATGAACTTCTATTCTACTTTTGTAAAAACATTCAATTTGGGAATTTTCAAAATAAAGGGTTTTTTTTCTTTTGTTTTGTTGGGGTTTTCTGGGCCACTAGTCTCCCATTTACATTTTAAGATAAGTTTATGGGCGAAAAGTTTTGATGAGTTTAGTGGCATGGATCTATTTACATTTGAAACTATTCTTTCTAGGCTCTGAAACACACACAAATGTTAACAAATCACTTTACAACTTTTACAGATAACTGAAGGGCAGCAGAACAAGGAGGACCTCAAGGAAATAATTCACATCGAAGAGGACATTCATCTTAATAGTGCTTAATCAGAAAAATCAAGACAAGCTAAGATTATTTTGCTTTACAAGGTTTTTTTTTTTTTTTAATCTGGTTCACCAGGACAGGGTAATTTAATTTTAAAGGATCAGAGGTTCGGTGAGATAGGTATACCCCTAGGTATTTAACAGCAGTGAAAAAACAGGTGAAAGGAAATTTACTCCTAGTTTATTCAAAGTGTCTGTAGAAAGTCACCAGGGAAATGTCTATGTTGGACTTCAATTTATTCTGAAACCACAGAGACGACTAAAATGATTAGGAAGTGTCCTTGGTAACGATGAGGGCAGGACAGTGGCACGGTGGATGGTGTTGATGCCAGTATTTGTCCACCATGCCCAGAAAAGCACAGTTCTTGTGTGAGTATGGAGCAAGCCTGGGTTGTGCTTGGTCAAACCCTTCTTGATGGAGGCACTTGGTGCAACAAGAAGGTACACGTGGGTCTACAAAGGTAGCCCCTTTCCTGAAACAGCTCAGAGGTGATGTCGATAGTCAGCTGTACATGCAGTTTTTTGGCAATGTTGGAAACCAGCAGCTCAGGACTTGCTAATGCAATTTATAGCTAGGTACTTGCTTCACAGAGCATTGCTACGTGCAGTAAAACAGCAAAACACACTTAAAAATACTTCAAGCTCTGAAACAAAGTCCCTGTTGGTGTAAGCAGCAAAGCAACTTATACCTGGAGCTTAATTTAGATTAGAAACCCAGTGTAAGCAGTAAAACTGGGTTAACCATGGACACAGAGTCCAGCAAAGCACAATGAAGATAGTTAAGGGATTAAAGCACCTGTCACATGACGGGAGACATGAGACCATTTAGCCTGGGAAAAGGAAGGAAGGCTTGGGGGGATCTCAGCAAGAAGACAGTGGTAGGCTCTTTTCACTGGTGTCCAGTGAGAGGCAGGAGTCAATAGGCATAAACTGGAGTACAGTAAATTTTGTTTAAGCGTAAGGAAAAAGCTCTTCTACTCTGAGGGTGGTCCAACACAGAGAGACTCTGGAGTTGAGTCTCCATCTTTGGGGACATTCAACCCCATCGGGAGACAGTCCTGAACCTCCTGCTATAACTGACCCTGCTCTGAGCAAGTAGTTGGACAGGGTGCAGAAGTCCCTGCCCACCTCAGGGATTGTGCTCCTCTGGGAGACTCTCAAGTTATAGCAGTCTGAAATTCAGGGGAAGGAATTTTGTATGCTGAACTAAAAGCTATGGTTGCTGAAGTTTTCTCTTGGATCTTAGTTATGCTACAGTGTGGATTGTTTTCAACAAGATTGGTCACCTTGGCAAAAGTCAGACTATTTCCTCCAGACTGATATATGTTCAGCAGTAAGTTATGTCATTTCTGTTCTGCTGAAATCTTCCCCTCCCTCATGTTTGTTCCCGCATAAGCCCAAACACAGCTCCCTTTTTGCCAGAATTAGTTTCTCAGTTTGCTCCGAGACGTGAAAAGCAAACATCTTGCTTTGCTACTGTATTCAGGGACAACCATTTGTATTACAACACAGTTTCTGAATGCTAAAACTGTTGGACTTCTGTCATAAATCTGGTAGTTTCATGTGTACAGCAGTGGGTTAGAGAAGCAATTGCCTATGAAAAAAGCCAAGTGCTAAATGACACTAGACCAAAGCAGAGTAAGATGAAGTTGGTCCTTCAAGGAATTTTGAAAAGGATTGCAAGGAGTGTTGCCAGAGCCACAATACACCTTTTTCACAGGCTTCTCCCTTAGATCCTCAGCTACGTCACTTCAGCTCTCACATATATAAATGCCTCTCTCTACTTGTTCCTTGCCTCATTTTAAGATGAGAAAAGGGGTCTTATACTGTCTACTCGGGAATAAGGAAACCAGAACAGTCCTACCTGTAAAGAATCTGTTCTTTCTGTAAAAGACAGTTTCTTAACACAAATTCAGTGAAACTATTCTCATGGCCCTGGCTAGCCATGTCTAATATAAATGAAAGATAGATACAAAGAACAAACATGAAGGCATGAAACACAAACAAGCTAGTGAATGAAAGGTCTACTTAATAAGTCTGTGTTTGCTATTGAAGATCTGCAAGTGTAAGCAAAAATTATTCAATGAGACCAGCATGCACTTGGACACTTCTTAGAATACTGTCCTGGCCAGCAATTCTTATGTATCCGAAGTCCCCATTGTACATAAACAAATGACATGAGAAACCCTCAAAACTGCCTGAAGTGTGAGCACACTTCACCTTTCTGCAAAGCACGTAAGGTCCGAAGTCCTTCTGTGAGATCTGTATTCCTGTTTTCAACCAGCGAGTTACAGCATCTCCCTGCTTGCCCTCTGCAAAACTTGGGCAACTGGTGAACAGCCCTTACCCAGGGCCAATATCATGCCAATCTTTTTTATCAGAAAAGTATGTACATACAAGCAGTCAGAAAATCATAGCTTGTCTAAGTGTGGTTGTGCTTGTCATGCTGGTGAAGTCATGCTGACTTAAGTATTTTATATACAAATAAACGAAGAAATATGTTACAAGGTAATTTCACAAATAGTAAATCTTTATATGAGAAGGTGTATACATGCTCTATGACTTAGAATTTCCTTTAATGTCAAAAATAGTGCTAAGCTAATCTACAGTGAACTAGACATCCAATTTTAAAACTAAACATTCAGTATTTTTAACTTATCAGTCAAAATATTTTCATAAAATATTATCGTGGAAGAGATATAAAGCTATCTTGAGAAGCAAGCATGTAATGAAAAACCTTTTGAAAGAAATCCTAGAGGAATATATTGATCCATGAAAGCAGAAACTGTCAAATTTTAAGACATTTTCATTAAAGATGATAATAAATTTGTAATGCATTTGATGTTGATATAGAAACAAGCATTTTGGTTTTGGCAGTCCAAGTTTTAATTCATATCATTTGTCTTTAGTAATTTTTAAGCCAGGTAACATGGCAAAGGGTACAAAAATCTGAGACAAAGTTAAAAAGCCGAAAACCAAAATAAACAGGAAAAAAATTATAATTCAGTCCTTAGAGGACTTTCCATACAAATCTCTTCAGATTTGTGAAATCACAATTTAACTTTTGGTTTCCATTAAGGGTTTTTTTGTTTTGATTTTGTTTTTTTGGGTGTGGTGGTTTTGGCTGGGGATTTTTTGTAGGAGTGTGGGGTGGTGGTGTGTGTTTGTTTGTTGGTCTTTACAGGGGTAAAAGAACAGAAAATAATTTAACAAGCCCAAATCATTTCTTTTTCCTCACTCACTCACCTCTTGAATTCTATATTGGTATTTAGAGTCAACACAGGTTTATCCACATGAAACAGAGCCACATTCTTTCTGTTTCCACACCACAGAGAGCCAGAGTGTTGCTTCCTTGCAAACAGAAGACACCTGAGCTATACCTTTTTTTGGCCAAGTCTGTCTTCACCTGTGACCAGACAACACAGACCAAAAGTCATGAATAAAGAAGTTCTACACTCAGACTTTCTGAACTTCAGACAATACATTTTTCCTGCATCTAAATGCAAAATAACAGTAATTTCCAACTCATGAAACTGGGTCAATAGAGAAAATTTAAAATATACACATGTGAGTCTGGGAATATTTTATGGCCAAAAATTCCCCCCATCCATGAAAAAAAATCAGACCTTCACCTAGATTTATATTTGCAGTTACAGAAAAACTAGTAAACATTACATTGCTACTTTCTAGCAATAACCAACAACAAATATAAGTAATGAATATATTTTATGACATTGCTGCTGTCACATTCACCTTGGGAGTGTTAGAATGTCTATATGAATTTTGCAGTCACGTCTTCATGTGAAGAAGTAATTTACGGCCTACAGAAGAACATGAAAGAGTTTAATAAGATCTGGAACCTGTTTAAACTTCATTGGAAGGAACTGCAAGTATTTAGTAGAGTTTAATCTATTATTGTGTGGTCGGACTTATGCATTGGTCATTACAGTAGATCAGGATGGAGTTTTACTTTCATTTCAGCTATACATGTATGTTTTTGTTCCTATGTTGTGCGGAGGACTTAATTTTGTTGATGAAGCAGTAATGTTTAAATATATGATTTGGGAATTAATATGTGAGCACATCCAATTTATTTTTAGGGGAAATAATTCAAATGTTGTATTTTCTATAGTCTTATTGTTAGTGACTCGTACATTCTCTGACAACTACATGCAAAGAAAATACCTTTAGAGGCTATTCTGTGCGCTCATTTTCTAACTCCTACCACTTTGGACAAATGGTGCAAAAGGGATTTGGCTCAGCTTGAGCCATAAACTGTAACAACAAATGTTTTTCTGTCTGAAGATAATTAAAGCCTTCCAAAGTGACTGTTACTACTTTGTTCTATTTCCTCTGTTTTACATCCTACATAATTCACTCACATAATTCCTACTTACAGCAGCCTTCACAGGGCGGAATCCCAACTCCCTGCTGCACACAATCCCTGTTTACTGGGGTTTTCTGAGGATGGAAAGGAAAATATGAAAACTCATTCACAAAATGCAGACCACAATTAATAAAATATTTGTTTCCCAGATATCAGGAGATATATACATATTTATATGTATGTATATAAGCAAACCACCAGTATCTCCTTGGATAAACACTTGAGAAATAACAAGAAAGATTTTTCCCCATATATGACATGCTCTCCCTGAGCATGGCTTTACACAGTTCTTACCAATAACATGCATAAATATCCTGCTGCTGCTACACAGTCAATGGGTCAGATACCATACCGCCAATATACCAGTTATTTCTGGTTTACTACAGGACTACTCAGGATGCCGATCCCTTCTTCCCCCTCCATCTCTTCAGCACACTCAAATGCACCATTACAGAGCACAAAACATCAGAGCATCCTCTCCTGCCCCTCATTCAGAGCAGGCTGCAGGCACTCAAGCTGCCTGAGGGAGACCACTAAGAAAGAGCGAGCATCATCAACAACACTAAACCTCTATTGAGATGTAAGTAGTGGACAATTTTCGTGCCAGATGCACACAAAGCACTGAGAGATGAGTTAAGTCATCAGGAAAGTTATCAGGGGCTTCCACCTCTCCCAAGGAAAACACTAAAAATATCCTCTCCACAAATCAGTAAAAAGTATATTTGTCTGTAGTGCTCCATAAACTGTATTATTCTTTATTTGCAGCCACCACTTCACAGGTTTCTTCATCTTGTACATACTTTATGTGTGGTGAAAAACACAAATCCATAATTTTGCACACATTAGTTTAGCTTCCTGAAAAGGCATAGGGTCACAAGAAGACTGTTCTCCTTGCCCCACCCCACGGGCATGAACACCCCCCCCTCCTCACTGCAGGACAAGGCTTCTCTGAAGCACTGTGAAGGTGAAGGGTTGTTTTCAGACCACAGGTGTCCAGCATGTATACCCGCCACTGAAACCTGGCAGGAGTAAAAACACAGTAAGGAGCCCCAAGCACAGCAATGAATTAACCAGAGATGACGTGAAACAGTTGTACCACTGTTTTGTCTTAAAACATGGCATTCTTGTCAGGGCTGCTATTTTTCTCAAAAACAGCTTGGGTGTCTCTGGGGTTTTTTTCCACTCCCGTGTAAGCACAGGAGCTATCTCAGAGCACGTCAGGATGTCTCTAACTGACGCCTTCCGGAGTGATTTCAAGTTGGGCGATGGTGTTGCCGCAGAGTGCTGTCCCTGAAGCCAGGGAGTTATGCTCCACTCAGAGAAAGATCAGTCTGCGGGCAGAAGTGCTTTCTTGAAAGGCCTACCTCTCTGCTCCTACCTCCAAATAGCCTTCATGGGAGATTATGGGTGTAAGAGCAGTGGTCTTCTAGTAACCAATTTTCTTCAGTTTCATTTCACTGGCTGGTGAATATCAAACCACTCAGCTTGTGTTTCTGTTATTTCAGGAATACAACTGTGACTTTCTTTTTTGGGCTGTCTTCCAAGATTTTTACTGTTACAGTAAATCGTGAAGGTAGTGGTCCAATGAAGTCAGATGTTAAATGAGGCTTGAGGGTTTTCTTGTCATCATGGTGAGTTATTATTTTTAAGTATGTTTCATTATCTCTATTACTTTCTGGGGGGTACACTGGGAAAGAAAAAGAGGATCTGTAGTAATGACCTGCCACTGGTTTTGTGTTCTTTATTGTCTGTTGCATGTGAACATAATTCCTGACCATGACATTTCTTGAAGAGACCTCATTCATTTATGAACATCCCTGGCGATGGACCCAAAGGACCAAAAAAATTTCTTCTTCCCCTTGGCTACAACAGAAAGACATAACAAGGGAAATCTACAGCTAATGACATTTGCAGAAAATTAGATCTGAGTGGTACAAGATGATTTTTTTTTCTCTAGTTGTAGAAAATGTGGCATTTTAGCAACAAAAAGTACAGTTTTAGCAACAGCAGCAAATTTTCCAGATATCAACAGAAATTTGGACTCTACAGTCAGTCCTGTTTTCTCACAGCTGCGTTTAGCGGGGAGGAAGGGGATTTCATATCCCCACACCTGCTGTTGTTGAAGATTTGCTTTATCCTGTCACCAGTTCATGGGGGAATAGCAGCAGGCTCGACCATCAGCATGGACACTGGGGCGCCAGATTTAGTTCAAGATTTTCACAAGGCAGATGGCTCCTGCACTCTATACAATTTATTACCTGCTTTAATATGATATAACACTAATATTTTACTACGACTTGTAAGTTAAAGCAATTTTATAATAGCACATTTTTTGTAACAATGAAATAGTCAAAAAGGTTTTAATGATGATTCCCTTTTTGAGCTAGAAGAATTTGGATGTTAATTGCTTCAGTTACTTTAGGAAATCCCAGCGTTAAATGCAACAGCTTGCATTGCTTTTTGAAGAGGTAAACTAGGGCATTAAGCACTTACATGTGCCATCTTCACAGAGATGTAATGGTTAAGAACACCTACGAAAACCTGTGAAAGTACACTGCAGATGGCCCTACCTGTTTATTTTAAATGATAACTCATTATTCATAGTTATTAAAATGATCAAAAAATTGAGTAATCCCACTGTGTTATAGTCCCTATTCAAGAATTTAACACATGGAGGTTCATGCAGGAATTTATGATTCTCATCATTTTCTTGACAGCAAGAATTGTGGGAGCAATGAGTGTAATATAGCACAGTTTGGGGGTTCGGGATTTACAAGTTCCACCAGGTAACAGAAAACAGGAAGAAGAAACTAAGTGATGTCACTGGTGAATCACTGTTCAAAGAGCAGAGGCTAGGATACACATCACAGGGGCATGGATCACACGGTAGGAAGCATGTATAAATATATCATATTCATATATAAAACATTTTAGTGTTTTGTCTTTGCCTCTGACACTTCAGTGAAGTTCTATTAATTCACAGCTAATTGGCTGACAGCCCTGTGCTTTAGGTTTGTGCCTACTATTACAGTAGCTATGAATTATAACAATGAACCAGAGGCCCTGTCATATCATATTACTTAGGTCTGACACCCAAATCATAAATCAGATTTTTTTTGCCCATTGCTACATCCATGGCATATATATTTTGTATTTTTACTTGGCCCTTCACAGCTGGCAAGCAAGTCCAGAGACAATTAACTCTTATCCTGTGGTTAACTCTTCCAGGTTAATGAAAGGCTTGTTCACTAAGCTGAACAAGTATTCCTGGTGATGTTCTAGCTCATCTCCTGGTTGAACAGTAAAATATGTAACAACACAAAGTGATAGAGAGGTTAAAAGTCAGATCCTAAGTTATAGATGCATGCATACAGAGGCAGGTGTTCATCTTTCAGGATTTTTTGGAAGTTCTCTTTTACTGTGACCTAGCTTCTAATACACAATTATTTTTAAAGATATTATTAACTATAGGCTGCAATTTAAAAATTACAGCTTTCAAATAAGCAGACTCCAGTACCCATAAGTACTCGTAGGAAAAGAAAGTGCAGAAGATTTGAGGATTTATCTGTTGTCTCCATGAAGGTTTGGAATCCTGCTTTAAGGTGCATCCTTGCAGAATGAAACCATTGCTATCCATGTCAAACCAACTCCCAATACAGTTTGGATAAGTCCACATGAACACAAGCTGCTCTTCTGATAGTAGACTCATGCCAAGGGCGTCACAGAAGTTTCAGCCCTGGATAATCAACTTTACAGATTTCTTTCAAATATTTATAAAGAAAAGCCTAAACAAGACAAAATGGACCCCCAAACAATCAAGTACGGCAAAACCCAAATTTTAACTAAATAGATGTTAGTATAGTCAGCAACTGTCTCTTCCCACAGAGATTGTAGAGTAGCCTGCTAATACAATACCATGACAAGTGAGGCCTGTGGTCTTATGGATATAACACCAATTAATCTAGACGTGTGCCCTAACAATCAGGATGCTGACAGAGGGTAGGCATAAAAGATAAGGAGATGATACACAACTAAAAGAAAAGACCACTCCAATAACGAAAATCCAGAGAGAGCCAATGTGTCACCAGTGCATGGCCTACGACTGCAGAGCATCTTTAGCTGAGCCTTTTCCAACTCCACTACATTGATTCCAATGGAAGCTGAAGAGAAGAGATGAAGATGGGATTAAAAGTAGACAAATATGAGGATAAAAGAGGAGGAACAAGGCAAAATATGAAAAGGAAAACAAAAGCACTCTGATAGCAAGAATAGAATCTGCTTCCAGGTAGCTTATTTTGTAATTTTTATTTCCCACCTGGATTCATATCTACAGTATACAGATAAATCTTATCTTGCATTCAGCATCCCTAGAGGACAAACAGTTAGTTAGGGAGGGGAAGGTGCAATAACTCATTTGAAATCCTGCTCTCAAATTTCTGCCAGAAGAAAGCATGTTTACTACCTCCATCGTTCTCAGTTTTGAGAACACAATTCAGCCCAGTCTATAACTAACCCATCAAGCTCTGCAGTAACTTTCACAGGGTATGGCTGGATTTCTATCACTAAATGGCAAAAAGCAATCCTAACATTAACAGAATGAATCGTGTGCATCCGGACCCTCGTTTTCAAGCAACTTTTTGGAAACACAGAGAGACCACATGAACGGTACTAGGGTACACAGACTTTGTCATAACGGACCTGCCCAATACTGCTTTCTAAAATGCCTTTTCTCTTAGCACGGCTTCTCTCAAAATTGTTGTAAAGAACACCCTCTCCCTGTGCCCGCTCAAAGATCTCAAGAGATGTACTTTGCACCACATCTGCAGGCTGACTGGCGTGTGATCTGCAGAGGGGGTACCCATGGTGCAGACACAGGCTAGCTGGCAAATGCGCTGTTACCTGGGTGTCTCCACACATTCGGTTGCACCGCAGTGGTAGAAGAATTAAAATATTTGAAAGAAGCCTGTGACAAATAGCTAAACTCTTCTTTTATTCTCCATAGCAGCAACACAAATCTTTTGGCACACATCACTTAAAATTTGCCTAAATTATTCTGCACAGTCTGTATCTAACCCTCCTTGAGAAATTAGCAAAGGAAAATCCATTTAATATACTGCTGCAGGATCTCATGGGTCCAAACAGCCAAGATGCCGTGCACTGAAATTAGGAAACATTGTTTTTAAATGGGAGCGCCTCGAGCTTTAACGTCAGGGAAGAAGGAGCAAAAGAGAAACGTGCCCAGTGCAATCTTGTGACAATGAATAAATACATACCGTGGTTGAGAAGTTTAACAAAATAGAGTAAAGCACCGTAAAATGTTTGTATGCAGGCTGGAGGAAAAGGTATTTTTGGAAAAAAATTGAAAACTTCTATAGAGAAAAAGCTGCTTCCTTCTGACAATTGTTAAAGGATACAGGTCTGGTTTAGCTGATCTTTTCTGCTAGCCTTTGTTGCAGAGCGGCCGAGAAAGTCGTCGTGTGACCAGAACGGACAACGTGAACACCAAACGCATCAATCCCAGGGCCCAGAGCACAATAGCATCTGTAGGGCAATTTCACTTGCAGCTGGACTTTACCCTTCTTTCCTTACAAGAGAAGGCAGGCCCACAGGATCAGATGCCTTCTGTTTACCCATGAACTTTTCTCTAATCCATATGATATTTATTATGGTTTTCCTGTACATGATGCCGCATGGTACTTTATATACAGTAAGAGAATACATGGAATTAGATTAGTGGCAATCAGACTTCCAGACTACTGTCTGTCACAGAGGAAGAAACTGTGTTTGTCATCACCATGTGGGAATAACTGGTTTATGCTGACTTTCTAATGTCTTTTTTCTGCTTCTTGTTCTAAATGTTTGGAAGAAAAAAATACGTCAGTATACCTGGGTTAAACAGAACAGTGATTCTTTCCCCCACTATTTGCAAGGTAGTATTTAAATTGTAAAGAATGATAAACGTTATTCTGAAGGAAATATTCAGAGAAATACAAAGGCTTCCTTGTCCGTGCTTTCATTTCTTCCATACCATCTTAATAAAAAAAACCAACCCTTTTTGCCTTCAAACTAGATAGGCAAATGCACGCAACTGCAGCCTAGAAGTGGCTTAATCATACAATAACAACTGCTGAATACATTTAGGCTTCAGAAATCATCCTCTTTTCACCTATTCAAAATCACAATTGCTTGTGCATTTATAGTGTTCTTGAGCAAGTATTTCACTGTGTTCCTTTCCTTTGGAAAGGGCTGTCCAAAATCTATATTTAGCCATTGCAAACACGCTAGTCTTAATCTTCTTGGCATAAACGTAGAAGGCTGTCATCTCCTGAGAACAGGCTGGGGTTTTGTCTCAATGTTTTTTCAAGTGATAAAGCAAAACTGTGGCATCTTATCTAGCATTGAACTAACAGAGTGTTAGCCACACAGGGAAAAGACTTCAAACATTCATTAATGTTTTAAAAAAGGGTCATGAAATGCAGTCAAATAACTGTGCCTGAGGTTAATTTATGTTTTCACAGCTCTATACAGCAGGGTGACTTGATAGTTTGTCTTCACGTCCTGGCTATGAGAGCAAATCTGGTGCTTCAGTTTGAAAACAAAGTGTTAGAGTACAACTAAACCATTCAGGCAAAATCCAGTATTGAGTACTTCAAGTGCCCAGTTAGTACTGCTGCCCCTGAAATGAGAAAAATTGAGTATGTTGTGCACATTTTCTATATTTACTGTTCTACCGTAAAGTCATAAGTAAAGAGTACAGAAAAACACGGATTCTCAGCTGGTGTAGACTGGTATAGATCCCTTGAGATAAAAATTCCGCTGAGTTCAGTTAACAACTACATGATAGCTCATATGCTTACAGACTCCATGTCTGTTGGGTGTAGGTAGGGCCACATTTTGGCCCAAACCCAAAATTATCAGTGAGAAATACCTACTGCTGTGTTGAAAATGCACTCTTGTGGAAGCAACATCTAGGAAGAAGTAGTTGCATGCGACCTTTTCCATCAGAAAGCAGATGCCATGGGAGTGACAAAACTGAAGGAAGCGGACCTTGAGAGACAGTTCTCAGTTTCTCGGGAATGGGAAGAGCAGCCGGGTTCCCTGGCTACTGTACAGGTCTGTGAACGCTTACAGCTTTTGTTAACTGCTTCAGTTGAATTAACTCTCCTTCCTTGGCTCTGGACATTAAAATCATTTCCTTTCATATATGTTGTTAGAAGGAGAAATACATTTAAGCATTCCCATTCTTAAGATTTGCATCCTTACAAATTGTACCAATATTTATGAATGGGAAACCTCCTTTTCTGGGTTATATAGTACATTATGTTCACCTCAGCACCTGGCTGTTTTTCCAGATACTGCAAAATGCCCAAAGTTTGCTGAGGCATGCCAATGTTGTCTGGTCACGTCTCAACACATCAGCTACTACAAAGCACAACCAGCCACAGCACAACCTGGAGTTACTTAAAATCTGAGAAAGGTGTTTCAAGAGACACATTTTCAATCCACGCAAAACTTTTTAAGGACATTTGTTATTCAGAGAAAGAGCAGCCTTCTTCAGTTTATCTCAAACTTGATCCTGATCAGCTTAAGATAAGCCATTTCTAAAACCATGCCTAAGATCAAGCTGGCCATTAAGACAACACCAATCTCTGCATGCTTGCCAACACCAAGGCAGAAGGTCAGTAAGGCAATGTAGTCTATTTCTAGTGGGTAACTGCATTGTGGGGGCAAACACTTCTACAGCTGTCAGCATGACATAGGTAATGATGACAATGTCCACATGTGTCAAAGTGCGTGGGTATGCTCTTTTGGGTATAACCTGAGTCAAAAAATTGGAAATGCCATAATCTGCAATGAGCAAAGCAAATCATGAAATGGCAACTAAAATGGCAATGTTTTAATGCCCTTTACATGAAATACTAATTTCCTTTTCCTCCCAGAAGCCTTCCTTTTCTTTGATGCTTTTTTTTTTAAGAAATCTCAGCTTCAGAAAAATGTAATCCTTTTAAGTACAATGCCACAGAGCTATGACATGATAATTTATATGGAACATTAAGCAATAAAGAAGTTATAATGGGAACTTCTCTCTACTTCTTGTCATCTGTTCTGTGAAGCTGGAAGACAGTAATTTTAAAAATCCGTGAAGGTAAATACTTTTTCTATGCAAAGCATAATAAGCCTATCAGATCTTATGAAATGAGTATCATTGAGGCCAAAAATCAGTACAATTTTTTAGAAGGGAACAGATGTTTATTTCAATAAAAATAACTTCTAGAGGTGCTATAAAAAGATTCTTAAAGTAAAATTTTGGAAAGGATTTAATGTATTGTATTGCAAGATATGATAGCCACAAATATAAGAGAAGCAGCAGAAAGAAATATTTCCTGTGAAAGCAATTATCACAGTGTTTCTCATATCTTCTCCTAAAGTACCCAGCACTGGCCACTGGCAGAAAAAGATACTAAATTAGATTGATTTCTGTTCTGCTTTAGTACAGCAATTTCTTCATTTCACCTCCCTCCATCCCTTTCAGTACCATGGATTTAACTCAAGAAACATCTGACTCGCAATAGCTAAATATAACATTAAGCTCCTGTTACTCCTAGTCAAAGAACGTCACAATTTTGCTAGGGTAGAACATTAATGAACTTGGAGTTTCAAAGAAAAACTCATTAAAAATAATAAGTTAGATATTAAGAATGAGAAATACTGGGGCAGTTTAGCATATTTTTCCTTTTCTGATTCGCCATATGATTAATGGCTCGTGTGGATTCTGAATTTGCCTGTGTGTAATTTTCTGGGAACTCTAATTTTATCCTTCACAGCCCAGCATCTCTGGCAAAAGTTTGTACAGCACTGTGATGAATTGGAGTGGGGCACAGAGTTTATTGTTGTTGTATTATTTTTCATCCTGATCATTTTGCTCACCTGGGCTACGTGAATGCACTGGCAGCTGGGGGACATTGCACAAGGGGGACATTGCTCTGCCACGGCCAGGGAAGGACAGGACTGGGCCTTTCCACGGCAGCCTCTTGTGGCGGTAGAACATCAGGTAAGATGTTACCTGCGTATCTTCATCACGTTTAATAAAGTGTTGGCTTCAATGGACATTTATGTGCAATGGCACATGCATTTGCCGTTGAATGGCAAAAAAGTATTTATCAGTGCTGCGTGCTGCCTGGTCAACACATTATCATAGGAAGAGCCGTCAAACATTCCTCAACGTAAAACTCTAAACACTGTGGTGAGAATAGGGATAGAACTGTCAAAAATTTATCCAGCTAACAAAAGGTTCCTTCCTGCCTTTCTTCACCCCAAATAGAAGATGATAGCTGTGTACCTCGCATCTAAGCTCCAACTGTGCAACAGAGGCTGCTGCCCCACGGATGCGCGTGGTACCACGTGCCACAGACAGGTTACACAGCAAGGCAAACTTGTTTCCCTTCACGTTGTACTTGTTCTGTATAGATCCTGCAGAAAACAGCTTGACATCTCAGGTAAAACCAACATTGCTCTTCCACAGTTTTGATTCCCAGGTTGTATTTCCCAGGACAAGGCTTTGAAAATAATTTTCTAAAGAAAAATGCAATAAAAATAGGCCACTTGAGCTCGGACAAAATGAACAACCCTCTTACTTCTGCACCCTTGCATACCATTACAGCTCAGGGTTATGACAATCAGACCTCAAACTATTAGAAATTTCTTCAACCCTGTATCCCCTTGGGGCTTCTTTGATATGAAGCCTTTATGTGGTTGAGTACAGTAGCTGAAACAGCAGAAATCACTCTGACCACTGAGAATAATATTTTTATCTTAATCGTTCAAAAGCTCAGTAAAGCTGAAGAGCAATAAATTACATCCTAAAAATGCATTGTCTGTCAACACAGCACACCTTCACAGTTGCTTTCCTCAGTCTTTGTTATTCGGTCCAGGAATTTTACTGGGTGGGATGTGTTAGGCTTTTCTTTTTTAGACCAAATTTCAATATTTGTGGGAAGCAACCGTACGTCTTTTGAAAGGGAGACTTCCCTCCTCCTTCAATAATACAGAAATATTTTTATTTACAGTAATTGTAGTAAAATATTCGATTGTCATCCTGCCTCACCACCAAATAACAGTCTTAAGCAGAGGGCCACGCCAGTATTGGGAAATCTCTGCAATCAAAACAGAATACAAATTGGCTTCTAGTCCAGTCTGCTCTCAAATACCTGAGCAGCAGCAGAGAGACTGAACTTCCAAGAATTTACTTTGCAGCGAGGTGTGTTCACTCCAAACAGCTGGCTGGCGCAGCTCACAGCACGGGCTCCATCCACGCCACAGTGGAAGGCCTGGCATAACTGTCCAGCAAAGGCTGTATGGCGAGTGGCCAACTGAAAGGGCACCTCTGCCCTGCTCCCCTTTCCCCTCCACCTTCTACCTCTTGTTTCCCATTGAACTCCGGAATCAGGCAGTCTCAGTGTAGCTGGCTGAACTGGCAGGACATTACCTCTGCCAAAACCCAGGATAGCTTCCCACCAGAACGGAGAGCTGAAGCAGTTTAAGCCCCAGCAGCAGGGTGAGGGGCAGCAGCGGCCAGGGCACTCCTGTCAGGTCGGCTCCTCTTACACACAGAAACTTACCCAAATGAAATCAAAGATGCATGCTTTCTGTCAAGCCTCAAATACTTAGCATGGTGCAGCCCAACATCAAATGATTTTAAACAATCCTGCAATATTATTAACTAGAGATAAAATAATGTAGCTATGCTGCCTGCTGGAATCTCTCTTTTCCCTGCCTATGGATTGTCTCACAGAAGAAAACCTTAAAATGGTATTAATATTTTTTATATTTGATATAAGAAACTCTAATGCAAACACTACTTGATCAGCTTATACCAAGTCTGATGGCAGCAAAGGTTTCTGCTGTTCTGAATATACAGCATAAATCTATTAAATGTCATCAGTAATGAAAATTAGAGAAATTTTGTTTACCAAAGGAGATCAACACTTGTTAAAGAGAGATATTTCTGAATGAATGTGCTTGCAAAGCTGTTTTTTAAAACAAAGTTTTGTTTTGACAGAGCTCTATCTGATAATGTATTGTTATATATGAGAATTTCTTCTTTGTCTTACACAAATATATATTGCCAGGGTATGCAGTAACTTAACTGAACTTTTAAAGAATATTAAGACATTATCTATATCAAAACCTGAAATTATATAGTTTATAAGCTGTGTCTCATTTATGCAAATTTGTACAAAACACTGCACAAGCAGAGGTTTTAAAAAAGCCCTCAAAAGATCAAAGTCAGCATATGAATTTCATCCACAGATTCATATGGCCATTGCCATATAAATCAGCCACAATAATGTGCATACAAATGCATTTGCTAATTAGCTACCTTTTTCCTCCCTAAGCTGCTCTGCTTAAAGGCTGGTACATCCTTTAGACACAGGCAAATTAGGTGATTCACATTCTCACACAAAAGTGTCTTTGCATTCATAATGCCAAGGAAGTAGATCTGGTCTCCTGCTGCTTCTGGAACACAAAAGAGCCTAAACTCTCAGTTCAAAAATATCATTCTGTTTTCTGTTGTTACAGATATTACTTGCATAAGCAGAAAACTATGGAAAAAAATGGAGAATTCGTCTGTAAGCCTTTTATTCATCAGTTACCATATCATCTTAGAAATTACTCAGTGGTTAGTGATTCAATATTTTAGATTTTTCTAGACTATACAGGTGGCTTAGAATTGCCAGAAGCAGCATACAGCAGAAGCAATACATATGTCTAATCTGTGCTGAGTTCACATCCCCCAGAACAGAGTCTGCAATACTCGTAGGAGAATTTGGGTTGAGAACATGAACACGAGGGGAGAGGGATCAAGAGATCCAGCAGGCCGTAGAGGTGATTTACAGCTGCACAGTGAGTATCAGCTTCACCTTCAGTCCGAGGAAGGATTTGCCTCCTATCCTAGTGGGAATCACTGCAAGCTGGCTTCCCACCTCCAAAGTGCCTACTTGCTTTCGCCAGTAATGGCATCCCACATCAGTTTACCAAAACAAAGAAAAATTTCCAATACCCTAGTCTCGGCCTGACAAAGCAAAACCTCACGGAATCTATGTGCCTATTTGCCCTTATTTTTTTTTAAATGTGTTTGTGAATGTGTACTGTTTCTACAGTATATTTCTAAGACACTCATATTTCAAGTTAAATAGGTGGCTGAAGTATTTAGTGATAAGCAAAGGCTAAAGGGAATACCTGACTAGCACTCCAGAAGGTGAAACTTTCATTTAAGAGCTTAAATAGAAAGGAACATTCAAAAAATGGTTCCTTTCTTAGCTAGAAATATTTTTATGGCATTCTACATTTTGTATTACATACTAAGAATATACATTGTCATCAAGGATATGTGTAGGCTGTCTAGATAGAAGTCCTTTTCTATGCGGGTATTTATTTTGCACAGTAAATTAAGTTAATATACTTTTCAGTTGCTATGCATTACAGAAGAAATGCTTTTAAAAACATGGAAAGATTTGGGGGGTTTTTTGTATGTTTGCCCTCCAACATTTTTAGTACTGGATAAATGTGGCTTGAAGAATAACATTAAAATATCACTAATCTAATGCTCACATAAATAATATTTCATAAATTGATGTTGTCATAAATACTTTAGTATCACTTTGGCTTTATAAGAAAAAACCCTTGACATTTTCTAGTGCTGTTAACAGCTCAACAGTGAGATAGCAGAGTACCATAGCAAGCAGAAACTAAAGTACATCATCTCCTTCATGATAAAAACAGTAATTGTGAAAAAGCAGATAATGCATTTTTGTAATTCTCATAGCAACAGGATTCTTATAACCAAAATGAGTGGGATTATCAGAGGAAAAGCAAAGTTTAGTGAAAGGCTTTGCCTGGAAGGCAGGTCAACTGAGGGAAAAGCCTCGTTCTCCAGCAGTGTTCAGTCAGGGCTGCACTAATACAATTATATTTGTCCATATTGTTGGTTTGCTGCAGTTGCAGACTGCAAACATTGACAGCTATCCTTTGAAATCTTGTTTTCAGTTTAAACTGAATGAGCAATAGGCTTCAGAAAGTTTTATTCATCTTTGCTTAAGACTATAAAGTCAAAAGCAAAATACAGGTTTTTTTTTAAAGTTTGCTGAGATTCTCTATTTATGCATAATATTTATGCATAATATGTAGTTCTTATCTGGTGAGTAAACTAACAAGATCCTCTTAAAGAAGGATTTAACTTTTTTACTAGAACTAGCACATTTCAACATTTGATAATTTTAAAAGTGCATTTCACAATAGTCCACAGAATTGTTTGAAATTAATAACACTACCCTCTGGTGAATTGGTGCTGTCAAATTAAAAACTGGTCTGACAAATCCGTGCCAGTTCTAGAAACTTGACTGCTTCTTACATGGGAGTAGATAAGGAATAACTTCATTTAATCAAGTTACAGTAGTGTAAAAGAAAAAAGAAATGAGTTCTAAATATTGCTAAAAATGTATGAAGTTTCCATTTTCCAATAGACTGAGATAAGCAAGAAATGGTCTTTTTATTACTGCAGACATAACTGACTTATTCTCCTTCCCCACGGCTTTCAACCAGAGCTGAACTTTCCAGGTACTCTTCAGCCTTCACAAATACACAGCTAGTGCTACGGATACCATCATGCCCACTCAATAACTGAGGTGCTTTTAAAGCTAGACAGACTATATCAAACACTAAATATACATATTACCTACAGACAGACCAGAAAGGCGTATAAATTCACAAGCAGAGGGCATACGATCTAAAGCCATTCATCTAAATGTACTGCTGAACTGGAATGAAGAGCAGATGGTCCAGCGACTAACTAAGTAGGTACTACAAATAGCAAAGATGTAGCAAAGATTTCTACATGTCAGCATTCACTACTGAAAGTTATATATTGGAAAATTGCATCTACACCCATTCTAATGTTTTAGAATTACTTTTTTAAAAAAAAAAAACTTTATGTCGTTTTAGCTAACACGTCTATCCCCAGCGCATCAATGTATCTTGCAATACAGGCACAGCTCCCAGGTAAGACACTGTGATAACAAGATATATATATATATATATATATAAAGATCTAGTGCAATTCTGGTTCTAGGTAGTTTTCCACAACCTGCACGCTAGCCTTTAATAAAGAACAACATTGCAAACTGGTTTTACCAGTTGTTTGTCTTGCAGGGAGCTGCATAACCAGGGTGAGTTCCCATTTCTCACAAAAGTGTCTCATTACTCTAATATTCTTTCATGATTTTTTTTTTAATAAAAAATTTTCCATTTTATTCAATTTTCTTTTCCATTGTGACCTTCAGAGCTCTTTTTTTTCATTTTTTTTAATCTATTCCTAAATATAGTATTTTAAAATACAAGTCTAATATGTGGCTATCTAATCTGTGTGAGTCTAATTCAGAGTACCAAAACTGTAATAAAAGCCAATTTTAAAAGTGCAGTTTTCATAGCTCTGATACCTTCACATAGCACTTTTTCATTTAGGAGAAATCACGACAAACTACAGAATTCATCACTGGCATGCAGCCTTAGCAGTGACTGGTATTACAGAGGGGCTATACTGATTTTCCAAGCATTGGAACAGATATTTTGTTGGTTTTCTTGGTTTTCTTTTTTTTTTTAATTGGAATAGCAGTATCTTTCATTTATTGTCAGTGGACTTCCACTGTCTCACAAGAACCTGGCCCAAGCACGTCTGGCTTCACATCCGGTTTCTTAGGGATAGAACAGTGTTTAAAGGGCCTGAGCAATTTCTAGCTCAAAGGTTGTTTTTTCTTCTATCTATAGTTTGTTAACTGAAGAGCAAGTTAAAAACATCACACGCCATATGTATTATGGTCATGAACTCCTTCTGTAATGAGAATTTATTATTCCACAGAACAACACAGACCTGAACAATAGTGGTCATTCCGTCAGTTTTTAGGCTGCCATAAAGCAACACCTCCATCCATTTCTTTGCCATCCCTCCAAAAAATCAGCTTCTTCCTCCCTGCTAAATCCAATGATTTCCTGGTATCTAAAAATCAGGTGAAAACAGCGCACCAGAGAAGTCAACTGGCCCTTTCCTCTCAGATGGGTACCTTTCAAGCAAGCCCTGAGCAAGCTCATTTCTTTCACACCTCTTGAAAGAGTTTGCTACCAATGACTTTGGCACCATTTTTGTCTTCAGAGACACAGTTGCCAGCAATTAGATGGATTACCCACACACCTCTTCCCTTTCAAGAAAGTGCACGGTTTTTTCACATAAAGTTTTTCAATGCTTTGCCTGGTGTCAACATCTTCCTACTTACTGCATAGTTGAACACCTGCTCATTAGAGGCAATGCTCGGTAATGCTCCTTTAAATACACATTTTTGTGAAGGATAAGGAGGTTAGGGCTGAGTCAGTGTACCTATACCCCTTTATATAACCAGAAATTTGGCTCTTATTGTCCATATTAATCCACACATACATTAAAGTGGTCTTTGCACTACCTTAGAGAAGCCACAGACTTACACTGGCAGTGCTTTACAGCCATGACCTGTGCATAGCATCCCACAAATATCATTAACAGCTCAGCGTGGAGTGTATCTGCTGGTTCCCGGGCTCTTGTCCATGGGACGAGATACAAGGGACACTTCTTTGTCCAAACTCGCACAGGAAGCATGCACAGAGTACAGGCATTGAAACCGCATCTCCCAAATCAAAAGCTAATATAAAGATGAGAGTATTTTTCTCGTTTAAAGCTACATGAAAACAAGAACAGAAAAGACACCTTGCTGACTATAGTATAACTTACTGTCATTTAATCTGACCTACTTCTACATAGAAAAAATCATTTCTCAGCAAATGTTTGTTCTTTATTTAGGATCAACCTTTGAAAGGACTACTAGTTGAGCCTGACATCCAATAGCTACGCTATTCTCTTACCTACCAGCTACAACTTTTGTGGACAAAAAAAAAAAAGCCTTTTCTAATGTGTAGCATACAGGTAATATTTTACATAAGCTTTCACATACTCCCTGATCAATTCTCTCTTGTCTTCATCTGCTTCTATAGTTTTGATCTCCTTGGGGCTGATAAACAGGCTCAGGACTTTTCCAAAGTATTGCTATGATTTTTAGTCACTCCATCAACTGTATTTGCATACTTATGCAGATGTGAGTGCCTCTTCTGCTTTCTTGCTCCTCTTTATGGCTTTCTCACTTCCAGATTGCAGGCAATTGCGCTGTTGTGTGCCAACCATTCAATCTTGATAGATACCAATTTTGTGTAATATACACAGAGGGCATTGATCGTGGCTTCTCCATATAAATTACATCTAAATTATGTGTAGATAGAACATAAATCATTCATGTAAAAAGTCACAGGCAGATAACTGTGTAGTGCTTGACAATAATATTTTCTTTTTGCTAAAAATTAAAAAATATATACCTATATAGTCACCCACACACAAATGTTTACATCCAATACTGGAGTGAAGCAATTATTTGGAAACATGGTACTTTTTGATGTAAACTTAGCACAACTACATTAATGTTCTACTGCAAGTACTGTGAATTTCACTGACTGTCACTGCATAAAGGTACTTTTGGGAGCAGTGCATCACTAGGAGAAAGGCAGAAGGCACCATTCAAGAACAAAAGTATTTCCAGATGTAGGTAACTGGACTGCTACCAAGAGCAGCTGAACACAAGTGTGGTAAAAATTGATTGTATGCTGTAGGAGCATGTGGCGAGACTCTGAAATACGAAACTACAATGACACACTGGGCACAGCATCTACTAAGGGGTGCAAAGCAGCACAGTGCTGTCGTGGCACGTACTTCACCATCTCACTGGTCCTCTCCTTGTCCTACTCTGTCCTGAGATCTACCATCCTGTTCAGAACTGGCCCAAGTGTTTACGATAAGGAAGATGTGCAGAAACTCCATGAAAAAATTCTGGAGTGAACATATCCAATTCTTTACTTCAGAAGGAATAAAATTAAACCCATATTTCTTTGGCTTGTTGGATGGTTGGTTGGTTTGGGGTTTGGTGGTGTTTTTTTGTATTGTTAGACATCTACTTTTTACGGTTTCAGCCATAATTAAAAGAATCCTCTTTGGTCACTAATCACACAGCCTTTAAAAGCCCTATTGGTCAACTAATGTAATCAGAAATCGCATTTAAACACGAACCACCACTTTCAAATGCAGACATTACAAGTGAACACTTCAAGAGAAGTGACATGGCCAATGTGAGGACTAAATACCTGACCCCACGTAAGGCCAAAATCTCTAAAAGAAATACCAGTTACTTGCAACTGTCGAGTCACCTGGATCTAACTGCCTAAATAGGTGTGAAGATGCCCACTGATGGGTAGCCAATTTTAGCTTGAAGTTCCAAAAATGTTATCATTACAAGTCATAAATTAGTTCTAAAATTCTTAAGCTATTCATTTCATTTAACAATGACACAAGTTTTCTGCTCCAATCATTTTCCCACATTCACGATCCAACAAAAAGACTATTTCAGACAGTGCAAAATAAACAAGAGGCTTCTTTTTCCTTTCCTTCTTCACCTTTAACTAAATTTAAATAAGAATAAAACCCAAAACTTTTACACATTCATAGGCTGAACTAAATCATCTCATTACTGAGGAACCACACCAATATCCATTAAATTATTAGATCAGGCTTTAGTGCAGAAAAACTAGACGTAGCAACCTAGTGCTTAGATTTTTGTGATGCAATCTGATATTATTACAGCCTGCATTATTCCTTTCATGCCCCTCAAACACTTCTAAAAATGCCATTTCACACATAAAGCTTTAAAACGATAAAAATGCATTTGATCTAATTTCCAAATATAAAAAAATCATGTACATTTAACTGTTCTCGTTGTTAAATATACTTCCCTAACGAATAAAAAATATATTTTAATTCTAAAATACATAGGTATAAAAAGCATTATTGGATTTTCCCCCCTTTTTTATTAACATTTTCTATTAAAGACATGCATAGTCTTCAGTTTTAGAAGTGCTGTGCGTCACTTTGCTGAGTTTACATTCTGCAGAAGCATACACTGTTCATGACTCAAGCACTACTCTTTTTATTTCTAAAGCCATCAACAATTATTAAACTCCATGAGAATAAATGTCCTTATTAGCATGAAGATTAGAACATCTTACGTGCAGAAAAATGTCAGCTGCTTGTCAGAAGTCATTTCGAGTGTGCTCTCTTGACCCATTCCCAATTTAAAAGTCTGTTCCTGTGGAACAAGACAGGTAACGAGTGCAGCATGAAAACGGCCGGTAAATGAGCAATACAAGAAATTTGTCTTACTAATTGAAAGAGCATAAGCTAAAATTATAGTACATTAGCTAAGTATCCAAAGTGTTAGAAAATGTCATGAGAAATAAATAACTTCATCTTGGACTGTCTTTCTCAGAGATACAGAGAGCACAGCACAGCAGAAGGAGCAAGGGGAAAAAAGAAGAGTGAAGTTACACCAGTGGGCTAAGGACGCTTTATTTCTAAGTGAGAAGCCTACAAAGGATGCTAATTTGTTTTTGATTTGTTTTAAGCTTTCCTGAATCCTCATGTAGACAAAATCTTTGTGATTCTTTCATCCAAATGGATTTATAGATATCAATTCTATATCAGGCAATCCTTGGCAACAGAACAGCCACGCTGCCATTTGCACAGTCCTGAGGACCCGACTAATGGAATGGTGTGAAGGAACCTTTTGGCTTTGTTTTTGTTTTTAAACTTCAGGAAGACATAGAAGTTAGGAAGACAAAATACCATATTATAATAGAACTCAGAACTTNAGGCAATCCTCGGCAACAGAACAGCCACGCTGCCATTTGCACAGTCCTGAGGACCCGACTAATGGAATGGTGTGAAGGAACCTTTTGGCTTTGTTTTTGTTTTTAAACTTCAGGAAGACATAGAAGTTAGGAAGACAAAATACCATATTATAATAGAACTCAGAACTTTAGTAATAGCAAATCTACTAATGAGGGCAGAATATACACATAGTCATTAAATATGATAGGGTTGCATAAGTTAGTGTAGCCAAGGGCAGCTGTAAGATTTGGTGAATATATTACTGTGGTGTATTACTTTGTTGGAATAATTATGCTGCCATTCACTAAAAATGAAGATATACCCTCCAATAATAGTACTTAAGTATACATTTGGGATTAAAACCAAATAAAAACATTGGTTAAATTCTGTTTATTTATTATTTAGGCTTTTACTTTTTAAAATACATGTATCGAAACAAGTGTGGTTGATACTGTACGGGAATAAACCATGCCACATGTACCTTTTGAAATGTTATAAATAAATAGGAGAAACATGGTTGGAATAACCTCATAATTTGCTTTAGTAAGGGGAGAAGATTTTGACTACGACTGCACTGTGGTCACACTAGTTGCAAGAAGATACTGCTGCCAGAAGACATGCTGATACAATTATTTATAAAGCCCTCATTTATGGCATGAATTTTGAGACTGGGATGCTCATTGTTCTCTGACAAAGATTACAAGGGAACCCCATCACTCTAGCCTTAGGGATAACCCTCCAGTCTTGCCTTTTCCGATTTCAAATAGTCTTGGATTTTATATTTTGGCCAATCACTTCCTGAAATTGTTTCCCAGGTGTTTGAGCATTGTTTTCACAGGATTGTGAAATCTGGAAGGTGGATGTGGTTTTCATATGTATTCATACCAGCATCTTATATATGTTCCATCACAGAATAATGTTCATGTTATACAACTTTGTGTTTATTTTTAAGCAAACTGCCAGCAAACCTGGAAAATCATTCGTTCACACAGCTGTACCGCTTCAGTGCCCCGCCTCTTTCCTGTATCCCATTCATCCCATGTGAGGCCGATAAACAAGTCTCCTTTCACAGATGCTATTGGATACTGCCTAAAAAAACTCCAGAATTCAGCTCAAACACAAAACATCAGACAAAAAATTTCTGATGTTTCAATTAAAAATGCCACTATCCCTAGCTGACATTCTGAGCAGTTGCAGCTGAAAAGACATTGGAAAGGATTATGCCAAACTCTCGTCTGACAGCTGTGACAAGGCTGCCCGGGATGCAGAATCTTTTCCAAAGTCATTGTGCAAAAACTTACTACTTTCACTACAGGATCTGAGAATGCTCAGAGGGATTCACAGGGTTAGGTGACTTCAGAAGTTCTGATATCCTTTCTGCAACACAACTCCTCTTCATCGCTTTTTGGAGACCTGAATTCACCATTAACATCAAGAAAGAGGCATGGAGAAGAAAAAAACCCATGCTTTAAGACACTCCTCTTTTCTTTGCGTTAACTCTGCCACAAAGGCCACGTAATTTTGTTAGGAATGTCTGTCTTCACATGTAACATCCTCCTCCACTGCAACCATGTTTATTGTCCAGCCTCTGTAAGAGGCTCCTCCAATTACTGTAGGAATAATACAAAACGGTAACAAAACCAAATGTAATTGAGGAGACTGTGCTGAAGTGCAGAAATCTATGTGTATCCCCTTCAAATATGAACACATACAGTTGTTCTACACTTGCTGGTATCTTACCTGTTTAAAAAAATAGGTAAGACTCCTTCCCCTATTACTTGGAAGTTGGGAAAATAATAACAAAGACTTAGAATCAGAGATAGCATTGCTAAAACTTCCTCACTCCTAGCAAAGTCATGGCTTTCTGAGCGATCTGAGATGGTTACTGTTAGATTATTTTTTTTTGACAGCTCCCTCTTTCAGCTCTAATGCCAGCTCCTCAGAAGAGTGTGACTAGCTACTTGTGTATACCACCCTCCAGAGCTTCTATTATTTGTCTGTAAAATTAGCATTATCCATGCTAAAATACTACTTTTTTGTAGTTATTTGGGACCTCTACTTTTATGATTGCAGTTTTATATGATTACATCTTCAGACATTCCAGAAGCAATGCCTAAGTCCTCCTCCCAGTACCTGTGTAGGTTATGTGCCAGGGTTTAATATGGAGAAGTCACTGCAAGTACACAGTGCCTCATTCTGCTGAAAATACTAACTAAATACCTCTAGCCTCTTTTTAATTATTCAGTGACAGTGGTACTATACACATTCTGCATTTTTTCTGTAGCAACTCCTTTACATTCTTCGAAACTACATAGCTTTTGTAACCAGTAAAACTGCCCTGCCTCCACTGAAGCAGTGTTTTGTAAAACTGAATTTATCAATGACAGAGAGTACTGCCTGGCCCAAGCCCACTTTGCCAGCTGCTACAAGAGTATGTGATAGTAATGTGATTGAAAGAGATAACTGTCATGGGTGGATATGGCTGTGCTTTAGTAGAGGATTATGGAATTATACAAGATGCTCTGGGAACTCACCCTCCAGCAACCAATGCTACAGCACCTTGCCAGTCCTGCCCTCCGGGGCACGTTTACTTATTAGTTCCTTTACTATGCACAACAGTATAATCACTTCTCCTCTAGAACTACTTACGTATCACTCTTATATTAGGAACTTATTAATTGTGGATGCAATTATCAGTAATATCCTCCTCCTCTTTACTAGTAAATGCAATCACATTCTAGTCCCGGGTGAATAGCTGGGAATCGCTGCCCTTTCACTGGGTTTCTGCCAAGATTTTCCCTTCTTTTCCCAGTGTAGATACTCACAAAACAATTGACTTGGACACAAGATGATATCTCCTTCTCTGGAGATACTCAAAACCCGCCTGGACGCGTTCCTGTGCACCCTTCTCTAGGGGCACCTGCTTTAGCAGGGGGGTTGGACTGGGTGATCTCCAGAGGGTCCTTCCAACCCCTGCCATTCTGGGATTCTGTGAAGACGCAGTCCTGCATCCTATCTTAAGAGCAGCATTTAATGTATTCATTACTTTCCCATAGGTTATTTTCCCTCTTCAGAAATATCAACTATTATGTTCCTGTTGGCGAACCATGTCCTCAGTACACGTGTCCCGCAGAGGGTCTGCCCTGCACAGCCCTGCACAGTATTGCCCCAAGCTGAACAAAGCTCAGTGAGCGCCAGCTCTGCAGTGCTCACAGGGGGCTGCACGGCAAGCAGCAGGAGATTAGCTGTGTCACTGGGTACCTTGTCTGTATTAAGTGTCCAATTAAGAACAGAATAGTTCATTTGCTTTTGTTAGGAAAGCACTTAAAATGGATGGTTATAGCACTTGCATATGTATATTTGAGGATCATTTAAATTGTTAATATTTTTCCTGGATATGTTTGAAAAACAGTAGCTCTAGCAACAATGTGATGTGAAACTGAGGACTTCCATTTATAGAGATGATTTTTTATTTCTTTCAGTCACGTTTAAAATAAGATATATTTTAGCTTTAAGCCAAGCACACTTCTCTGCACTTGTTTGTCTTAGATTAACATGTATTTTTTTCAGGGAAACACCATTCCAAACACCTCAAAAGGAACAACTAAATTCTATTATATTTTCCATTAACCATAAGCCTTTATTTGTTCCACACTGTATGTATATATTCTGTAGGGGAAATGTAAAATTGTCAAACATTAATTGAACAAGTACTGCATTATATTATAGAACATTGCTAAGTGCCAAAAAAATCCCAAGGAAATAATGAGAAATTAATAACTAATGATAATTACAGTACTCACACCACCATAAAGCAGAAACATATCAAAAAGAAATTGCAATGTAATTATTCATTTATGAAATACACTCAGTATTTTAATGCCATAGTAAGCATATAGTAATTAGCATAACATTAAGGTGAATTTCAGTTATTGCATATCTGTTAGCAAAAAATTGGCATTGGATCAGTTTTAAAGCAAATAAAATTCATATATCGCCTAAACTTTCTGTTGAAGAGTTTTTAGGAGAGGGACATACAAAGCACATGTCCTTTTAGATCATATAAGCGGTTTTGAAGTACTAGCTAGGCTATTTTACAAAGGCCAGCACTTCACATTTGCAGAATGCATTACATGCAATCACGCTGGAGCTATATAATTACAGGTGATTTTGCAGTTGTTTGTTTCATTTCTCAGACCATGATGGCACTTAGAGTAATGTAATTATTCACCTAATTATATAACAAGGTTGTAATAAAGCATTTGGACTGCTCAGCAATGACAGTTGAGAACACAGTTTGAACATGTGTTTATATACAGCTATAATATTATTCTAAAATAAAGTATCTTTTTTCTTAATTTAAAGTTATCCACATTTTAATTGTCGTGAGATGTTTGACAAAGGCTTAATGACGTCATTGACTTAAAAGTCCAAACACACTTTTCTATTTTGAAAGAGTAATTTTATTTTTTTGTCCTATTTGCATTTTCCCATGGTGACCCTGATTTAGGGGTTGAATCCTTACAGCTATATACCTACAGCCCTGGACAGGGCTCAGATCGCAGAACTCTACCAAGACCTAGGAAGTATTTCAACACACTGCAACAGAGGTCTATAAAGGTTCAGCCTGGAGAGTTTTGAACTGTGTCGCGTAGTTATTTTCATCTAGCATCCCACAGTGCTAATTCTCAGCTCGGCTGAGAAAGGAGAATTTGTTGCACGTTATTCATCCTTTAGACAGCCCCGTTAACAGCCTGTAGGAACAGAATCTCTGTGTTAAAGAACATGTTTCTTGTTTCTACTCAGCAGGAAGAAAGGTTGCTGGTTCTACCAAAGGCTTGTTATTCAAAACTCTTTAATGGATAAGAGCACTCTATCCACCCAACTCCACAAACAAGACAAATGAATTTGATTCAACTGACCAAAGCAGCCTTCAGGGGAATGCCATGATGGTTATTGGCTCTACAGTTTTCCTTTGGTCCTTCTCTTGACTGAAGAATCTGCAACTATAACTCAGCATACCCTTATGAAAAATACAGAAGTGCTAGTCTTCCAACTGTATTCATGTGTTTGTTTTCCAGCTTTAGAAATTGATCATAACCACAGCACCAACCAGGTTCTGTTGGTTAAGCAAGACTTAGTACTTTGAGAGCTTTCTGTACCACAATGTTTGCCCACGATATGCTAAGTTTATTTTTGAGAGAGGAAAAGAACTTTCCAGATGCCTTCTGCTTGCTTACGCATTTTCCTCCCTTGAAAGTCAACATATTACACTGACAAGAGCTCAGAAGCTGTAGCTTTTACACTACAGAGTCCTTTGGGTGGGTTAATCCAGAGCGCAAACAGAGCATAGAGATCATGTGGCTACTTCATGCATTCCAGAAGTTACTAAGCATTTTTAATACTGTAATATTACAGTATCAGATTCCTGTATATGGTCCCAGTAGACTGAAAGCAGGTTATTCATGTTCAGATTGAAGTTGACTTTGCTGGTTTGCCTCTAGCATTGTGTTTTCCTGTACTGCCTACTGCAAGTCTTTTGTTTCTTGCATTTCTTCACTTAATGTGAGTATCCAAGAAGAGGATTCACACATCGTTTTTGCCAGTTGTCGTCAGAATTTTCTATTTTGAAATTTTCATTGATCACAAGGAAAAAAAANTTTTTGAGAGAGGAAAAGAACTTTCCAGATGCCTTCTGCTTGCTTACGCATTTTCCTCCCTTGAAAGTCAACATATTACACTGACAAGAGCTCAGAAGCTGTAGCTTTTACACTACAGAGTCCTTTGGGTGGGTTAATCCAGAGCGCAAACAGAGCATAGAGATCATGTGGCTACTTCATGCATTCCAGAAGTTACTAAGCATTTTTAATACGGTAATATTACAGTATCAGATTCCTGTATATGGTCCCAGTAGACTGAAAGCAGGTTATTCATGTTCAGATTGAAGTTGACTTTGCTGGTTTGCCTCTAGCATTGTGTTTTCCTGTACTGCCTACTGCAAGTCTTTTGTTTCTTGCATTTCTTCACTTAATGTGAGTATCTAAGAAGAGGATTCACACATCATTTTTGCCAGTTGTCGTCAGAATTTTCTATTTTGAAATTTTCATTGATCACAAGGAAAAAAAAATTCCCCTCAGCCTGCCAAACTGCTCCTCTTCACAAAGAATACTTTTGTATGCCTACTACTGAAATGCAAGCGTTTAACTGCAGCCTGATTTAAAAGTGAAGGCCAAAGAGGGCTTCAATGCAATATCCCAAACCAAAGCAACTCGCGTGACTCTTCACTACAAACGTGAATACGAACAGTCAGATAATTCTCAATGATCTCATTATAGCAGCATGTCAACAAGGTTAAGGTGCAAGGAATTTCACCCAATGAAGGTCAAGAATATGTACCAGAGTAAAACCACATCAGCGGTGCAATGCAAGTTCAAAATGATAATCTCTGAAGCCTAAGCATCAAGAGCATATTCTGACACTAGGAAAGTAAATATTTTTCTGTAAGTGAACAATAAAATACAAATCATTACAGTTACTTGTTTGTGGTTAACAGAAGTTTCCTCCCTCACATAACTTTTCAGTTCGTAAGGGTAAGCAACCATAAGATATTGTCAACCAATAGGTGAATTATCCTGCATGAAAAAATGGCTAGTGGTTGGAAATGGGAGATAATTCATAGAAATTCAAATAAGACTAATTCCTAGCAAAGCACTGAGCTCTTGGATCCACTCAAAAGAAATTATTTTGGCCAAAACGATCTGGAAGAAAAAAGAGAATACACATTTGGAACACAATACAATTGACTTACCCTGTGAATGTCTCACTTCTTTCCAGAATTATTTAATTCGAAATCAAACTCTTATATTTTGGATGCCTGACAAGAGTGTGTTAAAAATTCCTGTAAGGGCTAAGCGCATAGTGGCTTTTCATTCTGAAAACAAACAGAACCAAGACATTTACAACCTTATCTGTGAAAGGGAATTGCCAGCTGGGGAGAAGTATTTGAAACTCAGTGCAACAGCATCCAAACAGAAGGAAAACCAGAGCTCTCATCTCTGTAGATGATTTCAAGGGGGTTTCTGAATCCAAGCAAGAAAGTATTCCTCTTTCTAATTAAAAATATGGTCTGCATAATTATGATAAATGGGTAATAAAGTGAGATGAAATGTATTTAATCAAGTTAATCATTCACAAGAGAAATATAAAGCTTCACACCAAAATGATGTTTTTCAACTCAGCGCTATAAAGGAAACCATATCAACTACTTTTGATGAAGATAAAATATTCTATGGAATAAAATAACTATACATATACTCAGGAAGAAATAAAAAAGAGGCATCCAACCAACCAAAACTGCATCAAAGAATAGAAAACAACTAGTTTCTTGTGCTAAAGGATGGGAGTTTTTTCTGGCTGCACACATTTTCCAGCATTCTTTGGCCCCAACTTGGTAAAAACAGTTTGCTTTATCAGTTGACAGTTGTTTCTGTTCCTACTGAGCTCGAGCTCTCAAAAATGATGGATAGTGACTTAAGAACTTCATCCGCCAGTTCTCTCAGGACTCGTGGATGCATCTCATAAGACAGTAACTTTTTACTTCAACAATCCTTTGCAAAATGCAGTAGGAATACAATAATTAAAAGGAGTATTTCCTGCAATTTTAGAGAAAATTACTTTTATCTAGAACTGTAAACCACAAGCATTCAACCAAAATTTAGGCAGAAAATTCAGATCATGTTCTCCCATTTAGAACTAGGAAGAAACCTGAAAACAAAATGGGGGGGAAAAAAAAAAAAGGCAAACATACTTCTAAATAGCCAAATAATGATTACAGGACTCTCCCACGAGGACAGTGGGAAATCTGCGTAGCAGAGACTTGAACCTGAGTCTCCTGCACTCAAGATGACTGGTTTACCCTAATGTAAATCTTCTCCCTCTCTCACATACATGTTTGGTTTTTTTAAACCTAACCTTTGATTTCCCAAAGAAAGAAATCCATAGGGATATTTCCAAGAAAACTGCACTAGAAATTAAACTGAAGTATAGCTATATATACACATACAAAAGCACAAGGGAGTATTGTCCGTAAGACAAAGAGACTGAGCAGAACCTTCGGCCATGGGTATAAGCTGTATATTTGACACATATAACAAACCGCTGTCAACTCCAAATGTGATACTGACAGTTTGTGAAACAGAAAAATTTCACCAAGATTTTCAAACTTGTTGATTAAAGGCACACACATGTCTGACCTAACAAGTTGTTTTCCTGGAGTTCATTAATGCCAGAGAAACTGACAGCTTATGATTACTTGAAATCATCTGTAACATAAGAGAAACCTTAAAGAAAAAATTAATTTAGGGAAAATAAAAGGTTAACCTCTTGTTTGTCATTTTGGGAGGACAAATAGTTGGTCAGCTAATTAAAAAATGTATTTTCTCTAGCATTTACAGAGAAGCTCTTTGAAGACTGCACAAGGTAACAGAAACTAAGAGATGCCTCCAGTGCTGGTGCTCAAACTCTGCTTATAGCACCTGATGCAGGAGACAGCCCTGCAGTTCACTTCTCTGCTTTGGTCAGGATCCATCCCCTTCCCAGATGGGGGTTCACCATTCTTTTCAATGAGAGAATGGTAAACTTACACCAAGTGTCTGTAGCAGCCCTGCTCCTCCCTTCCTCTGCTTTTGTGAGTTGTACATGCACATGCCATTGCAGCAAGTTTTAAGAGAAAGAGGTTGTTATCTTTTTTTTCTGTAGGTCGTATTGATTTTTTTCTAAATTTTCTTTTAAAAATGCGTTTGTGATAGAAACTGCATTAAGTCTATATGCATGAAATACAGTTTAATACCATTATTTTTGCTAATTTTAAATTCCGTATTTGTTACTTCTAAAAATAACACATTTTTGTATTATTTTCCAGAACTTATTTTGGTGTAAGTTCAAATGGTAGGTCCATCTGGCCCCAAGTTTATTACCCTGGGACAATGTTTTTAGTACAAATATCATAGGGGAAAAGTCAAAGAAACACGGTGAATTACTGTTGTTAGAAGGAAGCAGCCCATCTGTTCTTCTCCCAACAATAATACAGTATCATCTGCACGCAGTGGCATACGGTCAAAGGGTACTAAGAAAGAACTACATGAGGTAACTTCTTACTCACTTTTCACTATATATACATATATGCACAAAAAGGCTGGAATCATAAAACTTAGATTCTGCCATAGGCAAGATGCAACTGATAACAGAGATGAATAATATTTCCTGTGGTCCGTGGTCATTCTGTCTTTTAGTCTGGTAAGACAGGCACTACTTCAAAAAAGACATTTGCATGTCTCTTCGTGTAACAAGATTTTCACTTTGGTTTCATGTATAAATTTCCTTTTAAAGTTACAAAAATATTTTGATAATTAGAAGGAAATGAAGACATTTCAGCTATTGTCTAGAGTGTTCTCTGTAAACTTCATGACTTGGCTGATGTTTATATTTTCAGATGTGAAAAAAATCTCAATTCCAATTGCAGGTGAGCTCAGGTGAGCTCAGAAAAAAAAAACCAAGAAAAACTAGTACAACCTTCTGTGGATGTTGTGTTTATAAAAATAATAAAGAAAAGATCCTTGACAAGAGAAATTGAATGTAAACAATAGCTATTGTTCAACTGGGACATAGCAGGTAGGCTTAATGCCAGAATGGAATTTCCTTTGCATAACAGGAATTTTTTTTTACACAAAATTCAATTTACGTTTCACCAATTCACATTTCTAATATACTCTCGGCATAGTAGAAAAGAAAGTTTGATTTTTTCCAACTGAACATATTCCAAATAAGATGATCTTGTTTCACATAGGGAAATATAATTTTAAGAATCTTGTTCATTGCTGAATTACTTACAAAAGTTATTTTTAGAGAGGTTTAGGATGTTGTCAGTTCCTTACTTTGGGAAGAAACCAAATCTTATTCCCAAGCTGAGTAACACAAAATTTCTAGTAGGGATTTTCCTGTTAGCAGGAGAATAGCATTCAAAAATTCAAGACCAAGGAAAACTGTCTGTGCTGCCAATATTATAAAGTAAAAAAAGGTGGATTCCAGAAAATTTCCAGTTACTAGCAAAGTGAGAATGAGCATCCTTTTAAAGATATGACTCAAATTCAAAATTTGACTAAAATGCAAAATTGTTGTGGAATCAAAGATGGATTTAACAAAAGGAAAGAGCAATCCTAACAGGAGAGCGCTCACTGCAACAGGAAGTTATTATAATGCTGTGTTTTGCAAAGCAGGATAGAAGAGCAAAAAGCAAAATGTATAATTCAAATAAACAGAGAGCCAGTCAGTCCTGCCACCCACACACTGCAGTCAGTCATGAAACAGCCTTTCCGCGAGCTTCTCTCAACCCAACGCATTGACCTGCTGTTCATTACCTTCAGCATAGCTGTACCAAGTGACACAACAGTCACACAGAAATCCCTAAAAATTATCATTTGCTAAACAATTTAAAAGGCACCTGGCAAATAACAATGTAATAAAAAGCCAACGCATTTGCTGAGGACAGGCCACATGGAGCTATTTTGGTTTCCTTGGCAGGGTAACTGACATGGTAGGTATGCACAGCAGCAGCTATGATGTGTCCAGAATTCAAGAGAGCTTTCTGGCATTGCCTGGGGTGACGGTCCCCTAAGCAAGATCATGAAACAGGGCACATCTCTTGGAAAATTTTACTCAAAAGGTAGTTACCAATAATTTGCTGTAAAGTTGGAACATGTAAATGTGGTCTTGGTTTTTCAAGCTCAGCCTCAGGTCCAAATCCCTCCAATAATTTCTTTATCGACTGGGATGATAGAATCAAACAACTACAAACATTAGAAGGGTCAAAAAACTAGGAGTAGCTGCAAGAAATTTCAAGGACAAGCCTAGACTTCAAACTGATTTTGACAAATTGTCAAAAAAAGTTCAAAACCAAAGAGATAAGTTAAATGAAGACATACTTAGAGTACAGTGCTTAGAAAATAAAAGATCTATACACAAGATATAAAATGAAAAATAATAATACTGACCAAGAGGGACAAATTGTTATAACTGATCACAAACTCAGGGACCAACTGTGGGGAAAGTGCCTGCTAAAAGTCACAGATTGCTGTGTCCAGGTTTTGGCACTAGTTTCTAGACAGAGTTCTTGGCAAGTTCAGAGAAGTTGAAAAAGAGGGATAAGAAGTTGGAAAACACCATTTCAAGAACAGTTGAAGGAAAGCAATTTTCTGTCAGAGGAGAACATGAATGTGATCTGGCCTTCCAAGACAAAGAAAGGCCACTAAGACGACAGCCATTAATTGTTTCCCTTTTCCAGTGGAAGAATGCACTCATTAGCTCAATTTGGACAAAAGAGATTTACATAAAACATCAGGAACTGTGCCAAAATGCAAGGGACTTAAAACACCACTTCAGGTACTTGCAGAGACTTGTGGAATTCACTGCAGACTTTTCCAAATTCTATTTCTATCCGAAATGCCTACGCACATTTAATCACCACCACCGCTCAGAGACAGGAGATGAATTAGGTGATCCTCCTGGCTGTCCCCTTGCAGCGATTTCTAGAAAGTCCAGTGCAGACTTTGGTACTGTGATTGATTTTATGTGGAAGGTGCAAAGATACTACTGTAATAATGTAATATGCTAATAAAAATAGATTCATTAATTCATATTCCATACCTACAGGGCTGTTTAGCTTGCTCAAATGATCTGCAAAATGACATTTCTAGTATAAATTCATCCAGATGATATATGAAAGAAGCAATTAGCAAATAATGCAACAGGTTCACAGGTTTTATTTTAAGCCTGCTGCAACTATTCAAGTACAGGTATGAAGCCAGATTATTTTATTTCAGGATGTTACAGTTCGATCTGGAAATCTCTTCTGGTGCTGTGTATCCTGCCCTGAAAATTAATGAATTAAAACCAACCACAGAAAACCCCACATAGCCACTATAGGGCATGCATGGATTAAAATAAATCAATAAAATAAAATAAAATAAAATAAAATAAAATAAAATAAAATAATAAAAAGCTTTGAGGAAAAAAGCTACAAAAAAGGCAATGGGCTTGCACTTCTGTGATTGATGTAAAACCACTTATAAAACAAGATGTGCAAGCCTCAGCATAAGAACGGATAGGAGGAGAAAAAATCTGAGGAGAAAAATAGGAGGAGAATAACTAAATGCCAAGAAACAGCCTGTTTAGAATTGTATGACTGATGATGTGGATCAGTGTAGGGGAAGCAGCTTATCGAAACAACCTGTTTGAAGTCACTGCTCCTCCTGCGCTAGAGAGTACAGTAGGTTTTTGTTCCTACAGCCTTTGGGGAGTGTGATAATAACCAGTAAGACCAGAGGGATACTGCTACTTTACAAACTCCCCAGCAAAGGGCTCTGGCTTGATCAGATTCTTCTCAGCTTCAACCCCCTGGTCTAAAGTTAAACCTAGATTGGTCATATCTACATTAGCAAGTAGGGTGGTGCACCAAGAATGTAACAGTCACATAAAACCATTGCTGTTGAGAAGCCAACATCGATACTGAATACATTTTGGAAGTACATGGGAGGGAAGGAAGAATTGCACCCCAGCCCAAGCTGTTGAAGTGCACTGAGTGGGCTCCCAGAGCACATCCCTCAGCTTCACGTCATTCAGAAAGAATCTAGTTTGGGTAAGAATCTAGTTTGGGTGCTCCAAAGGCACTCAACTGTGAGAAATTGCAAAATTTACCCTCCTGATGCAGCCATTTCCCTGAGGGGCCTCCAGATACAGTGATCCAGTTCTATCTTAATCAGCTTTGGAGATTAAAAAAAAAAAAAAAGGCACTACTCTATTACAGTTACTACAATATTTGGGTAATTCCCTTTCTTATTAAAAATCCTATTAAAACACAAATTGTGCAATAAAAGTTCTACAAGCTATTTTTAATGCCAACTGCTAATCATACACTGTTATTACAACTTAGAAAATAGTATTGTTCTGCTCTGAAACTGATGAAAAGATGTTTCTTTTCTGATCAGGAAATATGAGAGCTAGGGGGTGTCCTAGTAATACACACTGCAAGATGCAAAAGCAGAATGTTTTATGCATTTAAGAGAACAGTAGATTAGTCTTATTCATACTGCTTATCCACCTCCTCAATCCATTGTCTTCTATGTTTTCAAGAAGAAATCAGAATGAGTTACTTGATCAATAAACTGGAAATACATGTAGAGGATTGTCTTTTTTGTACAACTGGTGTGACATCAGCAAAACTCATCTTGCTAGGATGGGGAACCCAATAATGAGAGGAAAATAATCTAAACCACATCTTGGTGAAAAGTAAAATGGGCTTACAAAAATCTTCCGCCGTTCCTCATTTTACAAATTCTTTAATTTCTTCCTTTTCACTTTTAATGGCATGCCAGTAACAGATTAAATTTACATTTACAAGCCCAGGGAACGCTCAGAGAAAAAGAAAATGAGTACTTGATAACCCTGCTTGCTTACTGAATGCCAGGCAAACTGAGAAACACATTAGCCAGCTGTCATGTGGAAAGCCCCCACCTTGAAACAGGCAGCATTACACAGAGGAGTCCTTTTTGTGATTTGAGCAAATCCAACAAAGGAAAAAAAAAATCTTGTTAACAAAAGTACATTGTTTCCTTTCAATTTGTAAAGGAAAAATTCAAAAAACCTGAGGGGATGGTCTTTACAAGTGATATATACCTTCTGCAGGGATTCTGTACTACTTTCATTTGAGGAGCTTTCAGTATCAAGGCTGTTTGGTAAAAGCTGGTTGGTAGCTCGTGTTCTCTGTGCAAAAGGGTGTTTCAAAGTGTTGATCAATAAATAAAATGCTACTACCATTCTGGTTCAACTAATTTCAGTCATTTGTTGGGGATTTAAACAATGAAGCAGAACTTGTTTTGTTAGAGTGAAATTTAAGGAAATATGCTTTTCAACCTCTCTACTATCACAAATGTTTGAATATTTTCTNATGTTCTCTGTGCAAAAGTGTGTTTCAAAGTGTTGACCAATAAATAAAATGCTACTACCATTCTGGTTCAACTAATTTCAGTCATTTGTTGGGGATTTAAACAACGAAGCAGAACTTGTTTTGTTAGAGTGAAATTTAAGGAAATATGCTTTTCAACCTCTCTACTATCACAAATGTTTGAATATTTTCTATTTTGGGGGGTAATGTTACTTCTTATCAAAAATATTGCTAAGTGGATGCAAGAGTTTTCAATTTGTAGAAACGGATTTTTCTAAAAATTGCTCACAAATTTCCCCTGATACACACTCAGTGGAAAAAATCCCCAAACATTTTTAAACAAATTCAGTATGAAAACCCTTAAGAAACGGAGGAAAGAATTCTTTGTTTGACTATCTATATCAGAGGGGAAATTATAAAGTAAAATGGAAGTTATATATTTTTCAGGCAGAAAACTATGAAACAGATCAGTAAACAGAAAACAGAAAAAACCACTCCTGTTTTGAAAGGCTGGTGTAAAATCATTAATAAATTTTTGTTAACTATGGCAAACACAGTAATTGAGAAGTAGATCTGTTTATAATTATAAAATTTCATTGGAAAAAGCCTAAAATTATAACTTTTCTTACTAAGCTTCCCATTTCCCTCAGGATTACTCAAATTCCACACACAGACTTTTCTTTTCTCTCACTCTTTTTTTTTTAACACTGAAACCATTGCGATGGTTTCTTACATCCTGGCACTGAGAGTATCCCACATTTTGCAGCTGTTGCTTGAATCTCAGCTCCTCTGCTTTCTTACAGACAGTTCTTCAAGCCAAGCTACTGGCACACCGGCATTCACAGGGAAGAAGATTTCATAGCTACTGCCCATAGCACAGCCGCTCCGTGCACAACTAAAGGACTTCAGGGTACAAGGCTTTCATACCAACTTGTTGCACAGATACCAAATTCAATGCAAGATCATCTTTACACAGCCTAGGAAATGGAGAAAACCCTGTGCAGAACATCCATGTGTGGGAAACACCAGGACAGGCATGAGGGTGTCATTTTGGAGACATCAGTGAAGACCCACACACCGTGCATTAAAGTCACCCCACAAAGCCTCCCTTCATGCACTAAGGCTTATCGTGATGTCCAAAAACTAACTATATCTCCATTTTCTTTTACAGCAGCGATAGTAACTGCTGATCTAAAGGGAATTTTGAGGAACTCTTTCAAGAGTGGATAACCTAGGCACTGAACACATTTCCCTTAAGCCAAAATCCAGTTTTCAATTAAAGTTAAGCCAATCAGTTTTTATGACTTTCTGTATGGAAAGCTCAAGGTCAGCACTTCTCCATGAGCAAGAAATCAAGCAAAGGAAGCACTAAACTTTCATGGATGAACTTGTAGAAAAATTCAAAGAGAAGAAGGAAATGTACAGGATGTGGAAAAACGACTGGCAACTTGGGAGGAATATAGGACCGTTGTCAGAGCATGCAGGGATGCAACGAGGAAGGCTAAGGCCCATTTGGAATTGAGTCTGGCAAGGGAGGTCAGGGACAACAGGAAGGGCTTCTTCAGGTACATTAGCAACAAAAGGAAGACTAGGGA
>VZSC01001405.1:584797-602531 GCA_013398225.1 Steatornis caripensis
TCAGACTCTTCTCAGTGGTGCCCAGCGACAGGACAAGGGGCAATGGGCACAAACTGGAGCACAGGCAGTTCCACCTGAACATGAGGAGGAACTTCTTTACTGTGAGGGTGACAGAGCCCTGGCACAGGCTCCCCATGGAGGTTGTGGAGTCTCCTTCTCTGGAGACATTCAAAACTCATCTGGATGAGTTCCTGTGCAACCTGGTCTGGGGACACCTGCTTTAGCAGGGGCGTTGGACTGGGTGATCTCCAGAGGGCCCTTCTAACTCTTACCATTCTGTAACTCCGTGCAAATAGAAAAATCAGAAACTCATTAAAAAATAAAATATGCTAGTTTGCTCTCTAGAGCAAATATGAAGAATATACTGGAAAACACTTCTGAAGGATGTGAAAATAAAAAATATGTTCCAGGAGCATTTTTTGATAGAAAATCCTAAACTCTTCCTTATACTTAGCTTTTAATTTCTAGTTTTTATGTCTTCTCAGTACTAGTTAACTGAGAGATTAATCTAGATTCATTGCAAAAAAAATCCTGAGATCACAGAAGGCTGGAATCAGATCATATAGCAGTGACATCTCTGTTGCTGGAAATATTCTAGATTTGGCTTGACAAGGCCCTGAATAACCTCATCTAATGTTCTGTTTTTACAAGAAAGCTGGACCAGCTAATCTCTAGTCATCCCTTTCTACCTAGGCTTTTCTCCTGTTGTATATAGCAAGAGTTGCAATGTTTCAGTCTCAAAACATCCGGTCAGTAGATACTGACTAGTTTTGTATCCATGTTAAAACTAAATCAAGGTATTTTAGATCAAAGGAAGGGGAAAAATCAGAACAAATTGGACAGGATTCTCTGAGGAAATCCCACGCTTTGCTTCTATCTAAATGTACAATTAAAAAATCCTTCTTTAAAAATAATATTTTGTTTGTTAAAACCTCTAATCAACACTCTAGAGAACTCTTTTAATTTTAAATTGAGCATTAGGACATATGGATTAAAGCATTCATAGTTTATTTTACTAGGCAAATTACTTGTATTACTTCACGTTTATTAATCACTATTACTTAAAACAAGGCTAGATTGTGCCTATAAATCTATTACTGGATTCACGCCAGTAAGTGTGCTGTAAACACCTTACACTTCACAGGAAATACTGTCGTTCCAGAACAGTTGAAAACAAATAATTTTTCGACTAACAAACTGTTTATTGTACACTGGAGTGGTTGCTACCTAGTGAAGGATTTTGATTAAGTTACTTTTGCAGTACTGTTTATATATTCAGGAATTTCTGGAGAAGCTGATCTGGTTCTGGCATGCCTTGTTATCCACGGTCAGGTTTTAGATACTTCATAGTTGAATTATTTTCAGTATCAAATTTACTGCTCACATCAATACCTCCCAAAAACCCCAGAAAAGGTCCTACGTAAACATGGTTATTGGAAAGGAAGAGGAACAACACTGAACAGAGAAAATGCACCTTCATTCCCGCTTCTCTGTTTTAGCGCAAATCTGTATCGCTCATGTAAACTATGGAAAAGGAAGGTCCAACATTCTGGAAAATAATGATTTTACAGAAGTATCATTAGTGTCATTGATCACTCAGGATGTGATTTCAAATGTGTTTCAGTGACAGAGCACACAAACTCAGTCAGTCTTTGACAGAAGCTGTGCACATGCTTAAATCTGAATAGGTTCATTGATTTATTGGTTTTTTGTAACGGAGGGCCATGCATTTTTTTAGAAAAGGTTCTGCAGCCATAATGGTAGATAATTGCACAACCTGAAGTCTGATTCAGTCCAGAAATACACAGGCTGCAGCAGAGCTTAATACAGAGTATTCCACCAAAGCATCTTCTTTCCTTGCCTAACCGCAAGTGCATGTGCCCTCACCTTTTCACAACACTGCTGGTTCCTGTTGGTATCTTTATCTTTAGCTCAACACTTGCCAGTAAGTTTTCTCCCTGCATTTTTTTTTTTAAAGTCTAGAATCTACTTTCAAGCCTTTTTCTCCAGGAATACATACACGAAAAACTGAGATATTACTTGTACGTAAATCTGCTGAGAGCAGCTAATAAAAAACCAGGAGCTTTTTACTCCCCTCGTGATTCCCATCTGCCATTTACTCTTGCTCTGTAGCAAGCAGTGAAAGTTAAAAATAAATTCAAAGGTAAAACACAGAAAAGAAAGGAAGCATTTAAAAAAAAAATAGCTAACCAAAACCGTTAATTGCATGGAGTTGTTATTCCCATTAGATACTTGGTGCAACTACTCAGCTTTACAAAAGCCCAGACCACAGCTCATCTGACAAAGGAAAGATGCACTTAGCAGAACCTGGGTGAGATCCCAACCATAAGTAGCCATAATCATGCCAACAGCCACCCTACCAAACAGCTATCTCTGTTGAAGGGCCTCATCCTTAGCCCAGGGGAATCACAATATTCCCTTCTAGCAGCCACCTTGTTATTGAAGTACTGGCAAACACAAACATTTTAGCCTGTGTATCTTTTCTTTTAGGTCCGACGACATAGCTGCATACATGTGCCGATATCCTAGTTCTTATTCAGCTAAATGCAAACTAGCCATGATCTGTAATAATCTAAAGCTAATACAGTGAGGAATGAAAAAACCAAAAGCCTGCGTGGAGTATCAGACATGAAGGCCTTAATGCTGACAGTTATTTCAAGAGCTTACTAGAGCATTCATACACATGAAATATTCAAAAGTCAATTTGTGAGGTTTTCTTACGACCATGTGAGGTTGCCCCTTTAAAACAAAATTGATTAAACCATGATTTCTGAAAGTGATTACTTTCTAAAGGCTGTTGAGTATAGTAGATGGATACAATGCTAAAAAATACTGTGATAAATCTTCAGGTGACATTAAAGCAGGAAAGATGTCAAAGAGTTTTTTTCAGCTCTTCACTGGAAAAACTGAAAGCCCAGTGAATCAGATCCAGGATTCACATTCTTCATCCACATCAAGGCATTGTAGTTCAGTCAGGGAACAAAGCAATGACAGTGTTTGCCTGAATCAATATTGCTCTGTTACTTTTGGTAAATCTGTGCAGGTTAGTAGGAACTTCTGTCAATTCACGCAGCAACACAGGACATTTGTGACATAAGTAAGTGGAGCATTACACACAAAGCACATCCTGGCTGTGTTAATTCCAACAGTGAACAAACCAGAAGAAACAATTAACTGGCATGCGCTCCGAAGAAGTAAATTTGATTTAGTTTGTATTAATATCTATTGCTGTGGCATGCCTTTATTGTATACTTACCTAGTAGTATAGTGTAGTTAGTTCCAAGTAGCATGCTTGAAGATATCCAACCTTCATTTACATTTCTTATACAGATAGAAAGTTAATATTGAGCTTCCTCTGCACTCCAGCGCTATATAAAAAAAAAAAAAAAAGTCAACAGCCATGCAAACTGAGTATGTTTTGAACCTCAGACTTTGCAAGGTGAACTAAATTCAGTGAGGAAGTGGTGGGGTTGTTGGGGTTTTTTTTCACATCTTTTTGGTGTGCTGTAAATAATTGTTGGAAATAGTCACAACAATAGGTGAGACATTAACAGCATATCAATCTGCTGCTGAGAACTAGAATTTCTAAAACTGCTCAGAGTGATATGGTTTCATTTAATATTTAGTTGCATGAAAACAATTTTTTCTTATGAAATCTTGGCTGCTCCAGCATGAGTTTAGACATCACAGGAACAGTCTTCCCTGTGAAGGTGCTGGTGGGAATGTGCTGAACTTGTACTAACACAAGTTTTGTGCAAGGGCTGAACCCCAAATCATTTTTTTCTGTGACAAGAGCTGGATCTCAAAGCAAATATCTTACTCAGACCCTCAACATGTAAGCAGGGATGTTTGTAGACGAAGGTTAAGTTTAATATTAAACTTGAACTACCATGTGAACATCTGTATCAGAGTGCCAAGAAAAAACATTGCAAAAGTTGAAGAAAAATTGTTTCTTGTGTATTCTTGCAGAAACGAAAGGAAGTATGCTTACAAGGCTATAAAAACCTGCGGCCTGGAGAGTTCACTGTGAAGTTTAAAAAATTACAGGATAGGAATGTAATGGGAAAAGTGTCTTTCCCGAAACAGATGGCAAATAATGTATTCTATACAGTTAGCACATTTGAAGGCTCTCTGGGAATTAGTTCAAACAAACTCGGAAAACAAGAATGTAAGCACAGCCAGGGAGAGGAGTTACAACATTGCCCTAATTTGGGAGAAAGGATTAATTGGGTAAGAGATCTGGGTCAGTATAACCTACTGCAAAGACCACAGAAAGTGAAAGAAATTAAAAACCCACGGAGAACTTTGCTAACTCATATCCATAGTATACACATTGCTGTAAGAGGCACAGGCAGAAAGCGTTCATATTTAGCAATGCCGTTGGAGCCAGTATTTTGTACTAAATGCTATCTTCCCTCCCTGTTTGGTGAAGGGAGGTTATAAAAAGTTTAAGTGGAGGTATAAATACTTTGATTGGCATTTGAAATCCATTTTGAGGCCTCCTGCAAGACTAAGATGCAAAAAGGGATTAATCTTGTCGTAAACATTTTTTCATACATATTTATATATCATATGAAAAGCTGCTTCAAAGCTGCTCTGCTATATGCAGGCAAAAATGAATTTTCCTGCATGAAGATGAGAGGAAAATAATTTTACATCCATCTTTGACTATGTCAACCCTTTCCAGCATTATGGCAATTATTCATTCAAACTCCATTTCTCCCGTTGCTTATCTTCCTCAGGTAGCGGTGGTCTGCAGGAATCTGTCCAAGTAGTGGTATTTTCTGTACCATGCTCAAGTACTGACAAGAAACCAGGTTACCCAACTTCCAGCTTATTTAACAGCTAAAGCACTAGAGGCAGAACTCTTCTCAAGCACAATAATTCACCCCAAACAGATTATCATTTAGAACAAAAAGCTCTGAATGATGTCCTCAAAAAGTGAAGCGTTGATTGGGAGCAGAAGGAAGGAAGGGTTTCCATCTTTGCTTTCTTTTTTCTCTTACAATTTAAATTTTCGACATTTGGTGAGCTCAGATGAAATTTGATCTTTCAGCTTACTATTTCTAAAAGTTTGTATTTCTAGCTCAACTTCTACTTGTTCTCTTCTTTTTGCAGTTCCCTGCAGCTAGCACAGCAAATGCTCTTTTAACTCACAGAAGCAGTTTATGTCTCCCCACTGGCAGCACAACTTTGCTTTTCCTTCTTGTTTTGAAAGCGCAATTGTCTCTGCACACTTCAGCCTGAGAGCAAGCAACTCTGCAAGCTCAGTTTCATCTCTCTCTCTCATCTCCTCCAAATCCAGAGATGCAAAAGCTTTTTTTCCTCTTTTTCTTTTTTTATGGAAGCTTAGCCTTGTTACCAAAAATGTCCCAGAAGAACCATTTTACTGATTTTGCCTTATGCTCAAAATCCTTTTTCTTGACAAGTTAAACATGTAATTTGAATTGTGTACACAGTACATGAGATATTGTCCCTTACTTCCAGAACCGTGTTATAGCTGCAGCCAACCAAACATCTGCAGAATAACTGTCTAGTTTGACAACTAGATGGATTTTCTTTTATGAAAGAAAACTCAGAAATATTAGCAATTCTGCTCCAGGGCCACATTAGCAAGTTTTATGCTTCCTCAGGTAGGATGCCATGACCTACAAACTAGTCTTTTTTTTTTCTGCTTTTTCCTCCCGTGACAGGTGTTGCACAATTACTAGTGTTCCTTTGTGATTTGTTCTCAAGCCTGAAGTCAAAATTAAGTTGTCAAAGAGTAGTGGATTTGACTTACCTGTTCAGCTCTGGGCAGAAAAGTAGCTCTATAAAGCTTGACCTATGATGAAACATGTGTGGCCAAGAGCCAAAAAACTCCATCCTCTGGAAGTTAATTGCAAGGTTTTGTCTTTCCTCCCAACAAATTGCTCAGCAGCTCTTCCCCCACCAGATCACTTAACGAGCAGGCTCAGTTCATCCAGAGAGATGAAGTTTCATTTCCCTGTGCAGGAAGTGCTACTTTGGAAGATGAGATTCACCCTGTGCCGGTCTAAAATAAGCACTAAAGGTTTGTATCGTCAGCAACCCAGGGATTACAGAAGTGTGTGGTGGGTTGCTAATCCTACAGAGCAGATCATGGCCCCAAGTCACAGAAAACAGCAAATTCCAATTTTTTCCCCTTGTCCAGTGGCAGGCTTAACTGCTTTCCCCCCCTAGAGTTTCAGAGAAAAAATAAAGCCAAAATGAAACCACAGCCGATCAAGAGGTGGTTTCCTCTACTAACTTGTTACCACTGGAAGAAGGGTGCTGTCCTCTTTCCTTTCCTTTCTGCCAGGCTCTGTACTGCACTGGACCGACCCTGCCACCTGTGGAGACCACTCAACTCACTTAAATTTATTGTACTATTGCTAAGCCTGGGGACAGGGAAGGTGGTGGAGAGGGGGGGGAGGTGGTGAAAATAAAAAGCCAGAAGCAAGAGGAAGAACCAGAGGGAAACAAAATCCAACCTTCAGCACAAAAGACACGTTAACTCAGCTCCAAAACCATGTAATATGTATTTCTAGGTGTCACTGTGAAGTTTGCTCAACAGTTGTAGTCAGACTGTCTCAGTTACCTGCCTGGGGATCCTGAGATACCACTATAAAGCAAGAAAGGAAAGGGCACTGCACAGCGAATACGCGCTGGCATGGGACACACAACACGTGTGCCTGAGTTTACCCCAGCAGAGCGCCTTCTTGGATATGCAGTGAAATGGGTCTTACATTTCAAGAGCGCTGTGGAGGACCTGCTAACCCTTTTTGTTTATAGTAAGCACTGAAATAAAAGTTTCCCCCATCAGAAAAGCCAGCTTTTATTAAACTACTTGAAATAAAACTTCAAGTAGACAAGTAATACAGAATAGAATAAAAAGGATTTATAAACCACCTTTTCCTGCCAGTGTGTCCTCTCAAGGCAGGCCCTTTCTGCAGCTTGGCTTCGTCTCAATCCGGGCTACATGGAACTTCTCACAGCCCGGAGGCCAGACTCTGCACTGGCTCCTGCTCGCCAGCCACTTCTGGTCCCCATGATGCTGTCTGCACACGAACTCTCACCCTGCACTGCCTTCCCACACCACAGGCTGTGAGCTTCTGCTCCCTGAGCACATCCACTTATTTTAAAGGAAGTGTCTATCTGTCTCCCTCCCCTCCATCCACAGGGTCTCCATCCAAGAACCTCCAGTGAAGAACTAACCGATGAAACAGGTATTTGTCTCATAAAAATAGAAATGAATTCTAACTCAGTTTAAGTATTTTCCTTAAAAGCTCCTAAGTCAAGGAAATATTTCCTGTTATTCAGTGTGAAATGTCTACTAGTGTTTCCTCTGGAAGTTTTAATAAAATTAAACAGATCCAGGCAGCAGTACAAACCGCAGCAAACTACTTTGGTGTGTGCATAGCAGTCCCAAACTGGCTAGCAGGTCACTGAAGATTCACAAAGAGCAATGACTGAATTATCCCAGGCTCGCTGATATTTCAAGTTAAGTAATAAAAAAAATATTACTTTTTCTCCCCCTCTACTAGCCCCCAACTCATTCAATCTTCTTGGACCTCATCTTGCTTTGCAAATTCCAGTAACAGGTGGCAGCACATCATCTTTGTTTGAGAAGAGATCTGCTCGGCAGGCCTTTCGGGTCTGCTTTTTTTCCCTGAGATGGTGAAAGGTAGATTGATTTGCACTGGTACTTTGGCCAGTCCCTAGCTTCCCATTTGCTTCTTCACAGATTTTATGAAGGACATGAACTGCATGGCTGCCAGACTTTTATGACTTCATTTGCAACATTTACCATGTGCCTTTCCCAGTTTGAGCTTGTTTACTGCAGTATCAGTCGCTGCCAGGAAAGGTGAAGGTTATTTTATGGCTACGCAGATGATTGCCTTGCACTCTGTACTGTCAGTAACGTTCTCTGATTTGCCACGCAGCTTCCCAACATACACTTTCCAGGGATTCCTGATGACTTCCCATGCTGTTCGCACTTTGCCATCTGCTGCCCCAATACCACTGTCACAAGGCATGGGTCTTCTGGTGAGATGGAGCGAGAAAGTCCTTTTCTGCATTCAATGTCTCTTTTGTTTCTGTCTGCCTCTGAAGCCATAATTTTTCACATTCCACAGCCTTTCAGAGAGTGTGAACCATGAAAATAGCTCCTGCATCTACAATGTACACTGCGCAAGTTGGAATATCATGACCAGCACACAAAAAAAGCAGGACAAGGGTCCAGGCAAGAATAGGAGATAAATGATGAAGGAAAACATCACCCTATAAGGTCTATCATAACAAAAGTAATTTTCTAAAAGAGACTGCTGTATATACTGGAAAACAGCAATACTTGTAGCAGGCTTGGGTTACAAGTGGCTGCTAGGACCAGGGAGAAAGAAAAAATCAGAGTTACTAATTGAGGAATTTGGAAGGTTTCCATGGCTGCAAAAAAAGAATTTGCAAAGTATCGAAGAGACTATCCAAAAACTGTCTGCAGAGTCACTGTGAGCAGCCCCACCTCTGTCGGGAGAGCGAAGCAGAGGAGCAGTTGCTCATGGCCTTGGGCTGTGCTTACTGCTGTCGCCCAGGTGCAAATGCTGTCTCTGCTCCTGATGAGGCGACATTGGTACCCTCCACTCCCTTTTTACAGATTGATGCCTTATTCTGAGCTGCATTTCACAGCTGTGGCATTGCATGGAGGCCACGGCTCCTCAAGATTTCTTTAGTATAATAATTAAACAGACTATGACAGATCCCTCTTAACATCTTGACCGANCGACGTTGGTACCCTCCACTCCCTTTTTACAGATTGATGCCTTATTCTGAGCTGCATTTCACAGCTGTGGCATTGCATGGAGGCCACGGCTCCTCAAGATTTCTTTAGTATAATAATTAAACAGACTATGACAGATCCCTCTTAACATCTTGACCGAGCTGCTTTTTCAGAGAAAACAATTCTTTGGTGCTTTGGAGAAATGAACTGCAGGTCCCAAAGATATTCCCTGAAGGGCTTATAATCCTTTCAAAAATAAATATGACCTCCACGTCCTAAGTAGTATATTACGCAAAAAAAAAAATGTACTTAAATTTGTTAATTGTGTCATATGGTATTGAAACGCTTGGGAGAACACTGGAGTTTTCCCATAGTTACTTAAGTCTGCACCCCTACTGCTCTTTGAAAGTGATTACTAACTTATTTCTCCCCAAACTATTATCACAGTCACAGTTTCCTTGCCACACACTGCTCAGAAAAATCTGACACACGAATGGAAACATATTAATCATTTACAAAGTAGAACATTTCAGCCTCAGTGCATGCATATTGTTCATGAACATATGTATCTTAGAGGTATATCAGAGAAATTGGAGCATTATATGCTACACTATTTCCTATGCCCATTCTGTTTATTTCAGTAGAAAAAGTATGTCCCAATCTCATATTTTGAGTGCTATTAAAGGGAAAGGTGAAAAACACTGAGCACTTACAATCGTTATCAGAAATAGTTCAAATAAAATAATTGTCCAAGTGTATGAACAAAGTATTTTATGATGTACTACCCTTCCTGCTTTCAATTATATCCTGTTTCTTCCCTCACCTACTGCTCATTGAACATTTATCATGCCATATTTTCATCTCAACTGTTTTATTTCATGACTGTTATAAAGATATACAATAACTTACAGGAGTCAAGAGGTATCTGAGAGCAGATTACAGCTGCTTGGCAAAATATGTCTCTATGATTAAGATTTGTACAATTGCTGTGTAAAAACATGAGCTAACAAAAGAACACCTTTGCTCATGAGCATATTGATGTGAATAGCCTTTGGGTGAGGGTGATCATTTATATGACATTTTCAAATTCCATTAAACAATTTTATAACCAGAACGGCTTTTTCAGCAGCACTTCAATATCCGTTAAAATGCAGCCATCTCCAGTGCTTTTCCGTGTTCCCTGCAACAAGCCCCAGCACATGAACCTGGTAAGCCTGTGAAAGAAACCCTGGCACATTCTGGGTGCGGTATATCATTGCTCAGAGCGCAGGCATCCTCTCTGGTTAGAATCTATGAATTCTTCAAATTTCCTTTCTTTCCAGTCAGATGACAAGGACAGAGGGAATGATGAGCCTTTCCCGCTTCCTCCTGATAATGTCAAGTTACAGATATCAATCCAACAGGTAGCAAACTAGAAACATATGGTTTTTAAGGGAAAGTTTATTATATGGGAAAGTTTAGTAGACCCATAGCTAAACTAAGCAAACNAGAATCTATGAATTCTTCAAATTTCCTTTCTTTCCAGTCAGATGACAAGGACAGAGGGAATGATGAGCCTTTCCCGCTTCCTCCTGATAATGTCAAGTTACAGATATCAATCCAACAGCTAGCAAACTAGAAACATATGGTTTTTAAGGGAAAGTTTATTATATGGGAAAGTTTAGTAGATCCATAGCTAAACTAAGCAAACATCATGTTTTTCATATAGAACTTTGATTTTGTGTCTAACAGGATGGTTTTTGCCTCCTTTCCAGGTTTTCCATCATTTTCCAAATGAAGTGGGATGTGCATTTTGAAAACAGGCAGAAATTATCTTAAATTTCAAAATTTAAAAATCATTACAACTCCATCACAAATTCAGTATTACTGTACAGCTATCAATGAATATTTACATAATTTTACAACACGTCTTTCTCCCAGCCTTCCAGAAATTGTGAGATCAAGTGGGGAAGAACCCGGAGCCGAGTTACCAAGAAATAGCAATCAACTATTTCCCCTATCATGAATGAACAAGAAGAGCGTGTTAATCTTCTCCTTTGCAAGCATTCAGAGCAATGGACAGACAGTGAACTATTTCCTGTTCTCTGAAAAGCAGCCTGTTAGGTGAGACCCTTGATAGGAAACATTTTTAAGTGTTAACTAACATGGCTTTATCCATAGAGCCAAGATAAGATGGAAATCAATTTAAAAGAGTAAATGCAAAGTTCACAACAGCAGACAAGAAGCATCTTCCAAACTAACCCTCGCTCACATTCCGACACTGATGAGGCACCTTGTAGTCTCATTTTAAGAGGAAACCTGAAGAGGCCAGAGTTTTACTCTTGGACATTCCTGAGAACACTGCAGAAGCACACGGGCAGCTCCAGGACCTGCCCAAGGTGGCAGAAGATGAGAGTAAGTGTGACCATGTGCGCTGAAAAAGCAAGCAAGAGTGAAAGTCTGCAGGATTTTTCAGCCTCTTCTCCCAGATGGGCTTTCTGAGGGCTTCGGTCACCTGAAGAATCATGGCACAGCTGAGAACGTATCCCAGGCACACGAGGGCAACCCAGCCTTTTGATAACTTTTTCCAAGACCCGATTGGAGATTAGCGCTGCTCTAAGTTGCTGCAGTCCTTGTAAGTAAGTTTCAGGTTTTTCAGGTGAGGGATGAAGCCAGATTCTTCCAGTGTAAGCCAGAGTAATCAACTAGTCTTACATCTCAGAAAGGAATTTAGACCTTAACTCTGTTTTTGTATACAGAACACATTATTTTTCAGAGATGCCTGAAACCTGTAGCCAACGTCTGTTTAGGTGTTTAACATACAGGAAAATTTTACAGTAATGACTTTAATGGTATGCAGGTAAGTCCCTGCATTGTTGGCTAGAAAGGCCTGTCATTGCCAGCAAGAATCACTTAGCATTAGCTGTCCCCACAAGAACAGTACGCTTTGTGAAAGCTGTAAAAACTTCTTTTCTATTGTTCAATTCCCTCCCTCTATGGATGAGATTTTAGCTTTTGTTATGAAGTCATTACTAGGAAAAGGATATATAACACCTTCTCCTCTTAAAATAATTGATAGCATAATAACTGTCATTGTTGTGAATGGCAGGAACAGGAGTGGCAGACAAATGGGATTTGCACCTGGCAATTCTCTCTTGAACATGTTAGAGCTACTCCTTTCCTCACAACTGAGATGGAAAGCATAGTGAAAAAAAGTAGCTGTTCATGTATGCACTGCATAAATCGCAATGCTGAGGATCTTTTCATACTTCAAAGCTCAAAGATTCTTATACAAACAATTCTGATATTGGTCACTTAGCTTTTGTTGAGGTTATCAGGCAGAAAAAGATTATTTTGTACCTGAAAACATGAATTCTGAGATTTATTCCCAAGTTCTAAGTTTCCTGTGTCATTCTGAAAAAGTGACATTTAATGTGCATCTCATTTCCTGGCCTGTAAAATGGATATTGATATCCTGTGGTTTGGATGTGCCTACGAGTATATTGGGGTTCATTTATGAAATACATAGTTACTATGTGATCACTGAATAAAAGTTCAGATAAAAAATATCAAGCTTCTGTAACACAGAAATTGTGAATATATAACATAAAAAAATCATCTGGAATTCTAAAATGTTGCTTTTACTGAGAACAACTGCGTTTTCCCTACTGTTTTCAGCTTGCGATGGACTTCTTTTTAGGATCACAGAGAGCGTCTCATAATTTCGATACATGTATACTTCCCTTCTCATTTCAGTGTTTAGTCATTTTCAGAGAAGCCATGAACAACTGAGTTAAATATTCAGGTATTTTAACTTTTCTTCAAAGCCTGAGAGAACTAGAGAAAAGTAAAACCTAAATACAAGAAAGGTTCATTGATAAATGGACATTGTGATCATTCTAGTATACATTGCCTGAGTTTATCACCTGTGAAGCAGTATTTTTAAATCACGCTGCTTGCACCTTCTGGAAATATTTCAGAACAAAAAAAGCTTACTTATACTACTTTGCTCTGAAGTTTTTGCTTAGAAATAAAAGAGCAAGTTTTTGCAGTTGCTAATACGTCCTTAAACTCATGCATAAACGTTTAGCTAATTCCTGGAGTCATATGTAAGGACAGGATAGTTTGCAGCTCTGCATAGTGAATGCTTTAAAAAACCCCAAAAAACCAAAACAGCACACAGTCTTTCCTGAGACCAAACCCTAAACTGACTTGTTATGCTCTACTACGCTGCATATATGGTTGTTAAATTCATTACTACATTTGGTGCAGTTTCATTATAGCAGAAACAATTTAACACCCTGTCGTGGCAATTCTAAACAGAAAATTAAATTATACAATAGCTTTGGTTCAAGCTATGAAAACTACCTATATATAGGACAACATAAAATCTCTTTGAATAACTGGTTTACATGGGAATGATTTTTTTTGACAGGTATTAAAACAGGTCAACTTCCATAAGGCAGGAGTGGGGAGGAGAAATATCATACAGTATAAATATTGAACCTAAAGTACTATCCAAGAGCAAATGTATGAACAAGAGTGATTAAGGAAACAGAGAGCCATAGCAGAAAGACTACAAATGATTTCTGATTGACTGCTTCAGAGATGAGATTGATTACCTTAGATACAAGATTTAAGAGAGCGATGTGAAAACATACAAAATAATGAGTGGTGCGCAGAGAATGGGTTGTGAGCTTTCAACCTCCTCAGCTCACTGAGAAGAGACCAGGGAATGAGCCAAGGCGCAGGGCTGGGGCACACACAGGCACCCTGCTGCACCCACGGGGCCCTCAGCTCTGCAGGCACCAGCCACAGCACCGCGCACAGGATTGGTAACCCCCAGAAACGTAATGCCTGAAGGACACAGCCTCCGCATGCTGCATGGTTTCTTACACCTTCCTCAAAAATGTGTACGTGCTGGAAGCATCCTTGTGGAGACAAAATGCTGCACTTAGTGACAAGAAGCTCAATTCAGTGTGATTGCTCTCATCTAATCACAGATAAAAGCAGTGAGAACATGACTGTTCTGTATGACACAAGAAATGGAATAGCCTTTAAACACGGCACAGCATGGAGTGATACAGACAACACAGGCTCTCCCCAAACCTTGCTGTGGAGAGGTCAATCACCACTCCCAGGCAGCACGGCTGCTTTTCATTTCACTGCATCCTTAGTTATACTCATGTTTGCAGGGCAATGGCAGGGACTTCAGGGCCCATCTCCACTGAACCATTTCCACAGCCAAAATTCTTAGCTCAAGTTCTGCAGCTGGAGCTTTTACCCAGCCTAACAGAAACTACCAACAGCATATCACAGGGAGGCAAAATGTTGTTATTTAACTTGGTATGATTTCTAATGCGAAAACATAAACAAAGCGATCTTTATAACAATCGATCATGCAATAAAACTAGCAAGTATGCTCATGATAATACTTCCCTGGCATCACGCTATGATGTTTACGATGATCATCTTCAAGCTCTTCCAAACCGCTCTCAAAATGAGGCTAACAGATACCCTGGCAGGTTAATACGGCAGCTCTGCTTTCAGATGCTCATGCCAAACAGGTCATCCATGAATATTAACAACTAAGAACAGCACTATTAGATTAAATTGCGTATTTACCAGAAACGCATTAAACATCCTGCCCTTATAACAGATTTTTCTCTTTTAAAGACAATTAGTTTGTAAGCTATTTATGGGCACTCAGAGACTAAAGTTGTTAGGTTGTTAGGCTGCTTGTGAGCTTGTCTTTTCCTGTGTTTTGGTCTGAGATTTTGAGTAAGGACANTAAACATCCTGCCCTTATAACAGATTTTTCTCTTTTAAAGACAATTAGTTTGTAAGCTATTTATGGGCACTCAGAGACTAAAGTTGTTAGGTTGTTAGGCTGCTTGTGAGCTTGTCTTTTCCTGTGTTTTGGTCTGAGATTTTGAGGAAGGACAGTGACTAAAATCACACAAAAAAGACATTTCCCCTCACTGGCTACATCTATAGATTTTTAAGGACAGAAGGCAGCATTATATTATCTCATTTGACCTCCTCTTACACACAACTTAAAGAACACTGGTCTGAACCTGAATCTTACTTTCTAACAAAGCCTATCATCCCCTGTCATTCAGGGTGGAAATCATAGGAGAAACGACTCGGCTGTGCAAAAGCAGGGGGATTACTCAGAAGACAATGCAAGAGATGCAGCAGCTGCAGTGGCCCTCAGCTCAGCAGGATGGAGCACTCCACGTCTCTAGCGGATACAGGGAGACCAGAAGGAGACCACCTACCCTAACACTACAGGGTGCTGGGGATCTGCGACAGACCATTGCAGGGCACCAAGATGCAAGCATTCAGAGATTAAAATAACAAGACAGAAGCACAGCTTCCTTTCTCTGCAAGTCCAAAAGAGACACCTGCCATGTCTCTTAGAACATGTCATCTTGAGTTTTGACTGAATCATGTGCTTGTGTGCTTTTCACACCATTTTAATTGAATGACTGTTTCTGATTAAACATGTTCATTCAAAAACAAAAGAGGAAGAAAACAACTGAAAATAAAAATCGGTATTTATTGGCCTAAAGACCTGCTAATTAATCTATATCAAACATCCAACCCTGCTTGTATCTGGCAAATATGAAGCATATGAACTATATAAAACATGAAATATCAATTAAGTAGTGAGATTGATATGCTTCCCCCAAACATTTCCCCCCCCACCCCCAATACTGTTACTGTAGAATAACTATTGAGGTAAAGAGGTAAGGGCAATTTTATGCTTATGGAGCCTCACCCTACCCTGAGCTCTGTGTGAATGCCTTCATAGATGCCTGCAGAACTTCACTGATTTCTGCAGGACACGCAGGTTGCACAGGGGTGCAGGACACTAACAGCCAGAATACGTTTTGAAGATAGTACGAGATAGCAAAGGGTCACTATTTGGAGACCAGAAGTTATGGGGGTCTTTTGATCACAGGACATCTCCTCTCTTTCCAATGCATGAGCGCATGTATGAACAATGTATTTTTTTTTCTTTAATGGCAAACCTCTCTTCCGCAGTGTGCTAAGTGTGCTAATATGCACAGGAGATGATTACAGGAAGGCTGAGAGGAGGACGGAGATCCTCCCCAATGTTGCCAAGATTTTCACATACCATCTCAGAATTAGCAAGACTGAAAAAAGTCATAGGTGAGGAACAATGTACTCACTCCAATAACAACCTGCTGACTTTCACAGCTTAGATCTCTTCAAGACAATACTGAAGAAGAAATTAACTTAGGATGACTCAATCACCTGCTTAAGTGAGGCTCTACACAATAGCCATTCCGCCTGATGTGGGCAGCAGTTCAAAACATAACAGAGTAATGGTTCGGTGTCCACAATTACAAAGAGTTGATGCTATTATTTCAGAATATAACCTCTTGCCCATCACAGTCTAAAACATCACAAATAAAAACCATTTTTCCCTCAAGAAGCAAACTTTAAAAAAAAAAATCCGAATTTGTCACAGGCAATTTATTTAGAACAGCTGAAAGAAAAGCTGTGTGGGAAAGACAGTGAATGATCTTGTTAAGAGCCTCTGGAAAAGTACTGGAAGATGGTCTTGTCTGCTCAAAAGAAAATTCTCATCATGTGCAAGTTTACTTCCCAAAAAGTCAAGCTGAAAGCTTATCGGATTGGCAACGGATTACCTTACTTACAGCCATGTAAGTAATTTAGTGACACAGTGTTGAAATAAGATAAGACTGGGAGTAATTAGATACTTATTTAACAGACAAAACAGCAGAATACCGTGCAGAACACAGACTTTCTACCATCTGCTGCAGGCCCTTTAAAGGTCGTCTGGATCACCTGAAGTGCACTTGTGCCTGGTAAGCTTAATTAAAAGCTCAGTGTAGAGTTCAAAAAAGAAACAAATCACTAATCCTCCAGTCAAAAACAGGGAAATACATATGTGTTTAGCTTAATGCTTTGCAAAGCTATTCTTGACTGGAGGATTTTACCTTATTATGGTTGTGCAAATGCTTGTAGGTTCTCACTAGAAGATGCCGGTATATTATCTCAGTGTTCAGATATTTAAAAAAAAAAAAAATCAAGTCAACACTCTGAGGTCTCAGTTAATATTTCCGGAAATCTCTTTTATTTAAGAGAAAAAGAGGTTGCTGATTTCTAATAGCATTTCACTGAATCTTGTAAAATCTGGACTGACTGACACTATGCCAAAAGAAAGCATGTTCCTGTTCTGTGTTTTTAATGCCATCTTATCACCTTTTGCTAATTCAGATGCCCCTGACCTCCAGCAGCCTGCCCTTCCTTCCTAGACCAAGAACAGAGCATAGATTATTAAACCAAACCAATAAAATGCCTTCCTTCCATCTTGACAGCTTTTTAGTAAAGTACAGAAATATTTGCCAGCTTTGGGAAGTGGAGTCCAATTCTTGCATTTGAGACAGAATTGAACCATTCTGATTTGGCCAAGCCTAAATAAAAGTCTGTTTACCAAGCCATAGAGCAACGACTCTTGGACAAGACAGCATAGAGCCAGACTCGCTCCTCCTGTAGCGTAGCTCATGAGGCACTTTGGCTGTGGACTGGATGTTCTGCACCTGTGAAACCGCAGTGCAGCAAACCTGCTCAACCTGAGACCTTGTGAAGGAAGAATCATAAATATGTCTCTCTTCAAGGACATCTTAGGCATGCACAGTCCAGGAGGTTCCTGTGGAGCATTGATGATAACTTTTTAACACAACTGGTGGAGGAGCCAACGAGGAGAGGAGTCCTGCTGGACCTGATACCAATAAACAGAGAAGGACTGGCTGGGGATGTAAAGGTTGGGGGCAGCCTTGGCTGCAGCGACCATGAGATGGTGGAGTTCAGGATCCTGTGTGGAAGAAGCAGGGCAACAAGTAGGATTACAGCCCCAGACTTCAGGAAAGCTAACTTTGCCCTCTTCAAAGACCTACTGGGAGG
>VZSC01001405.1:603920-643145 GCA_013398225.1 Steatornis caripensis
GGGGCACCTGCTTTAGCAGGGGGGTTGGACTAGATGATCTCTAGAGGTCCCTTCCAACCCCTACCATTCTGTGATTCTGTGATCTTTGTCTCATGATGCATGAGGGGGAAAAAGAAGCGCACAATCCCTGCTTTGTGGAGGCAGCAGCACAGCTCCCACTGGTGGCAGCCATGAAAGACATTGGAGATAACTGGGAAATACTGATGTTCTGTCAAGTACCATCAACGCAAAGATGATATAATAACCTATCGTTATCATCTAATACTTCCTTCTCTTCTTTTTCCATTTATCCTTCCACTGGCATTGCCAAGTGGAAGTAACTTCAGGTTCTGCTAGTGCCAGTGAAGATTTTCTGACAACCCTCCCTGCAATACACCTAACTGATGAAGGAATTATTTGCCAACCTTTTCTGTGAATGTGGAGCTCAAGTCCTCGTATACTGTGTGAAATATGAATGTGTTTGACATACTGTGTTATTATCACTTCAATCAGTAACAAGCAAAAAAAAAAAATCACATCCTGTTAAAACAGAGTGATTTATTCTTCAAAATAGCCCCATTTCTGTAAATTACCCTGTGACGGTTCAGATATCACTTGCCTAAGAAACACAGGCAGAATCAAGAACACATACATTGTAAGCAGCCAATCAGAGTAACATACCTAGAAGTGAAAAATCCGCATGCATCTGCCTCAAATAGGAGGGAAACCGCTTAAATACCCTAGAATTCTTTTTCTTCTTTGTTCAGTCATAAGAAGGTTTTTTCAACTTCTCTTCCTCATAGAGTGTCAGAAACGTGCAAGTTCCCTTCTTAAAAGTTAAAATTATTTTAAAGATTCTTGCTTGAATGTATGACATTTCAAAGTTAAGTACTCAATTTTTTTTGAAGTTACAGCACAGCAACATTAAAATGTAAGCCATTAAAGCATAAAAGCAAGCAAAAGAGATCAGTGCAATGTTATTAGTAGAAACAAATGTACTTGATCAATTTAAATCTAACATTATTCCTTTAGATCTTGCTTGACTTTAAAGCAAACATGAAGCTACGTCTGGGATTGAACCAGTGTAGCTCAAGAGCCGTCATGACAGAAAGAGTAGCTGGTAAATTAAGAAAAAACATTTTGCTGTTGAAGTAGGTAAGTGTTTTGTATCTGAAAACAATAGCCAGCTCTGAATGAAAGGCAAGAAAAGCTTTTCTTAACAATGTAAAGTAGACAAGTGCAAAAACTGACTGCAACAGCTATAATGTATCACAGCATCTATAATTAACAAGTCTAAACTACTGATCTGAGTACATCACACCACTCTGAAAACTACTGCCTCTCTTGTAAGCACCTTTAAGACTAATAATGGCAACATTACCAGTTTATTGCAGAGCTTTCTCAAGGAAAATGGACTCCCTTCCTACAGGACGGTAACACCTGCATGCTCCATTGGCAGCAAAGACATCAGCCTGAAAAGCCAGATGTGTACCCTGAGCACAGCAACATGGTCCCTTATTCCTCATGAAATTTTGCTTCATGGGATCATTTCAACACAGTAATGTGCCACTGTATCTGAAGTAAACAGATTGGACTTTAACACCTCCATCCACGAGGGCCTGAAGAATGCTGACATACCGCAGCAGAGTTGGGGGTTTATTCTGCCCCCTGTTTTTATTTTCTCATTCTACATTCAACTTCGTAACTTGATTAACGTTACCTCCTCAAACAGTAATCAGCACTTCAATAAAACAGGGAGAGGGGAATTGGAACCATTTCCTTTCACTATATATGGTAAGATATACCTTTAAAGAAAGTATTTCTGACTTGGTCCAGGCTTTCCTATGTCATCCCCAACTGCTTTTGCTATATGAGGCTTTACAGCTACAAAATGAGTATATTACATGCATCATATATGCTGACTTTTAGACAGAGGTAACTATACTTTATTCTTTACTGCAGTACAATGCTGAAGCATCCTCTCCAGCGGAGAGTGTTCCACATCACAGCCAAAGTAGTAGTTCATGACATTATCTCTTACAGTCACTCTATTAGATAAATGTGAACTTACCTATGATTTTACTGGGTTTTAAGAGACTCTTGCAAGCGCTTTTGTACACAGGCTTGTTGAGGACTGTAATACTGCTTATGGTTTTAGATGCTTATTACTGGAAATATTCAGGCTAATAAAATAAATTCCAAAATATTTCTGCTTCCTGCAGTTCAGGACAGGCTAAGCATCACAGAAATACACACCTGCAGGTTTTTTTAAGTCTGCTTTTGGAGCCAGACATTTCCCTTTACAGCCTGTCTTTATGCCATGCTGTTCCAAAAGATGCAGAAAAGCATTAACTCATGTTTTATAATATAAAGCATGCAAGCTGTAAATATAGAGCAAATGACGAACTAAGAATACAAATCCTTTTGTCAAAATGAAAGTCAAACTAAGGGATCTTAAGAGACAAAATTCATCTCTTGCATTAGATGCTAAGCATGAAACCCGTATGAAGAAAGGCGTGCCAAAATTCTCTTGAAAAATTCTTTTCATACCAAAGATTTACATATGAGCATATAACCCTTTGACTTCAGCCAGAAAAAAACAGGCTTATCCACTGTACAAAGCTACTGCCCGCAAAACGTTGATGCCCATGTGCTCAAGGTGCATGAAAGAACCTGTACTTGTAGTGCCTTGTGGCAAAAAGAAACCCTCACACAGAGCCCAGGGAATAACTATCACCTGCGTATAGGACAGCCTAAGTGAGCGCACATGTGACATGTGCTCTGACAGCAAAACTCCGCTTTTTACGAGCGGTTTAGCAATNGTACTTGTAGTGCCGTGTGGCAAAAAGAAACCCTCACACAGAGCCCAGGGAATAACTATCACCTGCGTATAGGACAGCCTAAGTGAGCGCACATGTGACATGTGCTCTGACAGCAAAACTCCGCGTTTTACGAGCGGTTTAGCAATGCGAGGAAGTGAACAAAGCATACACAGGTGTAAGTTAGGAACAATTTCTGGGCCAGATAAGACTCCCTTTGCCTTTTCAAAAAAGCTCCAAATGTTCAAATCCTTGTCCTTAAACTAAAAATACTGATAGCTATGAAACAGATAGGAAAGGATGTTTAAAACATATTCCTCGAAGTAACAAATTAGCATCAGTAGGATATTTTGGAATATGCCCCGTCTCCTTCAGAGACACTTGTCAAGTTCTTCCCTGGTATTGCTGGTGAGTAGTAAAGGTGGTCAAATGCTTCACATACCAGCAAAAAGAAGTTTATTTTAGTTTTATTACTGAAGTAAAACTGAGAAAGACTTATAAAAATAATTAGGAAAATCTTCAGGCTACCAAACTACATCCTTGCTACATTTAGAAAGCTAGAAGCCAGCTCTTCCAAAAGCTTTCAAGGTTTTCTCCAATACTTTGAAAATGAACTGTAAAGAGACTCTTTTAACAAGAAAGGGCTTTCATCTCTCAAGCAATGAGTGGAGGTATTCAAAGCAAATTACAGTTCATATTAAACTGAAACAAGTTTTATTAGGGGAAACAACCAAAAAGGTTACTAATTAAAGCCAACATTTGGAGCTTCCTCACAGCTCTCCAAGTCAAAGCAATATATCTGTAAAGGTGAGCCGAAATCACGGCCCTCTGCACACAGTAACAGACTGGCTGTTCACGAGCCAAAGCTGCTCACGAGCCAAAGCTGCTAACAAGCCAGCAGCAGTACCATGAAGGTGCCGAGACAATGAAAGGAAGGCAGCAGCTAATTCTAAATCTAGCCAAGATTGAAAGAGATGCTTTTCTCTCCCTCTAAGAAATTATGGAAAGAGGGCTTATTAAAAAGCACTTTGAATGGTTCGGGCATCTCTCTCTGCTCCCTTCAGTTTTATAGCGCTCATCACAGCTCATCCTTTTCACCCTTGCACACACAAGTTGCCACAGACAGCTGTGAAGGAACAGATCGGTGCCTCTGAAAAACAGAAAACACCACTAAGATGTTGCAGGTCAAAGGCATTAGGGGATCTCTTTCCTTCGGCTGTTTTGAGATACTATCATAGTACAGGTGAGCCAACAGCTTCACCTATTACCTGCCAGACTGTTTAGCCTATGTATTCTTGCAGAAGGTCACGCAGATCTAAACAGAGAAGCAGAGCACTTAAATTCTTAGTGGAGATGAACTGAAGACTCAGCTACCTCTTGACAACTTCTGGAAAAACTTTTGGTACCCACTCTTTTTCCAAAGAAAGAGGTATCTTCCTGAAGGCAAGATCACTCAGCTTCGCGTTGGCACTGAAACCTGCTAACAAATACCAGAAGGATCCGATTTGAAGGAAAGGTTGTCTGTTCTGTTTTTCTCTCCAAGTGGCTCTCAAAAGGAAGCAAAAACCACATGGAAAGAAAGTATTAAAGTGCTGGCCTCTGCCTCCATTTAGGAAGCCTCAAGTGCAGCTTTGTAGTGGTGGCTAAAAGAACACCACGGAGGTAGGAGAGGAAATCCCAACATGGTTATGAGGCCCCTGGGTAACCGCTCTGTAATGGGGGACCAGAAGATCCGTGTCTCACTTATAATGCTACAAAAGAAATGCCTAAATAATGATGTTTTAAAGCATCCATTTATGAATATGAACAGGAACAGCTGCCCTCAACACTCCAGAACATGCAAAGCTCCTTTCTAATGGCACAGAGCAGTGCTCACGCCACCCGTAACAGGTTTGACCTGCCAGAGCACTGAGCAGGCCTCAAACTCTGCAAAACATGCATTGCTATTCTGACTACCTTTTCTACACCTAGTAAGTGATGGTGGAAAGTTGTAGTAAGCCCATCTCAGTATTTATACCTTGTAGATTTCTAAAATGAACAACCTCTAAACCATGAAGGATGTATTTCTAATATAGCTGTATGTAAAAATAAATCACATAATTGCAGCCCTCCAAATTTACAAAGTTAATTTTCACTTCTATTGCCTGCATGGATGGTATCAATACAATTTTTGCTTACAAAGAATACCTGCAATAAATCATAGCCCTTTCCCCCCCCTTATTAATTACAATTAAAACATTCCTACAAAAGTAGTTCTTGAACAAATAAAGCAATTTATCATTTGTGCAAGCTTAGAAATTCAGATTCAAAAACGTTTGTTCCAGCAGGAAACACTTCGTCAAGGAAAACAAAAAAAAATGGGCAAAAAAGAGCAGGTCAGTCTCCACAGAGAATCGGCTGGAATGATAAATGGAGCTCACACATCTCACACTTGGACTATTTGGAAAACAAAATTACCTGCTGGCACTTGTTTCTTTTTCAGCCCTGCTGCCCATAAAACACAAAAAGCAGCGCAAGTCCCACAAAACTCTTGACAGCATCACATGCATTATGCACAGACTTATTTGCTCCACAAAGTTATTGTGAGCTTTTTCAGCTCCTATCATGGACCAGACCAGAAGCAAAACTGAGATGTAAACCATGAGAAGGAGACACAGCCACAAAGCAGCTGTTCCAGCTGTGCCAAGTACCATTCATCTGCAGTGACAGTGATACTTTTCCCCCTGTTGTCACTCATATCAGCTGAAATGCCACTCATTAGCAAGCTCCTAAGCAATTTCTCCTTAGCATCTCCCTCACATCCAACAGATGCTCAGCTTGGGAGGAAAAGCAGAACTTTGGCATGGAAAAGCAAGACAGAATGAGGGCACGGGACAGGAAAAAGCTGGTGGTGCAGAAAGCAAGAAGACACAAGAGGAAGGCAATCAACCAGAAAGACTGGGAAAGACAGGTGGTTGAAACCAGTTGTGTACAGCTGCGGCTGAGATCTGAATAGCAGGGGATTCCTTAATTTTGGTACTAATCTTTCTCCACACTTCCTTACCCTTGGAAAAAATACAGTCTCCTCACCGATCCTCTTAGAAGAAGTTTAACAACATTGAGGAAAGTAAAGAGATCTGAGGCAAGAGAGAATTAAAACGAAAGATCTTATGAAACAGGTGATATTTTATGGATGCAAAATGGTACCATTTTCATGTACTTAACCCTACACACCATCGTTTCTTGACAGACTTGAGTACAAATCAGTTCTTTTGAATTTTTAAAAGCACATTAAAAAGAAGGAAACAAACCCAGGAAATTTCTTTCCCCAGCATTTATTTTTCTCGAATTTACAGAGTGATGTATCAGGTAAGTATTTTGGGTCACAGTTTAACCGTCACAGCTTTGAGGCCATCATGATAGCACAAATGCAAGAGCTGTCTTCTCAAAGTAACCTGGTGACAAAAGCAGATCATGACTACAACAGACTGGTCAGGACCCTCTCGGCTCATCTCTAGCACCTGAGGGAACTCTGGTGAGACCTCTGCTCGTTAGTTTCTGGAGAGCATCTATAGCACTCAACACCACAAAACAACTTTTATGTGGTTTCTGCTGCCTTCATAAATCCCTCTTTTATAGTATTGTGTAAGGTATCAGCCCCAGCAAACGCCAGTTCTATTTTATGATACAAGAAAAAAGTCTGTAATGATCTGCCTAATGATAGCATCTCATGAGAAATTTTATATTACAACAATAAAGCGCCTGTTTGTTTTAACCTTCTATTACTCCCTAGGGACTCATTCACACTGTATTGCATGGAATTCACACGTACCCTCTGAAGGTTTCATATCTGTTGCCCTCATTATTTAATATTTTTTTTAAAAAGTACTTTTTTTCACATGATACTGTGCAACAGTGCTGAAAAACACAGGGAAAAGGACAGAGACACCTTTTACACTAAAATATCAAGGATACAATGTTCCAAGCAGCAGCATCCATTATCTGCACATAAGATGCTCTTCAGTCTTGGCTAACACAGGTAGTGGAATTGGTTACTTGTACCTCAGTCTGAAACGATCAAAGTGAGGAAAAAGGATTGAAGCGTTATGCCTTTGATCAGGATCAAAATCAAGACTGAACTTTGAATATAGCGTGCTAGTACATTTCCATGGTCCTTTGAAGAGGAAAAAAAAATTCATGAACGTGTAACACTTGCTATGAATGGGACAGTAAAGCTGACATCTTATTCTCTTCTAATTCGGTAAACCCACCATGCTTACAACTTTCAGATCTTGCTTAAGAAACTGAATGCCTGCTGTTTAATAGGGCCGCATGACTTATGTCATCCTCATAAGCTGTGGTGCCCCACATGTCGTGTTCAGAGACCAAAAAACCCAAACCCATAACGGAAAAGCAGAGTTATGTTAAAGGACCAAGGCAATGGGGTCATATAGTAACATGCGTTTGCCATGGACAATTTGACTACGATGAAAAAGCATTCAAAACAGTGACAAAATAAAATGAGTAATCCCCGCTACCTCTCAGTTACCAGGTCACTAATATTTTGAAAAATGCAGAGGAGGAGTTTGAAATTCAAAAGGAAGACGCATTCCCAAAGGCCATTCACCATGCAAAAAGTCTGGTACAGAAAACCTTAGCAGATTAGCTACTCAGGCCTGAAATGTAGAAATCATGATGAGGTAAAAAGGGTAAGAAAAGGTGTGAAGGCACCTGAGTGGTTCTCAGACTTAAGAACAAAGAAAAAGATAATGCAAGTGCAAAACACAGATTGTTGCACAAGGTCACATCAGACTAAGCCAAATCAAAGCATCAGGGTGGCTACAAGGACTCTCAAGATAGTCGTAAAAATTAATAAACACAAACAGACTTATGCAAAGAAGACTGGAAAATCGGCAGACAGTAATAAATAGGATCGGGGTGCTTTTGGTCCTGTATCAGCTCTATTGCAAAGCAAGTTTCTCAGGGAAAATTACAAGTTCAAGTTGACAATGGTAACTTCACTGTAACTTTGGTTCAAAGCTGGGATTGAAGCTTGCTATTTAAACAAAAGAAACCGCTTCTTTGCAGTCAATAAAGATTTTACAAAGAGTTCACTCTGAATATGCACAAATTATCTTTAGACATCCTAAGACAGCCATGTGAGCAAAAAAGTAAATGACTAGACTATTAAATGAAATTACAGTATTGGCTAGAAGACAAGAGAACAGGCCAGGAACTGAGACATAGGCAATGATTACAAAAATTAACCTGCTACAATTTAAAAGCAAAACGGTGTGAAAGATCATTACAGCACGCCTGAATCAAAAATAATGCAGACAGTCAGCAATGCAACGTCTGATTTTTATTACTATTTAGTCCATTCTATGATTAGGAGCTTGCTTCAGTGTTGAGCGATGATTTGTTGACTTTTTTAAACAGTGCCTATTTTCTGCATGGTAGGAGCTTGCATTCTGTCATTATGTCACTGAGTTGTTTTTTGACCAGGAAGCTAAAAAAAAAAGCCGCCCTACAATATAATTTACACTCAAAGTACTCCACCCCTCACATACAGTGTCCAAAATAAGGCCAGGTATTGAAGCTGTCTCATGTTCACTTTTCAGAAGCAGTTATATAATTTCTGCTCCTGTAGTATAAAAAAGATACAGACTCAAAACACTGGAGGAAGTTACCAACACTAAATCCTGTCAATTTTATTTTTTATTTCTCTGAACAGAGAAAACAAGGTTTAAGAATTCTTAGCTAATACATGTTTTCTTAGACTAAAACACACTGCAAACAATTAGCTTAGTTCAGACAGAGCTTGCATGAACCTTGATGGGTGCTGACCAGGGGAAAAAAAAATCCAGCTTTGATTCAAAATAGCTGTTGTTGATTCTGGTTCCCTTTCCATTGTAGATAAAGATGAAGTGCACGATCACTCACAGGCCACAGGAGTCAGTGAAAAGCTCCACCTTGAAGTGACAAATCTGAACTAAACTAAAATTTCCTTATGAAGTTACCAAATTTATTCTGGAATGGTTCAGCTCATGACTGTTTTGAATGGGTTAAAGCTTTGCAGCATATTAAACCCTTCCAGTTGTTCTTCTTCTCTACTCAAATAAAAAAGAAAAGACGGAGGAAAATTTAATGTAAAATGTTTTTCATGTAGCTCATAATTTCATTGTTTTTCTATGGCATATTTAAGATATTGTTAGTTATTATATTCAAACAATTACTGGCATGCTTCTCTCTCTAGAATTACATTTCTCAAGTAAGAGTGGCAATTTGGGAAATCATTATGATAGACGTTCATTCAGGTTTGAAATAATGACACTGAGAGATAAGCACTCTAGGACTGAAGAGCTGCTTTCAACAGTTTGAATTATTATACGTCAAAGGTTCAGTCAAAATTAACCTCCAATATAATCCTAATTTATCTAATGAAAAGTACTATGTATCTCACTCACACATAAGTACATTTAGCAATTTTGCATGTTCTTCTCATACGAAGTTTCTTCCCATAATGACTGAAAACTTCAAGCTTGTGAAAGCAGCAGTTTGTTCCTTGTCTGTCATGAACGGTTCTTTGCTAGGTGCAAGAAAGGACTTTGGTACATGACAAAGACTCAGGCAATGAAGTCAGCGGCTAAAGAAATGACTGCGTTCTGCATTGTTACGTTCCATAATTACATAAATTTAATCCTCAAAGTTTGCTTTAGTCATAGCCATTTTGCTTTACAGTGAAAAACTGGCTTTTGATCAAGATGGTGATTCTTCTCCTTCCTGTCCGCAGCACTATTGATAACACCTTTCTCATCAAGTTTTGAATAACCAGAAAAAATGCTATCAACAGTGAGATTAGGTCACGTTCAGAGACCAAATTAAGCCTTTCTAAAGGAAAATTATTAACTGCAGCTACATTTAGTCTCTTCCCTCCCTTCTCCACTCTCCTCCACATACATCTTACCCTAGAACCCTCATTCTACTCCTTCCTCTAAACTTCAGCAAAAATCCAGATAGCAGGCTCAAGCTGAGGATCTCGGTACCAGCAATTTACATACAGAATCAAATAGGTACATAGAGATAAGCAGCAGGGCGCAACAGTAATACACCAGTAATACTCCTCTCCCGAATCAGGTCTTAGGGTTGTCTAAACACACTTTAGCTGTCCACAGCTACGACCAGCCCCTGAGGGATGCTGACCAGCTCAGACCCACACCACGTAGCATGGAAAAAGTCCTGGCCTGGCACGCAGACGGACCACCTGCATCTGGGCACAACGTTCTCTGGGACCATGGGAGCAGGCTGCCCCTCGCATGCTGGCAGCAGTGATGATGGACAGCCTGCTATTGAGGTGGAGCAGCAATAAACTCACCTTCTTAGAGAGTTTGTCCACCAATTTAATTTCTTTTAAGCCATCTCATCAGAAAACAACTTTGATGTTAACTATTGCAGATGCAAAATGTGTGAAGCAAAGATACAGCTGCAAGCCAATTTTTAGGGTTTTTTTAAGACAACCTCTATGTTCTTACATAGACGGCACCACCGAGCTACAAAACAACAGAATTAATCCCTCTGCTAAAAACCAGCATCTTAATATTATCTTAAAATCCTAGATTTAAACAACTTAAAAATAAGTCAACTAAAGTAACAAGAAATAGGAAATAAATAATTTATAGGAAGATATAGATCAGAACTAGTTACACAGCTTTAAAGAAACTCAGATTTGCTAAGATATATGTAAGTCAACCATGTCATAATGAAACAATCCAGAGCATTCTAGTAATACGGTAGTAATTAACACTTGTGTCCCCATTTGAGTCCACGTGGGCTTTGCAATAAGAAATCATGACTACAATGAAATTAAATGAGATGATAAAGGTAAAGGAAGCAGCCTGAATAGTGAAAGTCAGGTTCGAGATTTATGTTTACTCTCCTTTTAATCAAGTGTTTTAATTTTATACTAATAATAGTGCTTGTTTATGTTTATATTTTTCCCTTTCTTCCATTCATAATTAAACATGCATAAGTCATGTTAAGAATCACAGAGCCATAGGGGTTGGAAGGGCCCTCTGGAGATCACCCAGTCCAACCCCCCTGCTAAAGCAGGTGCCCCCAGGACAGGGTGAACAGGAACGCGTCCAGGCAGGTTTTGAATCTCTCCAGAGAAGGAGACTCCACAGCCTCCCTGGGCAGCCTGGGCCAGGGCTCTGTCACACAAGAATGTTTACATATTAATTGAAAATATACATATAGATGAATCTTAGTGGTGAGAATGATAATAATTTTATTGTTTGGCCCATGGGCAAGCTCTCTGGGAAATATTTATCACCTCAATCTCCCAAAGGGACCCAAATATGTATTTTTTTTAAAATTTTAAATAGTAGCTATACAAAAATCAAGGGTTTTTTTCTATTCTTAAAACATTCACAAAATGCATAACTATGTTAAATGTCATGTCATGGTACCCCAAATAATCTATATAAAGTAAAAACCAAACGAGATATTAAGATTACTAATTAGTAGCTCAAAATAGGAGATTTTTACACAAAAGCATGTCTGAAAGTATTATTTGAGGTTGCTAAATGTTCCATTGTGAAGAAAAGCTGATTAAAGCAGAAGCTGGGAGAAGGCTGTTTTAGAACATTCCAGCCACAGATCAGTGTCTTGGTACAACAATAAAATTAAACACGAAACCAAGTACTGTCACTGAGGATGAGTACGTATTACTAAGAGCGAGGACTGGAATGAAGGTATTCACCCTGTTCGGGAGAGAGGGAGAGAGAGAAAGGGAGAGATACGTAAACAAAAGACATTCATAACTCAGACAAGTTTGAAAGGAGAACAAAACCTCCTATCTCCCTTAGAAAAAAAATGCAGAAAAGGGAACAGGATGCTCCTCACCAAGTACGCAATTTCAAAAATTTGTATCATAGCCAGAATTGCTTACTATAGATCTAAAACACAACAACAATAACAACAGTCTTTCTTTGGAGCAACTTATTCTTTGCCTGAATTCTTCCCCCTTTATGCACCAAGCTGAGAACAACCAAGAGACCCTGATATTTGATACATGTGCTAGGCTCAGTTTAATTTTCAGAAACATTCACAGATTTATGTAAAGGAATGTGTTTTAGTACTATAGATTTCAGAAGTGTGAAAAGTGAGGAAAAAGTATAATTGTTGTTGGTGTTGCTATTACAAATGACCCACATCAAAACTGTTTGACCTTGAATCACCATAATGTATTAAAATAGAAATTTTACAGTTCTTTCTCAGCTGTTCTGCCCTCCAGCTCCACAAGGTTACATTATCCCAGAGCCATCACAAAGTTCTGCTTTGTTAACATCGGTTTATATTAGCAGAGATTTTAATAAACCAAATTCATTTTCCCAGGTATGCTTTTTATAGAATATCATCTGTTTCATACAATTTCTATTGAAGAAGCTGCAACAAGAAGAGTGGGTTAGATGAGCGCACAGTGTGGTGGATAGAGAACTGGCTGAATGGCAGAGTGCAGAGGGTTGTGATCCGTGGTGCAGAATCTCGTTGGAGGCCTGTGACCAGCGCTGTTCCCGAGGGGTCAGTGCTGGGTCCAGTCCTGTTCAACATACTCATCAGTGACCTGGATGAAGGGACAGCGTGTACCCCTGGCAAGTTTGTTGACAATACAAAGCTGGGGGGAGCGGCCAACTCACCGGAAGGCTGTGCTGCCATTCAGTGTGACCTGGACAGGCTGGAGAACTGGGCGGAGAGGAATCTCATGAAGTTCAACAAGGGCAAGTGTAGGGTCTTGCATCTGGGGAGGAACAACCCCATGTGCCAGTACAGGTTGGGGGTTGACCTGCTGGAGGGCAGCTCTGCGGAGAAGGACCTGGGAGTGCTGGTGGACAACAGGCTCACCACGAGCCAGCAGTGTGCCCTTGCGGCCAGGAAGGCCAATGGCATCCAGGGGTGCATTAAGAAGAGTGTGGCCAGCAGATCGAGGGAGGTGATCCTGCCCCTGTACTCTGCCCTGGTGAGGCCGCATCTGGAGTGCTGTGTCCAGTTCTGGGCTCCCCAGTTCAAGAGAGACAGGGAACTACTGGAGAGAGTCCAGTGGAGGGCCACAAAGTTGCTTAGGGGACCGGAGCATCTGTCTTATGAGGAAAGGCTGAGAGAACTGGGTCTGTTCAGCCTGGAAAAGAGAAGGCTGAGAGGAGATCTGATCAATGCTTATAAACATCTAAAGAGCGGGTGTCAAGAGGACAGGGCCAGGCTCTTCTCAGTGGTGCCCAGCGACAGGACAAGGGGCAATGGGCACAAACTGGAACACAGGAAGTTCCACCTGAACATGAGGAGGAACTTCTTCACTGTGAGGGTGACAGAGCACTGGCACAGGCTGCCCAGGGAGGTTGTGGAGTCTGCTTCTCTGGAGATATTCAAAACCTGCCCGGACGCATTCCTGTGCACCCTGCCCTGGGGGCACCTGCTTTAGCACGGGGTTGGACTGGGTGATCTCTAGAGATCCCTTCCAACCCCCACCATTCTATGATTCTAAGAAGAATTTAAGGCTTTCTAAACTGAAAAATGTACCATCTTGTTGAGAAACTGAGCAAGTGACACCTCAGCACAAGTCCAGGAATAACAAGTTCAGATTTTATTGGAAACACCAAGCTGATACCTTCATGCATCCAACAAGACACTCACATGGTGGGTATCTGACAAAAGCAGCAGATACATCTAATGGAAACACTTTCCTGGGAATGCATTCCCATAGCAAAGGACAGGGCTAAGCACTGAAGGAAGACGTATTGACTCTTGGCTCCCAGACCAACCAGGGATTTGTACTGTGTCAAAGAAAAAAATCCTCATGTTATTCAGAGACAACCCAATCATTACCTTCAGCACACTGCGTGTACAGTATACTGCATGTACAGTTTTGCTGGACACACACACCATAGCTGGAATCTCCTGAGTTTCTAGTCTAAGTACTTATGCCCCAAAACAGTACAAGCTACTATCTCTTTTACAGCCTTGGAAAAGAGAAAAGTTCAATAAAAGTGTTACTGCTACCCAGAACAGGAAAGTTTTCTGAAAATTAAGGCATTCTCTTTAAACTCTGTCTTGGGAAGAACCACTCTAGGGGCATCCTGCTCACAAAAGAAGATATGAATTAGGCCAGCTTTTCCTATAAATACATGCTAGAGCTGAAGCAACATTAACACACTTTAATCCTACTACGGAGATTGGGATCATCAAACAGCAGTGAGAGGTGCACAGAAGAAATTCAAGCATTAGACCTCACCGACCTAGAGGACAGAGCGAATAGCAGTGCTTCGGTACTTTGCATGCTTAAGTGGTAAGCATTCATTACAAAACTTTTAAAAGTGGGGCATACTCAATATTCTTCCTTTCAGCAGCTACTTATTCAAATGATAGAAGACTCTAGATGTTTATTGCAGGGGTGCCCAAAGGAAAGCACATCAGCTGCCATAATCACACTCAGCTAATGCATATTTCAAAACCAACTAAACATGGTTTATCAGGAGGATTCAGGTGATGAAATACATAGTTGAGACAAACGATCAATAAATCTGCTTTCAAATACAGTACCTTAATTAAAACGGTTCATTGTTTGCTTTTTTCCAGGTGAAATTAATTGCCTAGCGACAGTTACTGAGCCACCCCAATGCTAACCTTTCATTGATGGCCAATTCTCAAAAGCAAAGGAATCGATAAGGTGCTAACCACACAAATTCCTAAGACATAATCAAAACCCCTGATTGTTCCCCTTCGTTGAAATATTCATCTATATAATTTTGCTGGTTTTGCTCTCACAAACTCGTAAAGAGCACAAATGACCAAAGTTTCACAAGCTGGTCATGTTAAATGAAGACGCACTTAGACAATTAACCAGAAATGTTGTTTAGACAGTAAACAACAAGACTATCTTTCTCTTTCAATGTGGAAGGCAAGACTAAGCATGTAGTTTTCACTATTTGTTCAAATTCAGTTCACTTAGCTGGGAAAACAAACAAACGATCCAAGCCCAAGGTCCTCCCCATTGCTGCAAAAGGACAGAGCACAGCTCCTACACGCGCGTCCGACTCCCTGCACCGCCTCCTATGACTCTTGAGATACAGCCAAGAATTAGCATTAGCTACCTTAACCTATTGCTAACAGGAAGATTATCCGCCAGTAAGTAACATCATCCGCTTACTGCCGCTGGGCGCTCAGCAGCCCTGGGGAGTGGGCCCAGCCTATCTGCTGCAGGTGCCCTTGGGAGCAGTCAGCTCCTGCCCGGCCAGCCCTGCAGCACTGCCCGCGCGTCGAGCACTGTGCCCAAGCACGGCACCAGGCTCAGACATTTAGCCCACAACCCTTCACACACACCACAGAGAGAGGTTAAAGATAAAAAGCATAGCGTGCTTCGGGCAAAATGTGCCTAGGGTACACCAAAAAGTTACACTTGCTTTTGTAGGAGGGAAACAAATCCCACTGGTCCTCAGCTATAACGTGCCCTTCAGCCGGTCGCTGCTGGCAGATCTCCTACGACTTAAAGGCTCCTAAGGGTAGTTGGGAAACTGAGCAGGCAAGTACGCGGGGGTTGCACAGCTGCCCAGCTGCTCTGGCATTTCAGAGATTTGCACTGCAGGCAGTGGCACGCTGTCACCAGCTGCCCGGCACAGGACTTCGCCACCGAGGCAGGAGCGCATGCTGGGCTTACTGAAACTCTGCTAGAAACAGGCAAAACGGGAGCTGGGCAAGATGGAGCTGAACTCAGGCAGTGCTTCAGGGGAGCATGAAATCGCCTGTCTTTTCTTGAGTCCTCGGGTTGTTTCTTGATTTTGTTAGGTAATGGCCTTCTGTTTGTTTGGGGTTTTTTAATATATGTATCATATCTTACCCCTTTCATAAACCAAAACCACAGCAGAATCTTGAGGGTGGAGTCCCACACCAGCCCTCATGCACCGATCACATCTGGGCCTGGTATCTCCTCTTCACTGAAACCCGAGATTATCGGAATGCCCTTGATATTTATCGTGTAGAATTAATGTCCTAAAATAACACATAAAAGAATTCAAATTATAGTAAATAAAAAATAGTCTCTGGTTCTAGTGCTTAAGCAAAGGTTTTTAAGAAGGAAGAAGTACAAGAATAGAGAATAACTGGCTAATATTTTCCTTCTCTGCAGTGCTTGGTTTGACAATCGTCCACAATAAAAGATAATTGCTCAGATCAGCACCTCTTCAACACCTTTTCAAAACTGCATAATTAAACAAATAATGAGGGCAAACCAGGGGACAACGTTTTTTCTCAGGATTTAATATTAGGTATGTGTTAGCAGCCTAGAGATCACAGGATTCAGGGAAGGGAGGTGGCTCTGTTGAACATTCCTTTAGGCATCATGGTGCTTAATGCCGTCCAAGGGCCTCCCTGGGCCCTTCCTTTTGGGCTGGAACGCTCAGAGGCTGTCACTCTGCGGGGCCTGATCAACTCCGACCCAGAGCCCCTGGGACCAGCCGTATGAACACACCTTACCAACTTTGCTGTGGATTTGATTATGAGATTATCCTAGCTTCAAGTATCAATAAAAGTCATTCAAAGGAGGCAGGTTGATGATATGGTGACCGGCCAAGGACACGGATGGTGTAAGAGGGGTGCCAGTTTCCAGTGGGTTGGTGACAACAGACAGTGGGATATAGTAACATCCCTGGCCACCCTGAGGCCACCCGGTAAAAGCATCTGTGTTCACATGTATTCACACTATCCCCTTGCTAGCAAATGCAAAGAAATGCTAGAGATGCCTTTGAGGCTGCTGTAAGAAATCCTGGGGCAAATTCTTGTCGGGGGGGGGGTTCTTCACTGCAGGAAGGCACCTGCCTTTTCTTCTCAGCCATTTTAAAGTGTTTGTAGAGACAAGAGGTGTTTTTGTTTTAGTTGTAGAATGATGCTTTGCTAGTTTTTCTTCCACCATAACATCAGCTCATTTTTTTATGCTTTCTGAAGAAGGGTTATGCAATTACCATCTTGGGTTATGGAGTGTGCAAGCATTCATTATTACAAGGTGTATTTTATAAAACTGTAATACCCATTTGTTCTGAGAGGTTTTCCTGCTGTCCAGTGAAACACAAATCAAAGCAGCATGGTTCAAAGCTGCTCTTTTTTGGACTTACTCATAGATTGCAAAGTACTGGCTTTACGAGTGAGTATTTTCAATTTATATTTATTTTTGGTTACTTTTCTAGAGGGTATACGCTTGGTGTTGGAAGCACGAATAAAAAAAGAGGGAAAGTTGAAACACTGGCTTTTAGCTGTTTTCTGGAAGTGTGAATGTATGTTTGTTTTTACAATCTGTTTTGATCTAGCTATATCTTCATGTACACACATGTATAAATATGCAAATATTTAACTATTTATCTCTTTAATTCATCTCATCCCAAATGCAAGCATTTGTTACCAGACCCTCAAATATTACAAAGTATCTTCACTGTGTTATCTTCAGTGAAATTCTGTTAATTGAGTGTCTGATAGATTTCATGATTGTGCCTCCAGAACTGCCGACTATTATCCCTCACAAAAAAACCGAGCTCATTCCAAACTCCATAAACTAAGGCTAATTTTTGCAATCATTTTTCCTGATGTCTAATGTTCATCTCTGGGAGTGAAACCAGGGATGAACATTTTTAATTTAAAGTTCTGGTCACAGTCAGTAAAGGTGATAGACTTAAGTAAATCTGAGGATTAATTGGGGATTAACTGTTAATCATCTGAGGATCATATTAACAAAGATGCATAGGCCATATCTCATATTTAAACCAGTACACTTTTTATGTTTACGTACCTTTATGGGTCAGACACACATCTTGATGATCTGCTTGCAATGCACATAAAAGGCTTTTTAAAATACTCCGGCACCTGCATTTATGGGAAGAGCTGAACCTTCAAAATGGAAACCCATTCTGCGCAAAGTTGACAGATATTGTGTCTCAGTTTGGCTGCCAGACCAAGGAATCAGTAATTCAAATGAGGTTAGTATGGTATTAGGTATTGAAACACACCCGAAGCAATGTGGGACATCAGTGGTTTAGAGTAGAGAGAAAAAAGCTGATCTGCAGTTGTTTGTGTCTAACACAGCAGCAGCCATGTCCGTTTACCATGAGCTGTAAAGTTATGATCGCTTGGGATAAAAAACCCCCCACAAAACTCAAACCATGTTGCAACAGAATTAAAATTAATGTTTGTTTTGATAGGCTTTGATTTATGAAGATACAAGTATTTTATTTGCTCTGAAAATAAATCATGTGTGTTTGCAAGACTGAGGTCTTTGTCTCAGTAAAAATGCAATTATCACAGTTAAATCTATAAATCATGTTCAAATCATATTGCTCATACGTGCAAATGATCAAAGGATGTAAAAATGCTTTTAAAAGTAATTAAATTTTCACAAACTAATCTAAAAAGTGAACAAAACATCAGGCATATTCTTCCCCTCTTCCTTCTTGTAAAGATGTTCATTTAGATTTGTGAATATTTTTCGTTTTATAATTTTCTGCTTTAGTAATGGATTTCAAGTCAATCATGATATTTTTGGTTAGGGAAAATCTTAATATTCTTAGGTTCCTCTTTAAAGTAGCCCATTTCATAGTGATGCCTATATGTGAAAAATGTTTTGATTACATAGTAAAGCACTCTTCTTTCTCAAAAGGAAGCCGCAATGAAGTTTTGAAAATCTCTTTTGCATTTCTATCACACGGCTCAATTAATTCCCATAGATTACACATACCACCACTGATTATTTATGCAAATTATGTTGATAAAATAGTTATGTAGCCACATAACAAATAACTTGATAACCAGTGTTAGGGAGACTTACTTTCCAGAGCAGTAAATCCTTATACAATCCTGTTCTTTCACTCAGAAAAGCTTATCCTATTATATATGGCTCATATCTATACAGAAATCTCCAGCTAGTGTAATTTCAGCTTTCAGGGTGAAAAACTTCACTATTTATTGAATAATTGGTAGGTCTTTAAAATTACCAGCAGGCATTCATACTCACTAACGATGCAAAAACTGGGTGAGTCGCTGTAGTTACAGCTGTAACAGGAAGATACACCCAGATTCACGTGGTATTCATGAGCTCAAAATTTACTCATAGATCAAATCTTTGGAAATCCTATTAAGGGTACCACCTTGAGATGTCATGATTAATCCATACTAGTCCTTCAGGAAATCTTTGTGTAGTCACTTTGAATGCCTCAGTAATTAATTCCTCAATGTCATTCGGCTTGACTCAGGAACATAATTTAAGATGTGCGGAAAATAATGCTGTCCTCCTCATTGTAGATGAGGACATATGACAATTAGGGATCATTTATGCTTTTTTATTTTAGTAGTAATTCTATATTTTTATTAAAACGTTATTCAGATTTTGATACTTTATTGCACAGTTGCATACATAATCTTGGGCAGGGCAAGGGGGAGTGGGGAGCTGTGGGGTAACATGGATCCATTACACATCTCTCAGTGTTGGGCAAAGGGCTGATTTATTTGGCCCAGAAGATAATATACCTGCAACCAGAAATATAGAATAGAGAGAAATCTGAGAACAGGTTTTTTAAGTAGTTAATTTTTCTACTTCATGATTCTGTAACCAAAAAAAATCCACTTTTCTACATGATATAAAACCATTATAGCCTACATAAAAACTGGGCAAATTACTCTATTAATGATGATTGTCAGTTAGTTTGACTGAGCTTTGATGTCCTACTCTCATACACTTTATCTGTATGCTTGGTTATCATGGTTTAAAGCTGAGCTGGCTATTAAACGGAGGACAGATGCTCTTTGTTAACCCCTTCCCTCCTCAAAAGGGGGGAAAGAGAAAAGGGAAAGAGACTTATGAGTTGGAAAAGTTAAAACAGCTTTACTCTAACTAAAATAATAACACATTATAACAATAGGAAGAATAATAATGAAATATATACAAATATACACAAGACCAATATCAAGCTCCCACCTAGCTGACAATAGTCACCCGGATGCTTCGGGGCTCGCCCCAGGAAAGTCCCAGACTGTACTCAGCAGCAGGCGGGAACTGGATTCAGGAATGCTCAGATTAGGATCAAAGGCAGAAGAATCATGTAGAGTCCTCCTCTGACACTCAAGCAAGGAGCTCAGCAGAGCTGGAAAGCAGCATCCTGCCACATCACTAAAACATCACTGACAGCGCCATGCTGGGCTTAAACAGGCTCCTGGGCCACGGGTGTGGGTGGAAGCACTGGGTGAGGCTGCTTAGGGCCCTTAGAGCCCATCAGTATCCTCGGTCCCCTGGAGGGAGGGGAGTGACCCTTGTGATCCGTCAGCTTTACACTGAGCATGATGTCTATGGGATGGAATACTGCCTTTGGTCAACCTAGGACATTTGTGTACCTGCAGTCCTCTGTGCATTAAAGCTCTCCAAATCAAAACCACTCCTGAAAGCTTGCTCTTTCTGTGCACTGCTGATCCCTGGGCCGAAATGAGAAGTGCTGGGACTGTGGTGGTGAAATCATGGGCACGACCTGTCAAAGACAGGCAGTGAGAGGAGGCTTGTGACAAGGTCATTCAAGCAGGCTGTTTGAAGCCTGCTCTGGTTGGATAACAGGCTGAAGATGAGTGATTGACAACTTTTATTTCTCACTGTAATTTCTGTGTTCTTGTTTTAATTTTCAAGGACTAAGGATTTGAAAAAAATGAGTTTAGTATTTTTTCATCTGGGAACGCTGTTAGGCTCGTTCATTGTTTTGCTGGAAACATGCTGGATTGTACAAGGGTTTGCCTAACCTCACCTGGTTTGGGTAGTTGCCTGCCCTGATTCCTTGTCCCTTTTGTTTTGCCAACAAGCTTCCGGCTGCCAGGCCAGACCCACCACTTGCCCTCCATCCCAGGCTATGTTGGCTTTTTGAGGCCTGCCTTTAGGCTTCTCCAGGATCCTCCCACACCTGAGAGCCAGGGTGGGTGGTGGGGTCCCTCAGAGGAGGTGACCCCCATAAGCCCAGGGGAACTACAGAAGCTGTGGCTCTCTGTGAGCCTCATGCCAGACCCAAGACACTAACTCTGCCCTGAAACCCCCCTGAGGTTTATCTTAACTTTCCAGCCTGGGGTTAGGGACTGGGAGCCTGGAGAAACACCAGTAGTGTCGGGGCTCTAAGATCCCTAAAACTGGAAACTATTGATTTGATGGGAAATCATAAAACATAAAAGGAAAAAAGTAGCCAAATTAAATCTGCATCTGAAGCAGATGCCTGACTGCAAAAAAGAGAAAACATCAAATGCTACATTAAAGTCTAGGGGTTTGCCATTGATTTAAGATGGAGCTTGAGATTTTGTGCAGATATTTGGGGGGAGAGGACATCTTTTGGGGAAATCAGATGAGATTTCTTAGAGATTTACCATAAACTTGAAATAATTGTTTGTAGATAACTTGCACACGGTATAAAATATGTATCTAATTAAATATACTTTTTAAGTCTGAACATCTCAAAACCATCCATAGGCTTCAGCTATCCACATTTTATTGCACTTAAAAGGCAAATTGGACATTCAAGTTAACTAGATCCGAGTTAAATCCTTTAATGCTGTGGATCTCTTTCTTAGATTCAAATCCCTCTGGAGGTGAACCATTTAACTTGTAAAATTTATTCAAACTTAAAATACTGCTTGTAGAGCTTTAACTGCTATCATGCACAAAATTGGAGAATACTCAAAGAAAACAAGAGTATGGTATATAAATAGGCAAAACCACAACTGCTGTGCATAGGACCCAGAGTTTTAAATAGCAATATGGCTGAAATTCGCAGTGTATATATATCTGCACACATTACACACACATCTATGTAATATACGGAAACAGATATATGTATTGTATATATACACTTGCATGCAAATACATAAATATATACATATTTAGTTTGAATATTTACACACATTATATTTCTACATACTATATATATATAAGCGCAAAGTGTGTGCAAATATTCAAACCAAATAGATATATTTGTGTATTTGTATGTGAGCATTTCTTTGTGTTTGCAAGGGAAGAGAAAGAAGTCCAGGGCCTCGAGTAGCACAGATTAGTAAACTGTGTTTACTTCTGACAGGAATAAAAAGAGAGCAAACACACTGTATAAGAATTGCTATTTACTCAAACACAGAAGCCAGTAGTGCAGCCTGGTGTGATCTAATCCTCCTGGTATGAGAGCTGTGAGGAGAAAAATAAGCTAGTTTAGCACATTGCTAAGCAGAGTTTGAAGCTGCCGCATGGAAGCTCTGCCTCAAGGTGCTGCGCGCTCTGCTTTAGATATGACTGGTTGGGGCTGCTGTGCTGTGCCTCATGGTCGTAAGGTTTGTGGCCTCCTTGCAGAGGAATACATTTCATTTCAGTATAAGTTAATTTCTAAATACTGAATTATTAGTGAGTCTAAAGATGTAAAAGAAAATATTTGGCAGTGAACAAGAAAGGGCCAAACCCCCCAAGAAACAGATTTATTACACACATACTCCTATTTTAGATACAGTGACAGGTTTTCTAGTGCATTTCCTTCCTGAGGTGCAATCTCCAGCTTTATTACTCAAAAAATGACTGCCCTCAGATGTGTTTTAAGATGACTGTATGAGCAGATGGCTTTCCAAGAGCTGCGATAGCCTGATCCATAAAACACTTCCATGCTTGATTTACTTTTGCTTCATTTATAAACTTAAAGGAAAGCAGACACTTATGCTCATTGTCAGATTGGAAAATGAAGAACCGAACTTCATGAGGCAGCAGACACATCTGCTGAAAGATTTTGTGCTATAACAATAATTTCAATACCTGTTCCAACAGTGTTGCTGTCCTTTTTCTGAGATGCTTTCACTCCTTCTAACTCAGATTTCTGTTTGTGACCTACAATAAGGAGGTATTGGCCTATATTAAGGATACTTAAGGAAGGATATACAATCCTTAATACTAAGGAAGCATCTGTAACGTAAGAAAAAATAACCAAGATGGCTATTGTTTCTTGACTGAAAGAATTTGTTGCATGGGTCACCAGCCACTGGAAGCCATATATACATCCAGCAATTTGACCTATATTTGAAAAAGAAAAAAAAATAGACATGATTTGAACTGTAAGGACAATCTCATCTGAAGTGTCAAGGTAACTATCACTTCTTTAATAACAGTGGTGGAAAAACTGAGGGGAGCCAAATGGTGACACACTGCTGACTTTGCACAAACAGACCACATCCGTGTTTATTTGCTTTTCCTCCAGACTTTTATTACATTTTAAAATTTATCTATTTCTATTCCATTGATTTTCCATAGTAGTGAAGGCTGAATTAATTTTGTTGTGTGAGTCACTTGATGTACCAGGAGACAAATTTTGCCTGTTAGACATGGTTTAGAGGAGACAATGCAAGTCTAAATGTCTGAGGTTTGGCAGTTTACAAATCAATTATTTCTGTTAGATAGCCAACTGCCGCACCAACTGGGAAACAGATTATATCAGATTACTGCACTTTTAATTAGCCGATCGTGACAGGCAAGGTTTGAAGAGGAAAAGAAATCAATCAGAAACTGCCAGACTTGGTCAGCTGAGTACACAGTGCCATTATTGAATTTTAGACATTGTTCTAAGGCAGAACTTGATCTCCTGGGCTCTGCAAGGGGACCTGCCTCATGTGAGCGATCCATCTTAGAGCCAAAGGTTATTCTGGAGCAAATATTTCCAAACATTTGTTATAATTAGCCTCTGACAAGATCTGTCACAAAGCAGAATCTCATTAGAGAGGAAGGACTAACAGGGTGCATTGCACCAGAGCTATTCCCCCTGTGATATGGTAGAACAACAAATACCTCTGCACATATCAAGGCAGGGTGGGAGGGGAGGGCAGAACATGCATGTGGGGATGCACTTCTGTGCATAGAGGAACTCATTTTGGCTGACAGATTTTAGAGAAACTTCTTTCATCTGTTCATGGGACCGGAGTGCTTCAAAACAGAGTCACTATTTGCTTTTCTATCTCATTGGCTTTATAACAAGATAATTCTAGCGACCCAGAGTATCCTGTCCTATAAAGCAAGATTTATGGCATGCTGTCTTAGAACCTAATTCTCTCATGCCTTCACCTCACACAGTCATTTGCTCTGTAAACTGCATATACAGTGGCTTTACATCAAGATGGTCCCACATTGCACAGGCAAAGGGAAGTCAAGGTTAGCTCAGCTGAATTATGGTAAAAAAATTCCATCAGAGGACATAGGACAAGTTTCTACATTTTTGCAGGAGTACAGAAAGTGTTTCCCAGGGCCTTAATTGGAGGTTAAATTTTTGGGAAGTCTTGTTGAGCTTTAAACTGTGCATGGGCACAACATTTTCCAAAAACTTCATCCACGAACTGACAGACCACAGAATTATCCTTGCAAGTGCCTCTGCTGCCTTCACAGCTCTTCGTTTTAGATCCTGATGTGCATCTCTCTAGTAAATCAAGAAGACGCTTCTAAAGTAAATTGATGCCTTTGTACCATCCTCATGCAGATACCTGGGTAACAAGGACCTAGCAAAGCCCTTTCAGTTTCTCATGTAGCTTGATTCTGCCAGAAGAGGACATTCAGTCTAACAAAGATTTATTGATGCTCAGTGTTAATCATGTGGTTTGTCCCAAGGATTGGAGTGTTGATTCACACTCCAGTTAAATACGCACCTAAGAAAATTGTTGGATCAGAATGAAATTGCTCAGTCCTTTGCAAGATCAAACTGTTTCTGGTTAATTTTTAAAATATCTCTAGTATTTTCAGCTTTAAAATATATTTTGTTGTAAAAGACAGAGAAAACGCCCAACTGTTGCTTATTCTGGTACATTAACATATGCTGGCTTTACTGTTCCATTTGCTAAACTTTGAGTCCATTTCCGCATATTGATCTGTGGTTATACATATGCTTTTCTTTTACTCGGTTCCTTAAAAGAAGGATTTTTACCTTGGAAATACAAAAAAAAAAAAAAAAGAAGGCACATTATACTCATATGATAACTAAAACCGCTGCATGTCACTTTTGTGGATTTTGTGAACTGTGCTTGATGTTTGGCACCCCAGAGCTCCACGTGGGGGTTCTGTTTTGTCTGGTCTTTCTTTGCGTTTCATTGATTAGGTGGGTGCAGAAGCAGAACTTCTTTGTCACTTCACTGGAAGCTGTCTGGATGGCTGCAAAGTGTATCATAAATCAATTTTGCTCAGAGAACTGCTTGCAACAAAGTCAATAAAGGAGCAGGAAAGCACACATGCTATCAGAGGAGCAAGAATGAAAGAAGGAAGAAAATCCAGTACTTGACTTAAAAAAAATAATTGAGCTGCAGCCAAGTTTTGTCAAATATACAGTATAAGGCCATATTCCTTGTTTTCATCTGCATCATCTTTTTAACATTCTGCCACTTAACACACCACCATCATGAGAATACATGCTAAAGCAAGGATCTCTCGTGAGCAGCTGAAACACAAAGGGTGTTAACTCACCCTTCAAAGACAATTTTCTAATTTCACTCTAGTGTAGACTATCCCCAAACTTGTCAGATTTATAACCACATCTTATACCTTTGTAAAATGTTGTGCTTCTCATTCCTTATTGCGACCCTTTTTTTCAATCAATATTTATGTATTGACATCTGCCAAAATTATTCCTACAATACTAGTTTATGTATTACAGCTGCAATAAAATTGTATTTGTGCAAAACCTAGTTTGGGCAATACCAGAATGCATGCTATTATTGTTGTTTCTGGCACTTCCACCTGTCTGTCACAGCCATAATCTTCTAACCGGAGTACCCTGATCCTGGCAAACCATCCTGACACCTATTAACCTGACAAAATGCGATGATGGGGAAGAAGGAAAAGAAGAAATCTGCACAAATGGATGATGTTTTGTTACAGTCATTGTCAACAATCATTTGTCTGTACTAAAACAAGTAAGTAACATTAAACAAAGTATCTTATACTTCTAAGAAATTCTTGATTTAAACACCAATAATTTCCCTCCAGTTTAGAGCCCTAGCACCGAAATCATTAGTGTAATTTGCCAGTCTGTGTGAAATCACTAACAAAAATCCTCTGGGGTCAACACAGATTTAAATTTTCTTTCAGTTTGTTTTCATGATGAATATTAATACTCTCTGTTTACCAGTCTCAAGTTGTTTATTTTTTGATTTTGTTCTCTAACAGAAAGGTTGCTTTTCAAGCTTAGTGCTTTTTCTCTGCTGCCTTTGTTCAGAAGTTCAAGGATTTGTAGGCAATTCCTTTGAGAATTATTAGTCTTAACTTAAGACAAATATGAAAGTTAATTAAAAGTTTAGTTCATTGACAGGTAAGATAAAATAAAACTTTACACTTATTCACTCTGGAAAATAATGAGCAGGACTAGCTACCAGCTAATAAGCAAAGACTATGATAAAAAGTACAACCTAACTTTTCATCACTGCAGTCAGAATTTGTACATTTCAGGTTTTGTCTTGATCTTTGTCTTTGCTTATTAACTGTTATCTCTTGATAGCCATTTCCACACCTCCCTACTTGATTACCAGTCCGAACGTACTTCTGAAAGTGGCTAGAAAACAACAGGAGCTCGTATCGTTAATGATAATTTTCTGTTAGAAGCAAAAATGGAGATGAAGCCTGTGAAGGTGTAACTTTCCCCTCCTGCAGCAGCCAAAGAAAGAGAATTTGCTTTTCACTTTCTGTGGAGAGTTCTTCTTCCCATCTCCCAACATGGCCTGGAGGGAATTTAATTTTTTGCCTAATAAGCAGAGCACTTCACAGATTGATTTTTTTTTTGCTTGTGCAAGCCTACCAATTCTGCCTTTAAGAATTAACTCTGGAATTTGATAACTGCTTCAAAGATGTTCTGACCAACAGGTTACACCAAACAGTCTTTTTCAGTACTTTGACTTCTAGCACAAACAAGGAAGGACACAGACACAGACTGTTCTCTCTCTCTCTCTTCTGTTCTCTCCCTCTTTTCTGTTCTCTCCCTCTCTAACTCCAGCATCTCTTTCCTGAGAGCAGGAGTTCAGCTTCGTATTAAAAACAGACACTGGAAAACCATGAAGGGTGTTTTACTTTCCCCTGTGCTGTACGCCTCAGCAATAGATTCTGCCATCCTGTCTCAGTCGAGTGGTACTCGGCAGTATCAGTTCTTTTCCAAACACACTTTTCTTTCTCAACTTATTGCTAATGTGTGATGAAGAGAGCATGAATTTTGAATGCAGCAATTATCATTCAATAGATAGGTTTAAATGCTCTAAATGCTACTTAAATTTACAGAGGAAAAATTTTTTTCATGCTCGTCTGAAATAAGCCATTGAAATAAAGTAGAAACAGTTTTTATAGAATTGTGTCTCTTGAATTGCTGTTGGGGTTTGAAACTCACTACTTCAGTTATTATGACTCAAGATAAAAAGTCTTGAACATAAAGAAGTCTCTCTTTAATTGTTTCAGCTAAGAATGTGTGTCCCATATATGATCCACCATCCGATGTTGACCAACAGAGTCATACAGAAATACAGACATATCCAGTATGGACTAAAAAATTCCCTGACTTTCCTTTAAACATATAGCTCAAACCATAACCTGGGTTATCAAGAGATTTTACTAAACTACACAATTGAATTAATTTCTTCAAATACATAACCCTTTTGAATTTAGAATGAGTTACGAAATAATACCCGAGAGCTTGTTTTCCTCATTAATGTGCCTCTGAATGCATGCTGTGATATGAAGGATATTTTGAATGGCGACTTTGAATGGAATGACAAGTTTTGCAAGTGACTGAGGAATCACTGAGCATTTATCACATCGCATGAAGCCAGGATAACTTATTAAACCTTATGACTAGTGCTACACAGTGAGAATTCTTGCAGAGCCTGCAGATGTTTACCAAAAAAAATACAATTTGGCCATCACTTCATACAGACAAAAACTTTCCAAAACCTTTTCTTACATAGTCAGAGCCCTGGAAGAAAGCGATGCTGTGACCCCATAAGAGACATAGTCCCTTAGTATATTTTTACAGCATGACTGACAGGTACAGTAAGGACCGCCAGGCTTTCATCCACAGGCCTAAGGGCTGTTACACACAGGGAGAAGGTGAACACCAGCCAATTACCAACCTAAATGTGTACTCAGGAGAGGCTCTTTCCTGCACAATGATTCTCAAAACACCCACTGATGTTCATATTTAGAGACAGTAATGTTTTTAGTGGGGAAAAAAACCTACATTCTATCATAACAAGCAATAGAGAGAAGCTTCAAGCCAATTAGAGAAAATGGACCACAGTGAGTCAACATTCAATAGCTCATGATTTAGAAAAGAATTCACCTTGAAACAGTCAATATTTGCATTACACATGGATATTTAACAGAATACCTCACCCATAGTTTAATTAACTGTGCAAATAATTAACAGTGCTCAAGTACAAAGACTGAAAATTCTCTGCACGGCTTAAGTGAAAATGCTGTCGCTCTCCAGAAGTGAACCCTGTGACATGGATGGCTCCACAGATTGCGAAAAGATCCTTACGGATGCCCAGGGACTCCTGCTCTTATGATGCTTATTTGTCCATCTGTGAAAACTTTCCAAAGGAATGAAAGTATAACAAGCTGTAATAACAACCAGTGCTCAATGGCTGTTGAAGCACAAAAGCTTTAGATGCAGGCTGACCAGCGAACTACAGTATCCTACTCATTCTCTTAAATGCAAATGAGGTGTGAATTAAAGATATGAGTCTTCTGTGCGTCACACTAAGATAACAGCTCTGTGGCCATCTCTGCGAAAAGCAGAACGTCTGTTTCACTGTTCTCTGAAAACTACAATATTGACTTTTATTTTGTAATTCTCTTTTGGAGGCTAGTAGCCATATTTTGCTACCTTTCCAGTCCCTGTGCTTGGCTTCCCAAATGGAGGAGCAGGGTGTGTGAGGCGAAGGCTTCCCCAGACCCAGTGGATCCCCACAAGGGGAGCACAGTGTTCCTTCAGGGCTCGCGTCGCTGGAGGGAGCTCAGGAGAGAGCACCGCTGCTGTGCCTTACTCCCCATGTCCATCCGCCTGCACATGGTGTTGTCCCCTGGGCTTGAAGGCATGAAGCCGATTTTCCTTCAGAAGCCATATGCTGTCCAGGGATGATCCCAGAGAAGGAAATTCCCAGGGAACTGGCTGGGAAGCTGCTGCACACTTTGGGATTGATGTCACCAATAAACACTGTTCTGAAAACATCACGAACAATTGAACAGGCAGTTGAATGGGTCCGGAACTATGTGAGACAAATACTTAGGAACAAAACACTGGAAAAGTGGTATGGGGCAGTGGACTCTCACTCGGAAAATGTGGGGGGAAGAAGAGAGGGAGAGCTATAGAAAGACTGAGCAAATGGTAGGATTTTTGCACTTTGTTTGTATTACTAAAGGCTCCAGGTGCAGCACGTTTCCAGTCAGATCAGCAGATCTAAAGCAAACATTGAAATACTACCTTGCACCAGTGGTTTTCCATTTTTATTTTCATTTGAGGGTCCTTAATTATTTTCCTGGGGAGGTACATACAGTAAATGAGACCCCAGTGTTAGTCATCTTTAGTGGACCTTGTGGTCCACAGTCGATTTAGTCTTCAGGATCAGAGGTTAAAAGCCCTGCCCTCGCACACTTTTGAAAAATTGATTTGGTAAAGCTTTTCAGTAGAAGGAATGGACTGGCTGCCACAACTGCAAGGGTACTATTGATTTCATTACACTTTTCTTTCTATTTAAATCTGTGGTTAGACTGGATGAGCAGAATTCAAGCTGTAAAATCCCAGGTGGATTTGGGAAGGCCGTCATAAGAGTATCCCAGCGAGCAATTATGGTTCTCTGAGAAGGTAAACGCTGCGTATCAGGGGGTTCATATACTGCTGGTTAAGAGCACAGAAAGGGAAAAATTAGGAACTGTAAATAAAAAATGCTCCCAGTCACTGTAAAGCCTAGCAAATTATTTCCATAGCAGCTGATCTATAGGAAAAGCAACAGACTCTTGGCTGCGATGCAATAGCAAGCCTGGTTCAATCTTCTTAACCTTTGCCAATTGGTTTATACAAGTTTAACTGCATCTGTCTGTCTCCTGTGGACCTATGGAGACAAATGAAATGCTGACATAGGTACTGTGCAGGGCAAGAATGGAAGGAGGAGGTTTCCAAAGTCGGTCACTGGGACATGCAATATTTTCTTTGCTCTCCCTGGGGGAATTTAAAAAAAATGATTTTTTCTACTGGAAATCACTTTCCTGTGGTAACCTCATTCCTGCAGAAATATACTTATGGACCTGCATGAAAGCACCTGTGGTAGCTAAATTGCAAAGGTGGATGGTCTTTAAATTTATCTTAGCAAACCAAGTAAAGAGGGATGCTGAGCCAAGAGGATCCTGAGCCACTAGGTGCCAGTGCTGTCTGCCACCGCTGCTGAGTTCCCCCTCCTGCCTTTCACTTCTGAAAACAAAAAGGTGGCATTCACAATAATGTGAAAATGGTCAACATCTGAGAACAAAAGAAAACAACAACCTACTTAGTGCTATGAAAAGAACTGATAAGGTGTTTTCCTTTATCTAAGAAACTTGAGCCTTCTTTCAGAAGAAAAGAATGAAAAGCCAAGAGAAATACCATACTCCATGTTATGAATATGACCTTGACATTAGCTGAGTAAAGTTATCCAACCTGAATGCCACTGAATTACTCCTCTTCTTCCTGAGTGGTTCTGAAGCTGTCAGTAACCTGAACTTTAGTAAATTTGTGGCTGTATTTTAGAATGTATTTAGACAAAGATCAAATAATCTTTGAAAATAAGTCTCTCCCACTAAAACTCTGCAGTATATGAACATATTACTTGCACCCTTTTTATGACCAGAAAAGAACTGTGTTTATTTAATGTTACAGTTCATTAACTGACTTTCATTTCTTTATAATAGCCAGCTGAATTTTGTTGGTGACTGTTTTGTCTGGTTTTAATTATGGTGTGCAGTATAACGATACGTGATCTGAAAAAGTCATGGACGATAACAAGAGAACTGCCCTTCTAGGTACATCAGTGTCAAAAGGTACATCAGTAAGAGCATGGCAGATCTAACATTCAACTTTGCAGGTGACTCAGTTTGCATTCTGAGCTGTTCAGCCATAAAAATAGAAAAAAAAAATGAACACTTCATGACACTTCTCAAATAATTATTTCTTTCTGTTCCTGTAGCTGAGTGACAATGTTGCAAAAAACCAAATTTCACAGAAAAAAATTATCTAGGCGATATCACTCAGTTTATAAATTTATGAATAAAATAATATTTTGTTGGAACACACAGACTTCATGGCTGCTGCTACTGCTAAGACTGTCGTTTTGTTGAGAACAGCTACCATTCTCCCAGTGGCCATTTACTGCTCTGCCACGGAGCGACTCGGCGTCAGCTAACAAAGTCCACACTAAATGGGATGTCTGTAGGCTGCTCTTGAGTCTGAGCCCTTTGGAGCTTGCCCATTTGCTCAGTTATCTCAAACCTTCTGGCATATGCTGTATTTCTTACAACTGTACTCAGTGTTATTCAGAGATTTTAAGTAACTGGGGAAAAAAAATATCAAATCTAACACATTGCTGACCGCTCTGCTATCAAACGGAAACCTCCCACTTCTGTCATATCCCTGGCAGAAATTAAAAGAGGGTTTGTACAGTTCTGTGATACTCCTCTGCACACTGAAGGTGCCGATGGAGTTGCTCCTACGTGGGGTACTGCATGGTTGAGAAGCTCATCACAAGAATTAGTCTTAATTCTCATAAAGTTCTAGTGATCCCAAACTTTTATTCAAAAGGTACTAAGGAGCTAGGACAGATCACAGATGTTGAGATCCATCCTAAAGCATAGTTTAGGATGGTGGTTTTCCTTGCCAGACTGAATTATCTGAACAGATCTCTCATGTATACTCACTTATAACAATATACCTCCACACCAGCGAACCAGGAATGTACAACTTTGAGAGGGCTTTTTTGTTGATCAGTTTCTTGATTTCTTTGTACAGACTTTTAGGCTATGATACGTCAAGTAGATTAGCTGGTCTCCATATGAGAACCCTATCTTTCAAATAATTAATATTTTAATCCTTCCTTTCTCCATTTCCAAAGGTACAGAAAGAATGTTGGTACCATCATTATCCAGAGCAATCATGTATTTGTCAGCCTCTTGAGCAAGACACATTTCTTTCTGAGGTTGTTCATAATGGATGCCTGGTATCCCAGAGATAAGACTTGGAGTTGTTTCAAAGGGCACCATCATTGCAGCCATGACAGGACATTCTGCAGCAAGAATGGGAACACATCACATATAGTATAGATGGTGTTTGAGAAACAGAAAAAGGAGGGAGAGAAAAGAGAGAAAAAAGGAAGGAAATACTAGGGGGAGGGAGAGAGAGGAAGAATTCAGTGTATTGAACAGCTTCATATGGAAAAGCTCTCATTTACTGAGTTTGGGGAGTACAAAGTTCAAATTCGGAGTTTGATTGCCTTTATTACTTTTTAGCTCAGGTCACTTCAGTATTACTTGGTGCTGGTGGGATTTGCCACGATGTCTCAGAGGGGTGATGAGGATGAGGACTCAGTGCATCTAGGGAAAAACAGTTCAGCAGAGTAGCCCTGGCCACCTGCTCAACCACCAACTGTTCACACATTTTTTTCCCTTTTTTAAAGCAAATGTGCCAACGGATATCAAAACACATTTATCAGAACGCTAAAGTAATAAACTAGAACAAGGTGTCGGTTTAAATAGGAAATGTGGTGAAAAGGTATATTAAAAAGGTTTGAAAAACTCCCCTCCCTTGATTTTGTCCTTGAAGGGTGAGTTAGTCCCTCCAGTATTGTTTTCTAGTTCAGCAGCTTCCTGCGGCTTCCTGAGTTATATACCAATAGACACCTGTAGCAAAGGCTCCCTCCTTCTGCCACCCTGAGACTCAAGCTCTGGGTCTTCCTCTTTCCTCCCCTGCTCTCACATCCCCCAACACCTTCTTCTAGCTGGGCACGCTCACCGGATGATAGAAACTATTTCCTTCCCTCCACAAGAACCATACCAAACACATTGTCCAGGCTGTTTCCTTTCCATCTGTTACCCCATCTCAGAGGTCTTCTTACAGCTTGTACAGAGTCCTTGTATACAAACTGGAACAAACCAACCTAAATATGCATCCTTTTTACTGCTCTGTTATAAGGGGAGGCCGCTTCATTTGTGCAGACCTACAGGTGGTAGATATCTGAAATGGAATTTTCTTTTCTAGGGAAATAATTTCTTTCCTGTTATTTTTACCATTTTAATTCAGGATGAAAATCAGAAAATGCAGTTTCTAACCTGACAGAAATTCTGGGTTTTACCTAATAATAATTCAGAACATGCTGCAGCATATTTTCTGTGTGGCATAAATCAGCAGACTAGGTATTTTAAACACATACTGATTTTTTATTAAAATATAGATGATTTCAAAGGAAGACCCAAACATTCTGACTATTTTAAAAATGTCTTTCATATTTTGTTTCATCAGTTTCCGTTACAGCTGTCTTTATAACAGCTCATTAATTTAAATTCAGTTCAAGAGAGATACAAGATAGAATGCTTTCAACAAGATAGATTCCAATTGTTTGATATGTTAAAAGCAAAACATTATTGTAATCCAACACTCATCAGGAAATAATTAAATTTATACAGTAAGTCAAGATTTTCAGAAATGTTAGTTGTGTTTGCTTATCAGTTCTTTCAGTATGATAAATCAGCATTTCCAAAAATTAGTCCTCCTTAAATTGGACAGCTGAAATCACTAGGCATTCTGGTCCTTCTTCGCTTTTCCTCTTTTTCCCACTATTTTTTAGTGCTTTTTTTCATTTTCAAGGTAGAATACTTCCTTTTGTTCAAGGCATCTTCAGATACTCAACACTTCTAGGAAAGGAGATTAAACTAAACAAAAGCTGCATGTTTAATATAGTGCCATAGAGTGTAACATTTCTATCTTGATATCTTATCAGAGACTTATAGGGGTGGGGAAAACACTCTTACAAATTTTCAGCAGGGAAATGTAGCTTGTTCTTGTAAAGACTTCAAATAAAATCAGCGTGTGACAGAACCATGTAAACTTCTTGGATTTCTGAGTGTTAGACGAGGGTCCCCCCCTGCTGCATTCGCTGGCAAAGGCCACCAGTAATCCCCAAACTGTCTCATGCTGGAACAACAGAAACCTTTAGGAGATGGTACAGTCTGAAGCTCAGCGATTTTCTCGTTTTAAATTCTAAGTATAGAAATCAGAGCCCGAGGCTATCCGTGCCGTACCCCAGCTGATACCAGACCAGTGATGGCTTCAATTATTTCTTTTTGGAGATGTAAAATTCACTTGCAGAGAATCTCCAGGTGTGTTAAAATCTCTTCTTTCTGGGTGAAAGTGCAATCTATATCTGCCCCATTCAGCTAAAACATTTCATGGCTGTGCAAACAGCCGCCTTGCTAAAGGGACCACAGAGGACATGGTCAGCAACGGCACCAACACCTCCAGTTTTAAACAGAACCTATGAGAAGTTGTTGAAGCAGTGTATCTTTCTTTCTTTTTTTTTCTTGTTTTTTATATTGATGCAAATTGAAATGCCCTTGCAGTTACATGTCATTATCCCCATCGCTTCCTCCAACCTATCAAGTTGCTTATGTGGAGGCTTCCTAATCTGCTTTGGAGTTCACAGTTTATTGTAATCAAGTCAAAGCAAATTGGGTTAACAAAGACCTATTTACTAGATTCCTAAGTAAACCTGTTTGATTTTGAACCTGGCAGCCAAAGAGCTGAGTGGGAGGACAGAAAGTACAATATCTAGCAGAGGGGAAAAAATGTCAGGCAGCTAAAGGAAGATGGAGGACCATAACCTGCCCATTTGGCACAGCGGAAGATACCTGTGTCAGGGGTGGAAGCTGTCAGCTCTCCCACAATGATTCTCTTCCAGGATATTACAGATGCATTTGCACATAAGTAATTGTTATTCTCTCCTCCTTTTCATGCTCACATCATGCTTTTTGGTGATACAAGTATGCTTTCTTATTATCTAGGCACTTCATTGTACGTAATAAAACAAGAGGCCAAGAGGAAGCAAAGAGAGAAGACGCTCCAACAAATCTCAGCTCTCAGGGCTCCTCACAGAAATCTGGTGTTTGCAATCCTTGAATTCTCCCTCAATGACAACCGTGATTATTTGCTTGAATAGACGTGGTAAAACAGGACGCTAAACTCGGGAACAATTCTGTGCACAAGCTACAGCAACAGTCCAGCTGTTACTTTTACATGAAAAATTGTCCAATTATTTACTTGAAATTGCGCAAATTCTATCATGGTCCCGGGCTTTTCTGGCATTCATCTGTCACACTGTCTGTCATATAAAACCGCCCAGAATTAAAATCCACATCCCTTCAGCATCTCAGCAAAGAGTTGTAGGCCAGGGCTCTTGTTCTGATGGATGATACTAGCGACAGCTGACAGCTGCCAGAAAACACTGCTAAATTGCTCAACAGATACCTTGAAGGAGTACACAGCAATACATATTACCAAAAAAGATCCAACGTATATCTTTCTGTTCATCAGTTATTACTTGTGCACTTTGTTCTTTAATACAAACCTTCTAAATCAAATTTTTCTGGAGTTACTTATTCAGAGATCTCTGGTATGATTAATAAAAATAGAACTCAAATCGACAATGGCTAGATTAAAATGCCAAGCTCAACCATCAGAAACTATAAATTGGTATAGAAGTATGCCAAGGGTTTGGTCACTCTTCTTTATAATACCATTACTTCGTTATCATATATTTACTGACAGAATGGCATACCCCCTAATCCTGACTACTGAAATCAGCCCAGAATTTTTTTTTTTAAACTGTGAGCTGGTTTTGGATGTCTCATTTTCTTTTCTTTTCCTTCTTTTCTTTTTGGTTAGCCAACTGAATGTACTTGATTTGTAGTGAGACTGATTTGTCCTTAATCTCTAAAGCAGATCCAGCTTGTGCAGAGCATAAATAGATCTATAAGTCTTTCTGCCAAGTAGGTCCCATATCTAGAGATGGCCCATCAGGAATATGTGGATTTGGGAAGCTTCCAATTTCTTGGGATTCTGTATTTTTCATTTACCTTTGGTCAAAAGCAGACCCACTACTTATTTTTATTGTATTTGGCTAATTTTGAATTAAATTATTCTTACTAGATTCTTTTCAATAAAAACTCTTCTATCAAAACATTTCTAACCAGCTTTAATAGAAATGATAAAATCAATGTTTCTCAAAATTTAAGGTTATCATCAACACCCTTTAGCTCTGCATAAGCTATAAAGTACTGACAGTCCAAAAAAGCAAGGAAGAAAATAGCGTTAAAAAAGTAGAAACATTGGGGTGAAATAGCTGAGGTCAAACTTCAGGTTAGTAGAAGAGGCCCAAAGAGAGCACAGGTCTCCTGAGCCTCAGCCTGGGGCCAGACACTGGCCAGCAATGCCTCTAATTAGCAGTGTAGATATCCACTTTATTCATGTAAGTGATATTTACCTACTTAAAGCTGTGACCACAGTTAAAGAGTCACATTGAGGTTCCCTTGAAAATCCAGGTTGTTATTTTATAATTAGCATAGCATATATACATACAGGACAAGGCTGTCTCAGCAACAGATTTAATTCAGCAGCTAAGCCTTGGCAGTCAGGGTACATTTTAAATACTCTAAAGCTGTTTATTTAGTCCCTGTTAATTTTAGCACTGAAGCAGCTGACCACACATTCGTTTCATGGTACTGCTACATACCCAGCAGGTTCTGCTCTTTCTTGTTGGTAAATATATCTGCTGTCACTTAATTTTTAAGCAGGTTTTTTTCTTTCACTTTTTTTTTTTTTAAATCAATGAATAAACCAGCAATAATATTTTCAGTCAGTTCAGTGTATGTATCAAAAATTGAAGTACTCCCATCTCTTAAGGTTTCTCACAAAAATATGGAGGTACAAAACTATTTCTGGCTAAACTGTGCCATTTCATGCAGAAGTAGACGTATAACTGTATCTGTTGGGGTCTTTTCCCCAGATAAAATATTGTTTAATGGATTTCTATTTCTGTTATTTAAACAAGCACAGGGCAATCAGGATATGCATAGAGACAAAAACAATACTGTTAGTATTTTAAACACTTTGTAGACTGTAAGGTAAAAATAACATTTAAGCATTAATATTCTGAGAAAGCATAGTATGCTGGTTTGGGCTGGGGTAGACTTGATTTTCTTCATAGTATCTAGTCTGAGCTACATTTTGGATTTGTGCTGGAAACAGGGTTGATAACACAGGAACGTTTTAGTCCTTGCTGAGCAGCGCTTACACAGAGTCAAGGCGTTTTCTGCTTCTCACACCACCCCACCAGCGAGTAGGCTGGGGGTGCACAAGGAGCTGGGAGGGGGCACAGCTGGGACAGCTGACCCCAGTTGACCACAGGGACATTCCATACCACATGGCGTCATGCTCAGCACATAACACTGGAGAAAGAAGAAGGAAGGGGGAGATGTTTGGAGTGATGGTGTTTGTCTTCACAAGTAATGGTTACGCATACTGGAGCCCTGCTTTCCTGGAGATGGCTGAACACCTGCCTGCCAATGGGAAGTAGCAGAATGAATTTCTTGTTTTGCTTTGCTTGCGTGTGCGGTTTTTGCTTTACCTATTAAACTGTCCTTATCTCAACACAGTTTTCTCACTTTTACCCTTCCAATTCTCTCCCTCGTCCCACTGCCGGGGAGAAGCAGCTGTGTGNAATACTGTTAGTATTTTAAACACTTTGTAGACTGTAAGGTAAAAATAACATTTAAGCATTAATATTCTGAGAAAGCATAGTATGCTGGTTTGGGCTGGGGTAGACTTGATTTTCTTCATAGTATCTAGTCTGAGCTACATTTTGGATTTGTGCTGGAAACAGGGTTGATAACACAGGAACGTTTTAGTCCTTGCTGAGCAGCGCTTACACAGAGTCAAGGCGTTTTCTGCTTCTCACACCACCCCACCAGCGAGTAGGCTGGGGGTGCACAAGGAGCTGGGAGGGGGCACAGCTGGGACAGCTGACCCCAGTTGACCACAGGGACATTCCATACCACATGGCGTCATGCTCAGCACATAACACTGGAGAAAGAAGAAGGAAGGGGGAGATGTTTGGAGTGATGGTGTTTGTCTTCACAAGTAATGGTTACGCATACTGGAGCCCTGCTTTCCTGGAGATGGCTGAACACCTGCCTGCCAATGGGAAGTAGCAGAATGAATTTCTTGTTTTGCTTTGCTTGCGTGTGCGGTTTTTGCTTTACCTATTAAACTGTCCTTATCTCAACACAGTTTTCTCACTTTTACCCTTCCAATTCTCTCCCTCGTCCCACTGCCGGGGAGAAGCAGCTGTGTGGTGCTTAGTTGCTGGCTAGGATTAAACCACGACACATACAAAAGATGAACTTCTCAAAGAACAGTAATTTCACTAGCAGATACTCACAGAAACATAAATGATCCACAGGAAACAGAGTACAGATTCAGTGCAGTTTTTTTAGAACCTCAGCTCCATAACTTAACATGTAAATAGTTACAACATATAGTCACTGTTCAACTTGTAGTCGGTAGTTATCATAAACCAATGCTTTCATAACAGTCATATATCCTACAATCCTTTCACCTTACAGGATAGCCGGTTCAATATTGGAATTGAGAGATGCTCAGCTGGCCCAAGAGTTGGTTAAGCTATGCACCAGCTATAATGAATGAAAATCTTGGAGAGTGTATGCCCTCCTCGTTCAAAATCTATATTAGATTGCCACAAGGTGGCATTCCTAGTAGGTGAAGCTCGAAAGTATTAAGCACCTGTCTATCTGGTGTTAAAAACACAGACAAAGGAAACCAAGGTGAATGGAACTACAAAATCAGATAAAGGAACGAACATTCTCATATACGTGCCTTGAAGCAGCATATTAGGAAGCAGTATACAGGAAGGCAATGGAGTTGGAGAAAGGATTGCCTAAGCAAGGATGAGGTCAACAAGAAAGCAAGTGAAAGACTTGAATGCCAACATGGGAAATTTGGAGAGACAGGAACTTTTTGTGCAATATGTAAAAAATGCTATCAAAGGGACAGACAAAACCATGGGGAGGAGTTCTTATTACTGGAATCATACAATCATAGAATCATAGAAAGGTAGGGGTTGGAAGGGACCTCTAGAGATCATCTAGTCCAACCCCCCTGCTAAAGCAGGTTAGCCTAGAGCAGGTTGCACAGGAATGCATCCAGGCGGGTTTTGAATATCTCCAGAGAAGGAGACTCTGCAACCTCTCTGGGCAGCCTGTTCCAGTGCTCTGTCACCCTCACAGTAAAGAAGTTCCTCCTCATGTTCAGGTGGAACT
>VZSC01001405.1:644535-700368 GCA_013398225.1 Steatornis caripensis
GACTTTTCAAAGATGATGGAGAGTGGCCTAGCAATTACATCCGCCAGCTCCCTCAGCACTTGTGGGTGCATCCCATCGGGACCCATTGATTTGTGCGTGTTCAGTTTGCCTAGCTGCTCTCTAACCCAATCCTCATTGACCAAGGGCAAGTCTTCATTTGTCCGTGCTTCCTCTCTTATCTCCAGAGTCTGTGAGTCCTGAGGGCCAGTCCTAGCAGTGAACACTGAAGCAAAGAAGGTATTCAGAATCAAAGGTGTAGTGGCCAGGAGAAATAGGATTAAAGGTTCCACAGGTGGAACAGTGTTTCATGACATTTGAGTTCTTTAGGCCTTTTTTTTTTTAATTGATAAAACACATAGATAAAACTGGATTGGTTTAGGACAAAATCTCTTTGAGGTAGAATGGTTTGTGGTAGGGACCTATTCTTGGTCTCCACACTTAAACTCGAGGTATCGGTGTTTATACTAGTGTAAGCATATGCATACGAGAGTAACAAAGGCCGAAAGTTGCCTGGGTAATTTCCAAGCGAGACAAGCTGAGGCATTTCTTGTAATATATTTAATTATTTTGCCTAAATTACATGGTAGGTTAAAACATAAAGTTAAAAAACTTCCTTAATCTTTTCATAATTTTGTTGGCAATCAAATACTACTGTAAACAGTTCGGCTTATACTTGGATTCTACTTAAATTAGTCAATCAAATATATATTATACAGCCCTGGCAAGAAAAGTTGCAACATTTTGTGTCTGATAATTAGCTTTTGTCGGCTGTGTAGTAGGACAAGGTATTATATATGAAAAAGTAACAGAAAGTACACTCTAGCATCTAAAATAATTGAAAACTAAACACCAATATGGTATGTTCTAAACACCCACTACCATCACTCGCTATTTTCCTTATTTGTATGTGGACTACTTTGAAGTTTTCTCTTGTAAAACAATTCTTAAAATTTTCATTTCAAATTATGGTTGTCTGTAATAAACTTGTGACCAATCATGGTATTATTGCTGACACAGATTTTCAACATTTGTTTGTAATGCTCACTAAGAATTGTATTGACAAAATAAAGGTTTCTGTCCAAGTATGGATTGAAATTATGGTCATGTCACACGGCTATTAAAAACAGCGATTTTTTTTTTTTTGTCAAAAGTGTTTCAGAAGCTTTAAACTCAAATCTTCATTCAAAGTCAACATGAAAGAGAAATATTAAATTAATTATGAAATAAAACAACTTTGGGTAATGAATTAAACTTCATAAACCACTAAACAAAAGACCAAGGTGAAATCTTAGCTTCTTTTTTCCCCAGTGACAAAACTCAGTGAGGTCTGGGAGGACTTCTGATTTATTTTATATTACTCACTCAAGCAGATGGACATACTTCCTAAGACTCCTCTCCAAAGTTCTGTTGGAAAGACAATGAAATGCACCAGACTGATCTCAGTACCTATTTCACAGATAGGATCCTAAGAAATGAAATGTCTAAATTCTTGAATATGACATAAGAAAACTAAAATTAATTTTCTCGGCCAAAGAGTCTAGCTATAGAAACCTGAGATGTAGCTTAAGCAGCTGGGAAAAAAGTGACAGTTTTTTCCCAGTAAATCCTATTCCTACCTGTGATTGAAACCAACTCCCTCTGTCTTTGAAGCCCAGAGCTGGGTTATGCTATGTTTGACATTGCTGGGTGGAGACACCTGAAGTAGTTCTGGAGCAAGTGCACAAGCTTGTTCAACATGATGCTGTGTTTAATCCAAAAAGGGTAGAATACCCTGGGTGTACACAGCTTCTGGCTTCCAGGTACCTAGTCTGCGTGGTGACAGACATGTTCTCTGCATGTTTTCCTGTTTGTGTGCTTTCCATAGACAGGACTTTTAAGATGGGACTTTTGCTATCTTTGAAAAGGAGTTACAGAAACAGAGAGATAGAAAGAATACAGTATCTAGACCCTTGCCCCAAAGTCAGATCATCTATTCCAAAGTCTTTGCTGACAGGTGTTTGTCAAGAGTCTTCTTGAAAACCTGCAATGAGGGAGACTTCACAGCATCCCCAGGAAATCTATTACGTATTGCAAACCATCTGAAAACAAGCTCAAAGGTACAGAACATAAATTAAAAATCTACTTAGAAACCTCAAGCAGATGCTTTGGGGAAATCACAATCTGCTTCAACACTTGGAGATTACTGTTTATCTTATTCATGATATCTATAAGTATTGTATATATAATTATATGAAGTAGTAATATGCTAAGTACCATTAACTGGTATTACAGACTACTTAACAATCAGTCCTAGTCTTGGGTTGTCTATTGTATCTGGTCTACAAACACAGAAAGGATATCTTTGTCCCTAGGAAGTTGTACTCATTCTATAAAAGAAGAGGCAGCCCATGGGCAGACAAATCAAAAAGTACAAGACAGCACTGGAGACCAGGTAGGCAGCATTTAGTATTTCAAACTTTCATGAAGTTTTTGTAAGCTTTTAATGGAATCATGGAACTGAAGGAAGAGAGACAGATAACTTTGCACTTACTTGTAGATAATTTCCTGCAGGTACAACAAGCATCACAGAAAAATCAGAAAGATTGTTTTAGTGTGAATCCAGCAGTACAGAAGGTTGGTGGCATGAAGTAGTCAAGAGTCAGACAAGGGGTTTCTCTGTAATGAATGGGAGATTACTTAAGAAATGATAGGGCAATAGTAAGAAAATGGGAATAGACTGTGAAAATCTTCAAAATTGATGGTGAGCAGCTTGTGTTTGATTAGATTAACAGAAAGAGAACCACAAAGAACTGCTTATAGAAGACTCATAAATGAAAAAGTAGTACAAGAAATAAATCTTCTCCTCAATATTTTTCTGGAAGATTACGGGGGGAAATAGGGAAGATTACATTTGTCAAAGTATTCCTTTGACCAACTTTAAGTGATGTAAGTATGAAAAAAGGCTAGATGAAAATTTCATCTGTGTGCTTTCACATAAAGTCCATGTTTTAGTTATGTTTATTCAGGGAAAAAATCTGCAGAAGCTAGACATAACTTGTGCATTGGAAATAAAAGTGGGTCTAAACTGAGGTTATTACTTGTGGAAGACTGGTATGATGACAGTGATATTTTCTGCAATGATTAGGAAAATAGGTAGTAAAATGACTTGTGGGAATTAAAATTAAAAGCTTCATTTATCAGCCATGTGTTGCTGGAGGTGATTGCTTGTAAACCAAAGGAAGACATTTGAAGCGTAGGACAAGATCTTAGTGTAGGGGAAAAAAAAAGAAATCAATCTAGATTATGGGTGTAGATCTGTGAATGAACCAACTGGAGGAAAAGTCTATGCTTGCCGATGAGGCTTATAAATGGGAACTACTTCAGAAAAAGAAATTTTAGCTAGTTTTGGTGTGTGCCATTTTTGTACTTTGCAATGTCAAACTCTTCTGGTGTGACGCATAATGGCACTGCTTTGGATCACTGCTATAGTCACATATTGCAATCATATCACTGATTAGCAAAGAGAAAAATAACTTTTTGGAGCTTTATCAATCTTTAAGATAGACTGATTTCTAGTTCATCAAAGGAATATTTTGCCGGCACAAACTGCGTTTTCAACTTGTTGCTTCGCAAGTACTATAAAGTACTAAATATTACAAAGATTAAAAGTATATTTAGCTGAATATAGATTTTGTGATCATGTTGGCTTAATGTCGCTATGACATTGGGCTTTTTAATTCCAACTCACAAGAAACTACCAATGAAAGAAACTTTGGTAATATGAAAAGTTTATATTAATAAAGCACTGATTTTGTATTTCTCTGATGTTAGTGAAGCAATTTAGTCAGTATGCAGAGAAGAACTCTTAAACTATACTGAGGAAGTTCTCACAGATTGCCCAGGGAAGTTGCGGATGCCCCCTCCCTGGAAGTGCTCAAGGCCAGGCTGGATGGGGCTTTGAGCAACCTGGTCTAGTGGAAGTCGTCCCTGCTCATGACAGGGGGTTGGAACTAGGTGATCTTTAAAGGTCCCTTCCTACCCAAATCACTCTATGATTCTATATTTCTATGGCAAGAAAGTGTACATATGAAAGACTAATTCTGGAGAGGTTTCATTGCACCAAAGAACTCCATAATCTTCTAAGTGGTCATGAGGACCATAAGAGTTTATTCAGTAAAAGACCATTATCACAAACTCAACATTTTTACTCCCTGCTATTTCTCCCATCGAGCAGAACTGGAGTAGACCTAGAAAGATAGAGATCAAGATATTTTCAGAGGTCCCCACAAGCTCCAGCCCTCCTCCTGATAGAGACGGATTCTTGAGCCCTCAATTGTCACTAGAGAGCTTCTACCCTGGGTTCTGATCTGCATTTGTTTACATACAAAGTCACAAACTTGAAGGATTCTTTCACAAAGAAGTTTTTTGCAGCAGGACCCTTACAGAGGTCTCTTGGTGAAACCTGTAGCCATTTTAGCTCTAAGATAAATGAGCTTCAATGATTTTTCTATGCAAACAAATTCTGCATATTTTTTTTCAAAGCACAACTCTCAACACTTTGGCTTCACATTGTACAACAGGTTGAAAGAGTGCATATAAACACCGTGCAATCTATTATCTCCTCCTGAGTCGTTTAACGAATTGCATGGTCAGCAGTTCCAAGATCCCACTTTGTGCATAATTAACATCAGCAGAGGTTAATTACAGTTATCCATAAAGCTTCATTACAATTAAGCAGCAAGTAAAACTAATCTGAACACTTTAATTATTAAAAAAATTATACTATATAGTCAATGTGACAATCACTGTACAATAGAGTTTATACCTTTTCTAAAATACACTCTGAAACTTCTGATCTGTTTTGCAAGTATTGTGTGCAGAGAATTTTATAAAATACATTGTTAAATCAGATAGATCGGCTGTAAATACTTATAATCACTAATAGGAACACAAGCAGCTGCACAAATAATGCAAAGGAACAGGTCAATGCTGAACCTTAGTAGTCTGAACAGGAAAATTATCAAAACTTGGTTGTGATGTTGCAGCGTTTTCACTTCACAGCTACCTTTCTCCAAGGTGCGGTTGCAGTGTTTTATTTATTAATCACATTCTTCCTACCATCTCCATCCAAATCTCAAAGAGTTCAAGATGATAGTATTTTTCTCTATGTCACAAAACTTGGCTATAAGTTTTCCAGTGAATGGAAGAATTACGTAGTGCTGTATTCCTTCCTAAATTCTCTTGAACCCCCCGTACATGGAGCAGGTAAATGTTACTCTGGTAATGCATCAAAATATCTTAAAACTGAATTTAACAGTTTACCTCTTCACAGAGAATGAAAAAGCATATGATAGAAAAAAAAACGAGCAGAAGGAATTCTTCTTGCACATACTTGAAAGCTAGTAAGACTAGACTGGCCTCTTAGTGCTTGTAATTTTTACATAGTTTTAATTGTAATCTGTAATTTCAAATCAGTCTGTAAAATTACCTGATTCATCTAGATACAAGCATACAAGGTATTGTGCCAAGGATTTATCACCAAAGGGAGTAATTCTGTCTTCCTATAGAAAGACTAAAGTTTAAATCTTATTCTTCACCATAAACTACAGTCACAACAAATCCAAAATACCCTATAACCTAGCCCCTGGAACATAAGGAATAAACAGAAACATGCAGGAGCAGCAGGGAATTATATTCTTATATTAAAAAGGTGATATTATTACAGTGCTGTAAGATCCTTTCTATGGCACTTCCAATTTTTAAATATCTGTCAATGCCAGTAACTTCAAATACTATATTTTTAGAATGTTACTGGATACAGAGAAAAATATTTTGAAATTCTGAGAAAAAGGAGGATAAAATTCAGATGTGCTCAGTCAGATACCCAACCCAAACATATTTATGGGATTCTCAATGAATTTTGGCTTCCAAAGGAGTTCAAGTAGAGAACAAAAACACCAAGAAATTTCTTTGTGAAACACTGAAACAGATTTCTTTGCAACATACTGAAGTAGATATACAAAATACGAATATTCAGTCAACATCTACATAGGCCTTATTGAACAGTACATAAATGACACATATTTAATAGCTGTATGGCTCCATGGCTGCTAGAGTGAACGTGCAATACTCTTATATTATCCATATCTGGTAAAAATTTCCAGAAATTAGAAGATGTTAGAACAATGTTAAAAAAATGACCCATAGAATTCCTAAGGAAACACTACCAATTGATTTGTCTCTGTGTCTATTAGATTACAACTTTGATATACCTAGTTTATAGTAGGAAAAGTTTTCTAAGAATGCAGAGCTTATTTTACTGACAATGGCATTTACTGCAAAATAACCATCATGCTTCTGCGATAAGGGTTTGCAAAGTTATTTCAGTAATTTAAAAATTATGGTTAATTGCATGCACAACAATTACTCCCCCTTTTGGCCTGATTTCTACTTTTTTGTGAAGATGTTGATGAAGAAAAAGGCTAAATTCTTTCTTCCCCTTATAAAGGTGTCTAGCCTGAGTAAGAAGGTTTGGTACGGGTATTGCCAAGAGAGCCAGGGAATGCTACTGGCCCTGGCTTTCTGGCTACTTCTCACTCGTGTAAAAGGTCTGCATTTATCCTCCCATACAGATGCTGTGTAACAGAATTACAAGTTATTATTCCTTTTTTTTTTTTTTTACCAGTTCTTGCATTTCACAAGAGGAATAGTTTAGGCTGGCACGCAGATCCCAAGGAAGACAGCTCAAGGCTGTATACAGCTGGAAGAATTTAAACTGTTCTGATGAGATCTTTCTGTTGGTTGGATAAAACCTACCTTTTCACAGGAAAATACTGGTTTATATGCTAACGAAATCTTGAAAAGGGAGTCTTAATCTAATCTCAAAATTATTGAAATATTTTTATTCATGCTTTTTTTTTGATGGGGAATAGGCAGGAGAATATTCTAACAGTGAGCAACAAAAAAAGACAGATTCCTTTTTTTTCCTCTACAAGAGAAAAAGTGAAACAGGACAACATTATGGAATCTCACTTTTCCCACAATGGGAAACATAATGGGCTGCTTATTCTCCAATCAACATCTTTTACTCTTCCTGTATTCTTCTAATCTGTTGGAGCTTATTTGCAGGGAAGAGTAGATTTATCCCATGGCATTTGGAATGTAACAGGTAGTTACCTGGCAAAATTGCTCCATTGTACAGGGCACAGAAGCAACTAACAGAACTGTTAACAATTGCTAAGAAAATTCATGATGTAAGCAGGGCATATTCCTAACTCCATTTTTGTCCCATCAAGATAAAGTAAGCTTAGTTTTACAATGTATCATTTATTTTGGTTTCTATATTTTATTTATTAGTTGTACGTTACATTCATATAGGAGGTCTATTTCCCTGTCCTTTAGCTTACTATGTTCCTTTCTTAGAAAATGTTACAAAACCTTATTTCAAAGAATAACTTTCCACTGTGAGAATGATGCTTCTGTCACTGACACGCTTCGATTCAATTATGACTCACTAATAAAAAAGTAAACATTAAACCAAAAGAACAGTAAAAACCCATACTCCAAAGAAAGTTTTGACAGCAAAAGATAAAAGAAGTAGCAGAGCACCATGACATTTGCCAGGGACTTTAATATTTCTTTTGACTAAATAAAAGGAATCCAGATAACAAGGTGAATAGAAGCAACCTAAAATCCTAAAGTAAATTCGGGGAGATTAGGTTAGAAAGCTCCGAATAATTTCTAATAAAAATAATATTTAAAAAGTAGCACTGATTCTTTTTGCAGGGAAATGGAGAACTGTGCATATTTTCACAATAAAGAAAAATAGTCAGTCAAATTGTTCAAAGACACTTAACTTTAACTCCAAATTTACATTGTGTTGCCTGAGGCATTCAAGCACTGAAAAGAGCACGTTGTGTTTTTAGGCATGGATAGTTCCAGTCCTTTCAATGGGTCTTGAAGGCGTGCTTGGCTTAGACATCTGCTAGGCTTAGGGCCCTAATGAGATAGTTAAGCAATTCATGGTGAATGCAGTTCAGAAAAGGACAAAAGCAGGTATTAAACCTTAGCTCATTTTTAAATGCTTTAAAGAAATTAAGGTCAAATACAGTGCTTAAAATCTTCAGTAGAGAGCCACAGGGAAATGCAAGGTCAGTCAATTAAGCATGTGGCTATGTCCCCATTTCCCTTTGAGGGTCACCCCAGACACCTGTAGCCCAGAGCTTGAAGAGGCAGCTCCTGCCAAGGCTGTTGCTGGTACAGCTGGGGATGGACTTGCCAGGACAGTCCAACCCCATTTGCTCAGGTAGGCTGCTCAGTGAAGCAAGCATTTAGATGGCGAAGAAGTAGAGCATGGAGCATGTCACACTCCCTAGAGCACTGGCGGCACATTCACCAAGGCAGATTTGTAGTAAGCCAGATGGACACATGTTATAGATGATACCGCATGGAAGTCATGCTCAACTTTCATCAGTTGCTAACTTACCTAATTTAGAGGTAAGCAAATAGCTAGCACTTGATTTTAGCATCTCTAGAAACTGATAGATATATTTATTTACTTCTCTCTCTCCCATTTCCCCATTCATGCAGGTTTTACTGGTTTCTATTACATATTTTTTCTAATACTGTGGTTTTTAAAAAATAATTTTCTCTTACAAAACACACACTTGAAAAAGGTAAACCCTACGGGGACTGCTGTAATAAAATTAAAATGAATCTAAACAGAACTTGATACTCTGAAATCAGTTTTGTTCCACTGCATATGAAATAAAAGAAACCATATTTTATAATAAAAAAGAAGCTCCAACAGAAATTGAAAAACAACATAAATTTCCTTGAAAAGGGAGGCAAACTAGTTTCAGACATGAAAATTTACCTCTTATTTTTATCATTCAATAGCAAACATTTAATAGCATGGTTTGTGGAACAACCAAAGTAATTTGGGATACAAGTAATACATAAAAAACATGCATGACCTGCCACGAATAATGTGATAACATTCTTTTCAGTGCTTATCAGAATGTAGCTGTCTCTAAATGAGCAATACTTTGTTTAAAATATTGTGTGATGGATCATGAAATTAGGAAAAAGGTCAACATATGCAGCTAAAGTTTTGAAGTTTTGTAGGAGCGTTTGGTGAAAAAAAAAGTAATTTCTAGAATTACAGCATGCACCCAAGTTGTGAACCTGAAGGAAAGAAAACAGCACAGGTTATATATGTGAAATGACAGGAAAGTCACAGAAATGGATATGAGCTGTTTTAACACTTGAGTCATTTGGGAGTTTTCAACAATTCATTCTGCCTATGTTTCAGGGGCTCTGACAAAATGCTTTTCATTCTTCTATCTGACTAAGAGTACAAGGGGCTGTATTTTGGTGCATGATCTCAATAGAGGTATTAGATACAGCTAGCAAATCCCTGGGTAACAGAGCAGGGAGAGAGATGAGGTTTTTGGAAAGAAAAGGGGAAAGCTATATTGAAAGACAGTTGCCAAAAACCTAGTGTCAGGGTTGTCACTCGGGGGGAACATGTGGGCGCAGAAACACATGGATTTTCTTACGGCACAATGACAGGATCCCATGAAGAGGGAGTGAAGGACCTCTGTCCCCAGAGAACAAATTCTATGAGAAGGACTAAAATGGTTCATTTCTGTTTAAACTGTGTAAACTTTCTTTTCTCATCGTAATGATACTATTTGCTGCTTCAGCTCTCCTCTGTCCTAGTTAAATTGGTAAGAATCCCTCCCTGCTGACTCACTCACGTGAGCCATGCCATCACTGGTGACTGGACAGTGTTGAACTACCTAAACTTTGCGAAGTATAATAATGAGCATGACCTTGGACCCTTAAAATTGATTCTACATAGCTCATTAGAAACATCTATCTTCTTTCATGTGAATTTTTCATGGTCTTGTACAACCATTTTTGTTTTTCAGTGCCATAGCACTATCTGCCCGCTGCAGGTGTTTCAAGCCTGATCCAAAACTACAGATATTGGGAAAAATATTCCCCTTGAATCCATAGAATTTTGGATCTGGTTCTCTTTTCTGTCCATCACTGTTCTGAAAAAAAAAAAAAAAAACCCACACCTACTTTACCTCTGTCAAAAACAATATTGATCTTTCTTTGGCTTCTCATCCAAAACATTATTCCTTTATGAAGTCATGTCAGAGGAAGAGCTATTAATTTTCCTGAAGGGTGTGCAGCACACATTTTGCAGATGAGTATGATTGTGTAAAGGAAGAAGCCTTCAGTTTTAGATAAACAGTAACGTATTTCAGCAGGATGATGTAAAACACAATTGTTAAAATATTTCACTTTTTTTGCCGAAAACACAGTGGTCTAGCCCATTATTGGGTGTCGTGGTTTGAGCTAGGACAGAACCAATTTTTAAGTAATTTTAGGTTTCAGTGAAGTCTCTTCTGAGAAGCTGCACTCTCTGAAATTAACTGCATGTTTTTCAGACAGTAGCCACAGAAAGGCTCTTGCTTATTCTTATTCCTGTGAAAACCAAGGTCAATGCTTGCTTCTGCTGACTTTCTTATACACCAGAAATGAAAGAGCAGAAAAGTGGTCACACCTGAGATCCTCCGGTGGGCAGGAGCGGGTCGGACAGGTGACCGAAAACACAGTATTCCATCCCATACACGTCATACTCTGTATAAAGCTGCAGGATCACGAGGGTCTCTCACTCTCTTCTTCCATGGCCGGCATCCAAGGAGGACTCTGCCCGGTTCTTCTGCCTTCAATCCCGATCCATGCATTCTTGAATTCAGTTCCTGTCTGCTGCTAAGTCCAGTCCAGGACTTTCCCAGGGCGTGCCCTGCAGCATCTGCTGATGTGATCGTAATCAGGGGGAGCTTGATATTGGTTCTGTATGTATTTCATTATTATTTTTCCTATTATTATTATTACACATTATTATAGCTAGATTAAAGCTGTTTTAACTTTTCCAACCCAAATGTCTCTTTCCTCTCCCCTTTTGGCAAGGGAAGGGGCTAACGATGAGCATCTGTGTCCATTTAACAGCAAGCCCAGCTTTAAACCATGACACTGGACTGGCTATGATGTTTGCCAGCTCCCATTCACAGAATTCACAAAAGCCAAAAATGTTTGTATTTATCCACACAAAATGGAAATGTTCATTTCTAGTTTCAGAGCTGCTCCACACTTTGTCCCTCACCCCACTCTGGAATTTCCTACATGCACTCCAGAGTAGGAGCCCAGTGACCTAAGACTTCTTTATTCCTGAGAATTAAGCTTTTAGGATTCAGCAAAATAAATCTTATGACAGAAATCACGAAACAGCAAGGCTGTGTAGCTCTTTTCCGTGCCTCTTAACAGCCCCATAGAAGGTCACGGAGATCATACCCTACGGCTTCTGCATCATCTCCCTTCATTTACATTTTATCTAATTTTGTCTTGTCAGTCTTGGTACTTATCACCATAATTGCTTTGCAATGAGTTTTGACAGCTACTGCGAAGGCAGGGAGCATGGGTGAGAGAGTGACTGCTACAGGCCTAAAATCTCAGAGGCTGCCACCATAAAATATTGTGCAAAACGAGTGGGAAGCCTCAGGTTTGCAGTAGAGAACCCCAAGCGAGCAGGTGGTTTATCTATGAGCAATTTTTTTGGCTTTTACCCCTGGGTTTCTGGATGTGCTTATTTGCCATGCCACATTATTTATATCCATCCAGTTTGATGCACAGTACAGAATTACAGTTCAGATTTGCTTGCTGGAAAAAGTTAAAGGCGTGTGGTCTGTGATTTCTTCCGGGGGAAACAGTGGAATTAAATAAATGAAAAGTGATGCAAGCCTTTTAATAGCATTTAATTGGAAATTGGATGCTTTAGGAGTAAACAACTGTTAAATAATATTGATGAAAGGTCTGTCAAAAGATAAATACAATGTCTAGTAAGCAACTGTGTGGGCAAATATTTCAATTGCTCCAGTCTAGCCAGACATACTGTGTCTGAGTAATTCCTGAACCTGGTCTTTTAAATTGAGCTGGGCTGGTTTCCAGACAAGAGCAAATCTATCCTCTGGGTTGTATGGCTAAAGACCTCAGCGCAGAGCTATGATTGTTGTTTCTTCTGTGATTTGCCATTCTTTCAAATCCTGACATTTTATGTTACAACATTGTTTTTGTTGCTGTTGCTTTAATCCCCCAGACACTGCTAGATTTAAAAAGCAGTAGAATAACTAAACTATGTGCAAGGGTTTTCTTCATCATTAGAGATTAGGATTCCAGTTCTCCAAATCTTCATATACATGGGATGAATCTTTGCAGGACTTACTCAGGAGCTGACCTTCAAATACTTGCAGGACTTAGTCAAAGATAAAGTTTATGTTTAATCAAAATTTTCTTAGTCTACTGGTAAAATGAAATGGTTGCAATGATCTGTACATTTAATGAGAATCAAAAACGGGTGACAGTATTCCGTAACAACCCTTTCAATTCCAAATTTTGTTACAGACATTATCATACTGCACATGTGGTCTTAGCTGTATGCACAAAGAGAAGTCCTGCTACTTAGACTCGGTGGGACCAAAACCATCTAACAGGAATACTCAAGTAGACTTGATCATGTACTTTCTATGTAAAAGATACGTCCCTGAACCTAGAAAGATTTTCATTATGACCATATAAGTATGTTCAGTGTTGTTTTTTTTTAAAGAGCTCACACTCATGCTTACAATTATAGCATCTTTGCATTATTAAGACCAAAACTTTTGTTTTGTCTCAAGGTTACTAACCACAAATAAATACAATAACATAACTCTTGAACATCACTTGTTACTGTTTATATACGGGGAAGGTCAAATATGACTATCGTTCACCTCATGATACTTGAAAGCTAAAGGAGCTGTGCCTTCAAAGTTGTCATTGTTACAAACAAATCTATTTTGAAAATCTGATGTTGTAAGACAAAGCAGTGAGAATGTGATAGCATCCATGTGGGGTTTTTTTCATCTAAACTAACACGGTATTATTTGAGTAAACACACACAACTACCCATTACCATTTAAAACCACTTATTAATATTGCTGGTAGTACATTTTTGGCAATTGAAAAAATATAAAGAAAACATTAATACACTCAAATTCTCTGTAAGTAGTAATTCTAGTATGCCTTTTTTTGACAAAATTACCAGAACTAGCAAGTAAGAATAAAAACGTGATTAGTCCATATTTTTAAAGACATGTAACCTTCAAAAGTTTTGCAGAACCCGCGTGGCTTAGGTTCCACTATTGGAAGTGATTAGATATTTAGCGGTTTGCATGCCACAGACTTTCAGGAAGAATTAACACACTATCAAAAGGTATTCTTATATTTCCTTTATCACAGAGATGTAACTCTTTACATAGTAGCAACATGCCAGTAAGACAGCATCCAGCTAGGATGCAAAATAATCTTTTCTTCCCTTTATTTTCAAGATTGGAATTAATCCCTGCAATAGATATTGACGGAATTTATTTTGGGGATTAAATTTTCTCAAAGCCTTTGTTCATAGGAAATGTAGCATGTGATACAGAGATGACTCTAAGTATTATCATAAGCTAATAAAAAGACAGAGATAACAAGGACCAAATCAGCAGCAACCAAATTTCAACATCAAAATTCCCTCAGCCTGCAAATTTTCTTTCCTTTTCTCTCCCCTTTTCCCTCGTACCCTTACTGCTCTACTTTTGGATTCAAGCTCATTTCTTCACTATGTTATTTTATGGAGTCGATGAAAACCTGATAACCCCCCTTTGCTAAGGAGGCAGAAGAACTAATTGCTTTTTGTTCACTATCTTGGCTGATGGGCGAGAAGCTAAAACCCAATTTATCCAGTAATTGCTACGTTCATGAAAAACAGCATCAAAGCCTTGATGCGTTTTACTGTTGTCTCTTGGGAAAGCTCATGTCTAATTCTTATGCTGATATGGCTCATAATATAGTCCTCTGACTCTTCTATTTGCACTTGCAATTACAAGGTTTCTTATTCCATTGTGCATATTCCTCTGAACTAAGATTAGCTTAACTGAGCTTCCTTTGAAAACTTGCCTACCCATCAAAAGCATCAGGCCTAATGCATTCTGTAGCCACGCAAAATCAATGAACAGCACAATTTTCTGCTTCCTGCAATGATCAATAGGATTCACATAATGGGTGGAAAATTTTTAATCATGACAGCCCAGCATCTAGCAGGCATAAATCTTCCCCGCATTACAATCTCCCCATTTCCCACTAGTGCAAATTTGCAGGTATTGAATAATATTTGTGTAGCAGCTACATTATGAAAAGCAATACAATTAGAACTTCACACTTCAGCAATGATAGGTTGAGATCCCAGAGGCCTGTTTCCTCGACAGTGTACTGGCTTCCATATTCCAAACGCAAAATCCTTTTTTTCTTCTGAAACTGATTTTTGCTGAAAATACACTTCACTGGATCTTAGGAAAACGTGAATTCAGGTGGACCACAGCTAAGAATAAAGTACATTTCAATGAGAAATATCTGCCACCAAATGAGCAGTTCCTGTCTCTGACAGAGTTTGCTTTCCTACCACTGTCCTGGCTCTGTTGATGGAGATGCAGAAATCTCTCTCTGGGCCCTTCCTCCTCTGAAAACTTGCAAGTGAAGAGGAGAAGCAAGAGACATTGCCCTCATTGACAGTGTGACCTGAGGCATGCTTGCCTTTTACTCAGTTACCAACGGGGCAGGGAGGGCATGTAATTCTCCTTTTCTGCGTTTCTTTAACCAGAGTTTAGAAATAAACAGAACTGTAATCCTAAAGATTCAAGATTTTTTCTGTTTTGAATTGTCCATATTTAAAATTACTTGCTCTTTTCACTTCTAAAACAACAGAAAGAGGAAACAATTCTCAGGTAATTAAAAAATTTGTAGATGTTAATAAAGCAACCACTAAATGAACATGCCTTTAATTGCATGCATGTTTTCTATGTCTGATGACTATGGGCAAGATTTTGAGGAAGAAATTGGGGAGTTGGATGCCTCAGTTTTGAAAGTATATTTTAAATGGCAGTTTTGGAAACCCCAAGTACCTACCTACTTTGTTAAAATCTAGTACAATATTCAGTGCTTAAAAAGTTACTTTAAATAGCAGAACTTTAGAAGCACCACTTTATTCTTAATTCATAACCACTGTGGAAAGCATGACTGAATGTTTGAACTGCAGTTATGCAAAGGTTGCAGTCCTGTAGGGTCCTTCTCCCACTGCCCTTGGGCTTGGTTCAAAAGCTGAGCTTCCTAAAATGAGTGCAGGACACAGCTGCCAGATCAAACTGAGTGTCATTTTGCACTTTTTTCATTTTGTTTTCAATGAAAGCAGACCATGCCTTCAATGTGTCGTTGGGGAAATGAACAAAATTGAGATGCTCAATTTTTTACCCCCCGACTCTAAAGTGTACCAGATTAGTACTGCAAAATGTAACTCGAGAGTAGTATAAAAATCCAGACACATTGTATTAGTATTCAGTGAATTTTAATCAAAGAAACTTGAGCATCTTAAAATGTAATTAGTCATTAAAATTATAAATTTGTAGGTTTGACCAGCTTGAGCTTCCATCTTTGCAAAACACATCTTTTCAATTAGAAATAATAAAAGTATTTATGGAAACATTTGCTTCTAATTTGTTTTTCTCTTATATTTTTCATGACTGACAATTTATACTTGTTATTTGGGGTTGGTGTTTTTTTATTTTTTTAAGTGTTCTCAGTTCTGAGAAGGTTTTGCTGATCAAGTTGATTCTAGAAAGTATTGGAGAAAACCTAGCTTTCTCATTGTAATTGGAGTTACATATATTTATATAATCCCATTCCTTATGTTACACAGGATTTTATCAAATATCTCAAACCTTTGTGGAGAAAACACCACTCTGACAAACTGACGAGCACTTTTGTAGTGTTTAGCTTATATTTTGTGTAAGAAACAGGTAAGGATTCGGCATAAGAAATTCAGCAGGAATGTGAACTTTGAATGTTGGTACAAACATTGTCATCATCCCAAAATTGTGTGTACAGCAGTATGTGTTTCTCTAATTTAGTGGTTTCTCAGGAAAAGTAGAAAGGAAACTCTCTGTGAAAGCAAAGACAGACTTAGGTGCCTAGAAAAAGTTTCTTAAGGTTGAACAGCAGGACCAGCTCTATGTTAGGGTATACCAGCGCCTTTTACTGCTCTTTGAGTCTACAGATCTCAGAGTCTGATCTTAACTGGGTAAGAGAAGAAGGTCTGTGGTGCAAAGGAACAAAACAGCAGCTGAATTTCTGCAAGTGCCTGAGACATAACCAGCCCTTCTGACTGGCTACGTACCTCACAGACCCTGCTACCAAGTGAGAGCAAGCAAATTACCTGTTACAGACTATAGTTATATAATAAATCTTTACAGTGGTGTTCTCGGAATTGATTTAATTTTCATCATCTGTCATTATGTTAGAATCACAACCCTATACGTGGTTTAGTGCTGAGCCTTTTTTTTGTCCTTGCCAGACTGTCATAAGAATATCTTTATGACTCCTTATGCTCAGTGAATCAGAATAATGATTCACTATGCCTTTGATCTTAGTGCAGAGCAAGTTTCACTGTATATGAACAGAAGTGCTAGCCAAATGTGAACCACTGAAAACAGACTAGTAAATAATAGTCAAAGAAGTCAAAGCATTTTCACTGCTCAAGTCTGACACACTTCGGTAATAAAAATGAGAAATTTGCAGGGGACAGCACACTTTTAGACCGTTCTTATAATAATCACTAAAATACAATTGGGAAAAGCAAAGGGTACATGATAAGCATTACCACACTATCACAACCATAAATGTCTACATATTTGTAGAGGTTTAGAACAAAAGAAGATTCTCTCCTCACTCATTTTTGCAAGAATTTTCTAAAGAAGGAAGTATTAACTCACAACTTGCAGAGAAGATATGTGAATAAACACTCATGACAGATACAAAATTATAGTATGAGCTCATCAAATACCTACAGAGAGCATAAGGCATTTTTCTTCTTATTTTTTAACATTAATGTGGGGAAAAAAGAGAAATAGACTCAGGGGACATTTAGTGGTGGGTTCTGTTGTTACTTCTAAATCTCTCAGCTGGAATTTGGAATGAGAAATGAAAAGCCTCAGAGCCCCTTTAGTGAGAATATTGAATCACAACTTCACAACCTCAAAGTCTTTCCTGTAAGCAAATGTACTTCCTGGCCAACAGTCTATATTTGAAACTGATAATTCACTGCTAGCTTTTTGCAGATAACATGGGAAGGAGAACTTAATTGAATCATGTCTACGGACTGGGTATAGCTGAGTGTTACATGGCCTGTGGAATCCGTAAGGAATTGAACATGCAGGTTTTATAAACAACGTAATAAAGGAATGTTATATTCCTGTACACTGTATTGACTGCTTGCCAGTAGAAACCATTTATGCCACGGTATATCCTTCTTTCTTTACATTAGGAGAAAGATACATTTTGACTTTTTGCATCCAGCCTGCAGGAATCTGTGTTGCCTGATTTAGCCTTAACTTGCCAATAAGGTCTCGGGTTGCTAGTAAAGTTTTCAAAATTTAAAAAAGGATCATCTAATTAATTTATTCTCTTTATTTGATCAGTGGTTCTATTTTAATCACTTTATGGTACAATATCACAGCGAGCGTCTAAGGATCCAAATTAAGAAACAACCCCACAAGACGTACAAAATAGTAATTCAGCAGTGTAAGCATACCCATTTTCCCCTAACCCATCATACACACCAGTACCTGGGTGGCACTATTCAATTCCTCTTCTGTCAAAGTTTAAAGCTGGGACTAGCTATTAAACAAATGACAAAAGCTCTTTGTTAACTCCCTCCCTCCCCAAAATAGGGTGGGGAAGGGACAGAAAAGGGAAAGAGATTTACAGGTTGGAAAAGTTAAACCAGCTTTAATCTAACTACAATAATCACGTATTATAATCCTGGGAAAAATGACAATGAAATATATACAAATATGCACAAAACCAATATCAAGCTCCCCCCACCGATGATGAATACATCACCCGGATGCTGCGGGGCACGCCCCAGGAAAGTCCCAGAGTGTGCTCAGCAGCAGGCAGGAGCTGGATTCAGGATCAAAACTAGAATAATCAGATAGAGTCCTCCTCAGATGCTTAAGCAAGGAGCTGGGTAGAGCTGGAGGGTAGCACCCTGCAACATCACCAGCCCAGCCTAACAGCCCCATGCTGGGCTTAAACAGGCTCCTGGGCCACGGGTGTGGGCAGAAGCACGAGATGAGGCTGCTTAGGGCCCTTAGAGCCCATCAGTGCCCTGGCCATGAAGGGAGAGGGAGTGGCCCTTGTGATCCCTCACCTTTATTCTGAGTATGATATGCATGGAATGGAGTACTGTATTGGGTCAAACCAGGACATCTTCATATACAGCATTCTACACAGACTTTCCACAGGAAAGAAAATCGCCTATTCAAATATGTTAAAAACTGAAGTGAAGTCACAGTTTATTATCACATTAGTCTCTAGAAAACAGAGTTAGAAGCTCATTCAATTATAACTACGAGAAGTTAAATTATAGAGAAGATATCATGTAATGAGTTCTCCTTTATACTATCATAGATGAAACGGGTCCCTTGCTGGCCATACTCTTCAACAAAACCGGGATTGAAGAAATTAGAAAGGTTAATGTATAAATTACAAATTTAACTATCACTAGCATTAATACAAAAGGTGTAAAATCCCACGTGGCTGTGCAACATCACCAGCAGTAAGCAGAGCTGCAGAGAAACAGGTGGCCCCTCATGAATGCCTTCACAACTCTTTCCTCCCGTAATTCCTATAATAGAGCATCGCTTTTAGTCAGTCTTCCATTGTCTGTTTTTCTCCAAAAGCGCATTTCTGGCAGACAGGTTAACTTTAAGCATGAGAAATTAAATATCCGTGATATTAACAAAAAGAAATACAGCTGACTGCCAATGTAAAGATCCTCCTGGCCACTCGCTGCAGATAGTTAAACTAGTGTAGCGGTCAGTCATTTTCTGATGTCATTAGATGGCTGACCCTTCTTGATTTTAGAATCTTTGCAAATGAATTACTCTAGATGGGTCCCGGGTGATTGATAAACTATAAACGTGTTGACTGTGACAAAAATATTCTACAATTTTCAACTAATGAGTTATATAAGAAATGGGCAAGATTAACACGATTTAAATTACAGGTCTTCTGCCAGTTGTCTATTATGCTGTGTAGATAAGGCACTAAATACTAATAGCACTTGGACAGTTCTATATCCTTTGTAACAATGCTTGATTTCAATTTCGCATCCTGTTACTATTTGGCTCACTAAATTATTCATGCATGCATGAACATGCACAAATACATACACACAGACATATATATAGTTGCCTGGGCTACAAACACCTTAAAAATTATATATTGCCCATCTTCTTCCTGTTTAGTTTGCTGTGTAAGTTTTGTAATGCACTAGTTTCCTCTTACCGTCAAGAAAAAAAATTGCAACGCTTTTTAAAAAGGCTAGAAAATTATGTTAAAATATATTGCTGGCATCGTTTCTTGTCTCTGTGCTCAAGTAATCAAAATGTTTTACCCTCTTTTATGTTGCACATTAATTGAGGTTCTATCGGATCTGGGGAGCCACAGTCTAGACAACATAAAACAGCGCACAGAAATGACAGTGCCTGCTGAAAAGACTTTATGTTCTGGTAGTCCTTTTTGTCATTATAACTAATTATGTAGTACCAAATAAGCCTGCAATATTAACTCAGCACTCAGGGGTTCCTAGAAATGGATGCTCCCTGTGATGCTGTGGATATTAGAAAATGCAGTTTCACAGTTTTGTTGTCAGCAGGGTCATGTGATCTATTAAGCACTGTCAAGTAGGAGAAAGGAAGGGGAAAAGAAGAGCAAGTCTATGGTGATACTGCTTGGTTCTCACTGACACTTTCCACTGCTCTTTCATTTTCATTATAGTTCATTCCTAGGTAGTGATACATGGACAGGAAGAAATTCTACTCTGTCTATGGCCAGCTAGGTCAGTCAGATGTTTACAGACAATCTCAATATACCAGATGGGGGGAAAACATGTTTTTTCAGGGAAGATAAAATTTGCTGTGATTACTATTCAAAATGGAACTCCAAAACATACTAATAGTTTTTAAAATTCCTGGGCAGGGTGGGGGGCGTGGGGGTAGGATAAAAAGAGAACTTTAAACATTTTCTATTTATATTTTTCAAATTGCAACAACAAAAGTCTTCAAATCCAAATAAAATTGCTTTCCAGGAACCCTACTTTTTAAATAAAAATCAGGTTCTGGTTTTCCAGAAACATTCTTTTCTTTATTGAAGGTGTTTTTTGAAGGAAATCTCATTTTTATCGCTAACACTAAAACATATGAGCCTATGCTGAGTACTAAGAAATATGTAATTGCTTTCTCGTTCTTAGATGTTCTGCCTTTGACAGAAGTTAAGCTGTACTTTTAGTAGTTTCCAGGTAAGAAATGAGTTTCTGTTGTATTGGTATTACCAGGAGTGCTATTTTGTTATCGGTGATACTTCCCATTAAATGTCAAAAATTATGTTCATTCTTATTGAGCATGTGATTCACTCATAGTCTGGAAGAAAATCTATTTCTCCTGATGGTGTATCTGTAAAGTAATTGCAATTGTTCATAGTGTTAAGTCCCCATATTTCCTTTATTATAGTGTCACACAGTGTTGCCAATTTCCCAATTTCCTTTTTCTGTTGCATTTCAGTAGAGGAAGCTAGGTTTTCACTTGCTTTGAGAATTTTTGAGAAGTGAGAAGCTATGAAACAGATGAAAAGCTACATTTGGGTACTATTTGGTGCATAATACAAAGATATTTACATTTGTAAACCAGATCAGTTTGCTACAGAAATTACTAATAGTAAACTAGAGAATCTGTTATTCCATTTTTTTCAAGGCCATTCTTGAGGATGAAGAGATCACTGCTGCTATGAATGAAAACCCATCTAAATCTACAGAGTCCTACTGATGTGGGTAGGCTTTGTTTGGCCATTGGTTCAGGCCTTTTAAACACTGGTTCAATGTATTTTGAATCAAGCAGGTAAAGGAATTTGTTCAAACTTCAAGAACATGTGTGCCACACTTCTGAGAAAAGAACAGGACAGTAAATGTCTTCATTCCCCTGTAACGACCATTTTGTGGCAGACCTACCGTTTATTCGATTCCAGCTTGGCTTTGTCCCCCTGTGACTTACATCCGCACGCTGTCCTCTTGTACATCTGCAATGCTAATATCTATTCTCCTTGCTGAGCATACCCCTTTCCTCTGGCATCTGCCCTGACTCAACAAGCCAGTCATAAATGTTTATAGGAAATCATGGTAATGCTGAAAGTAATACTGTTCCTATGCCTTGCCTGACCATTTCAATAAAGAAGCTGAGGTTCAGACTGGCAACAGAGCCAGGAGATGATTGTTCAGCTCTGGCATTTTACATTTTCATACACTAGCAAAGCATCTATAAATAGCCTTTGAGGAACATAAACGTTTTAGTATAATGGGATTCATGTTTAATATGGGCAATGACTTCCCTTCCCTTAGGATCGCAATTAAAATGTTTAGACAAAATTAAACTGCTTCTTGGGAAGATACTATGATGCAGAGCACAATATTTAAACAAATTCCCAGTGCCTGACAGAAAACGGTTCTTTGCAATCAAGCTCAAAGAGGAGACAACATAGCTGTTTATTATTGCTACATATGCTGATAAAATAGGGCACTTGAGCACCAGTGTCATAGAAGCTTATAGAAAAGCTGAAATTCTGAAAGAAACCAACATTCCTCTTTTCTGAAAAACAAATTAGTAGTTGTCTGAGGCAAGTTTGGGACATTTTTTCATGATTAACTAGCATCATGTTATTAGCCAGTTCCAGCTTTGGCAAGACAGATTTTCACATACAGAGCAGTTTGATAGAACTTGCTGTCTGCCTATTTGAAAGAAACAGGTTTTAATCACAGCATTCTCTGTCCTTGCAAGATCCTTGACTCTGGCTGCAAAGCACTTGTGCAGAACTCAAGCAGGGACGAAATATAATTTTACAATGCTTTTATGAGACTCCAGTTAATCTAGGAGCTAATCAGGGATTGTTTAGCCCTCAGCACAAACTGGGATAACCTCTGGGCAGCTCTCACCTGTGCTCTATTCAAATTCTCTGCAACAGCTTGTTATGGCAGACTGGCAATATCCAAATTCAAATACTTTTTTAGGAAGATAATTCAGACTTTTTCCCTCTTTGCCACACTTGCACTCTACATTTAGGAAATTTAGGAGAGGTTGTTATGACACTGATTTCTTCAGAATCCCTTTTATTCCAGGAGACAAGTGGCAGGATCTGATAGTGACCTAAAACCAAGCACGAGCCCCTTCCCCCCTCAATTCCATCAGATATTCAAGACAAAATGAGCTATGTTGGACCGACTTAAAAAGAACTAGGTTCATGGTTTCCAAATCTTATTCGGCAGTGATCTACTGATCTACTATTCAACTTTTACCATTTAGTTGGTTTTAGGCTTGCTATTCTGGTCACTCTAGCTAAAGCACACTTTTTCTTTACTGTTGTAAGGACTAAATTTTACGCTTCATTGTTATTATTAGGTCCAGGTGCACAACAATATGATAGTTGACAACATAATCATACTAAGGATTTAGATCTTTGATGCATTGAGATATTCTTGCCCTCCTAGATTCTGAGTTTTGTCTGTGCTACTGCCAAGAGGGCAATACCTAGAATCACAGAATGGCTCAGGTTGGAAGGGATCTTGAAAGATCATCTGGTCCAACCCTTCCTGGGAAAGGTAGTCTACATAACATTATTCTGCATTTAATTTTGTTTTCAAATTTTCTTGTACTTTGAGACCCACCTAGTTCCATGTGTACACTCTGAATAATTGTTCACATATCAAAAAGGAAATTCTCTCCAGGATGGTATGTTAGAGCTCTTCACTTTATCAGGTACGTTTTTATGTTTCAAGTTGCAACACCACCTAACACTAGATCTACTAGTTCTGATCCTCTTCATCATGTGAATCAAATACTTGTGGAAAATATATTTTGGTTGAACATAAGTCATTAAAAGTTGTCAAGAGCTTCTGACGCAATACTATAACGAGATGAGAAACAAACACAGCAAATGGAGACATTTCTGTCTTACCAGAGGTATTTAATCTAAGCAGCACACTGAAGAACTGTAGTCTTTGCATGGCAAACAGAGGATTTGGTGAGCTGTTGATTTCTGTTACTGTTGCTATTCTCTGTCACAATCTATACTGCCCTGGAGATATCTACTAACGCTTAAATGAAATCCGTGATTCTAAAATGCTTTTCTGCATCCACAGCTTTCCAAATCTTGGTTTGAGTCATTTCATGCTGTATGCTACCTGTGGCTGAGGTCTCTGGCATTATGTATCATTCTTTAACTGATGTTTACGGCCATGGTGAGATACATTCCCAATGCCAGCTTCTGATTGACTGCCATGTGCATTGACCACTGACCTCAGCCAAATTTCATTTCCACCTCTTACCAGAATATTCATAACATACTGGAGCTTTGGAAGTATAATGACATTTGTTTTTACAATTTTAGTTATCTTGCTTCAGTTAAAGCTAGAAACTGGCATTTCCCTCTTGCGCGTGTCAGTTGTATTAGCTTCTTGCAGAGCTATTGTGAAACCATGCTGCCTGGAAGACTGCTACAGATTGAAACCTGAGATAAAACACAGCTTTACAATGCACGTGCTTGCAGAGGTACATCAATCTTCCAGTCCCCCCTCCTCATCCCGCCTCGCAGTGCAATCAGCATTGCTAGTATCAATAGAAACAGAGCTTCTGTCAAGGTAGACTATGTCCAGTCTGGTATGAATATTCTGCTTGTTGTAACTCATTATGATACCTCATGTCCAATTTATGCCAGCATCATACCCTGTGCAGCCAGGTGGGAACTCCTCTGCTGACATCTAGAAAGTGGTCAGTGGTCTCAGAGTGTTCAATGTAGCACATCAACCTTCTCATGTTCTTTCATTAAATCTTCAAAAGGGCAGCATTTTAAACTATGATATTGTAGATACACCTTTACCTTTGTTTTGTTTTATGAGCATTGTTTAAAATTTCCTTGTTTGAACTGCCCTTTAAAATGCCTGTTGGAATATAGTACAAATTTTTAATTGTTACAAAAAACCAGAAAAACAGCAAGATCTAAGAACTTCAGATTTCATGAGTAACTGAAAACCACAGAATTTTTCTTCTTCCTAGTACATAAAACTGAACATTCCTTAGTATTTATGAGGGTAAAAAGGCAATAAACAAAAAAAAATATTAAAATATTATAATAGATCCCTAAAAAATACAGAGGAGTCATTAAAAATGAAACCCTCCATTTTGAAATACGAAAATATCTATATAACACATTCACTTTCTGAAGTATAGTAAGCTTTGTCAAAGTGGACAATGCACTTTATTCCTCAAGATTTATTTTTCTGAAAGTATCTTAAAAAACCCCTTTGTAGTCCACACAAGAAGTTTTTTCATTCTGATAACATATGCAGATTGTATTACAAACAATTTGCAAACTCAGTCATGAAATGCCGTATGTTTTTCCCGAATAAATGCATATACAACAGATTCCGAGAGCAAGAAATCAACTATTAAAACTACATACATGCTCTTGTTTCCAAGCAAAATCTTTCAAATATTACAAAATTTCAATTATTTTTCAGTCTTCATAAAAAAAAAAAATCACATTATTGCTATTTAAAAATCTAAAGGCCAGCTAGCTGATCATTTAGCTGACTGACAATTGATTAACAAAGAATTCTGCGTGAATACTGGCCGCAGCCTGAATGGTGATTTAAAAAAGAAAATCCCATAATCAAAGGAACTCTGCAGCCTGCTCATAGCACACTTCAGGTGGTCGCTGGGTACCCAGCTTTTGTACGTTCACTGAATATCCCTGGAGTTCTGCAACTATCCAAGTTTCATGGACTAAGATTCAGAGATTCCAGAACATAGATCTGGATAGCAGGAGCAGAGGTAAACTTAAGATTAGAATCATTCCCAGTTGTGGCTGTGACCTGTCTGATCTGACTACTGTTACAAGTTGTACATGAAACACAAAAGTATATGAGCACATGGGCTCCCAGTCCCTTCCAAAATAACTCCTGACAGAAACACAGACACATCTGTTCCAGGGCTGTTTTGTGAGGTACAATGCGAATGCTGCCATACGCTGTAAAGACAGGGTTTTCTTGTCCTACTGCAAATTTTCTCCGGAAACTCTTCACGCAAGCCTTGTGCGAGGAACCTGCTATTTACAAAACTTTTAAACATGCTATGAAAATAACAGCCTGTTTACTATAAAAACAGTAACATAGAAAATTGTGGGGGATCCTTCAGAAACCATAGGCTCCATGATGTTTCTGTTTTCATGATACTTTAAAAATAATTTAGATGTTCTTCAATGAATCTTTATGAAGAGACAGTAAGGATTTTGTAAAAGTCTTACAATATAGTTTGGATATTTCTCTGCTTAAAGAAGAGATGTTAGTTTGGAAAACATTAGAGATAAAAATGTATATATGTATATATTGTTTCATTTAGTTTAAAAATATAATTGTATATGCTAAATAAGATAAATATGCTGAATATACAAAATAACAAGGAAATTGCATGCATATAAAGTTAAATTAAATGTATTACTGTAATGTAGTTTGTATTTTGTTCAAGCAATATCTACAAAGCAAAATGACATCTCTTGACAAGTTCCACATTACTTTACAGGCAGTGTCTGTCTTTGGTCATCTAAATAGGCACACTGGTCTTTACTGTATACTTTCTTAAATAAAATACATACAGGTCTACTTTTGAACTGCTTGGATCCATTATAAGCAGAGGACAATATGCTACTAAAATTTGAACAAAAAAAGATGTTGCGTACCCCGAAGAGAATATTTTTCCAGAGTACAGGAAACAGCTTTTTCCATATTACTTTCACATTTAAGATAAAAGTAAAATTTGGTCAGGGGTCATGCTAAGGTTGGGACTGATCACAGGTTGATTTATGATTCATGAGTTGGGATGGGGGTCTGCTAAACACCGTCTGTCCCACTGATGCACAGACGGCATTTGGCTCGTGACACTGTCCTCCTTGTTTTCAGCAGGAACAGGTGGGAGAGAGAAAACAAAAAGCAAGGCAGAGTGAAAGTAAGCTGTTTTTCTAAAAGGAGTAAAGTGTGACTGTCAAATGCATTGATATTTCCTAACACTGCTTCTCCCAATTAGCAACTGTGTTTGGTTGCTATAGGGGTGGTATGTGATCATGAATCCAAGAGCAGGTGAGACACATCAGGGAAGGTGAGTTACTGCAGCACCAAAGAGCCTAGAGTTGTCAAAGTTGTATGGGAGAATGGAAAGCAGTCGCATAAAATTTCTTGATAGAGGTGTGTGCAGTACTATGTCAGTATTTGCAAACAGCTGTGTTAAAACATTTTTCACAAGCTGAGGATTACACACTTCACTGCATCAGGACCAGAACTCTCAGTGTTTCAAAGATGGAGCTCACAGTGATGTGTAACATGACCTAATTCCTGTCAAACCTACACCTATCAAAAAAATAGTGTTTCAGAAATGACTATTACTAACATGATTTTTAAGAAATACTACAAAGTTTTTACAGGAAATACTGGACTAATAGTCTGGAATGAGTCATGACGGCCTGCTGAATAACTAAATCACATTTTCATAATGGCCCCTGGATACCATACTCTCTCTTAAAGCCTGTGCCCATATTGGGTGAAGAGCAATTACAGCGGCAGAGGTTGTATTATTGTTTTCTGAGAAAACAGAAATAGAATTTTTTTCTTCAATCTTATGTCGTTCTGCAAGAGTGACTCTCCTTTCAATAGCCTGGTTTTGGTTTGTTGGGTTCCAGGCTCTCCACAAAAGGAAGGTAAGTATACCTCATTTTGAGTAGTTAAAACACGGTTTGAATTTTTCTAATGGTCACACCACTTAAAAGTAGCTATGGGTCTGATTTGGTTCTTTACCAGCTACTTTACAAAAATTAGGTCACAGTTATCTCTGTCCCTAAAAACTGTAGTGCTAATCTACATCCTGTGACCGTAGTATCTATACCTTGAAGGTAGGTGAGAAAACTGGAAATTGTTTTAGGTGGTCAGCAGAAATACTTCCTATCAGAGTAAAACATTAACGCAGATATTCAAACTCTGGGTCTTCACTTTGGCAAAGAGCTGTATAGGTGATGGAATTGATCCATTCCTGTAGCCATGCATAATTTCAAAATTCAAACTGTTTGTGCTAGCTAGAGAAGAAGCAACTCTGATTCTGGGAAGGTCTGAGTTGAGAGCCAGGTGTCTCTTCCGCTGACCAGAGTCAAACTCTGACACAAGGTACAGTCTAAACCTGTCCCAGCCTCCAGACGCAAAGGAAATGAAACAACACTAGATCAACTTTAACAGAGGTCATAAATATAACCCCCTCATGAAATTTGAAGAGGTACAGAATAACACTACCAGAGGGAACCAAGAAGAAAAATTAATCTATATAGAGAAGGAATAACAACAGACTATGGAAAAAATGCTAAAATCATAGTACATAAAGTTTCTGCATGATTACAGGAACAATTGTCTCTAAAAGCCAGAGGAGTTAAAGTCAGACAGAAGAAACCTTCCAATGTGTGAATATTATGGAATTTAATAATTATTTTTTAAAGGCAGGAGTGATTTAATTGTGTTATTAAAGCATTAATAGTGCTGTTTACTCTATGTGTAAATGTTGGTCTGTTTGCACTGGCATAGCATTCATATTCATAAAAGCCTTGATCTCTAAGTGATTGTATTCATATGACATCTACTCAACCGAAAAGCAGTCTGCCCAGAACTTTCTTAGTGGTTTTTCAGTCAGAGAACATTTTGGGCCAAATCTAGTAATGCAGATTCATAGGAATGGAATCTTAGCTCACAAAAAAAATGCTCAAACCTACAAAACATAGTAAGTGTAATTTTCAGGCAGCTGTTGACCCTGTGTTTTCTTCACATTCTTTAGATAGAACTTTCTCATAGTTTAAATCAGCCTGAAAGTACTTTTATTACTTGGGCATTACTCTGAATGCTGCATTTCCCCCTTACAGCATGGGTTTACAGCCAGACTGGCTCAAGCACCTGACTGGCCCTTTGTTTCAACCGATGAATTTCAAGCAGGTGAAGTGCAATTTACTTTGACATTTGATCTGTTTTCTGACTTACGCAAAAGTGTAAATGTTGCCCACTGAGCTGAATTCAGGCTTTCTGTAGGCAAGCACCACCCCACAGAAATTTGTAGGACACACTATGTGTTGATATAAGCAAAGGTGAGGATTGATTAGAAAAGGAGCTGCAAATGTATGTAGTGCTTATTCAAGGTTCCCTGGAAAGGAAATGAGAGAATGATAGCTGTATCTGAGACGCCTTCAAGTTATGCTGTTTTGGGACTGTTTGTGTTCAAGGGCACATCCAAGGACTTGGCTTTTTCTGCTGATAATTTCTCTTCTAGGCAACCTTACAACAGGTTAGTGAGGTTAGGCTCACAACAGATCCCCTTTCCTTTATAGCTGGTATATTATAAATTTCCTAGAAAGGATAGTCCTATGAAGGAAAGAGATGGGGGGTAGTGGTATCCTAATTGCTTAAATAGGATTTATGCTGGAAGAATAGGTGCTTTTCCAAGAACCCATCACTGACATCCTAAGCAACCTTACACAAGTCAGTTAAGTCGTGTGTACACTGCAGAGTCAAGAGGAAGTGTAAGTCCCATCAACCATGCACTCTCCCTTCCATAGAATTGACTTTAATTCACTCTGTATCAAGAGTGCAGTCTGGTGATGACGTATCCCTCCATCACTTGCTACAGTGAATCTAATGTCTTCCCCCCGCCACTCCGATGAAAGTTGATTAGATATCCTGTTACATTTGTTGGCAAATTAAATGCAAGTATATCCCGGTCTTTTTTTCCCCTCAGTCTATCTGGGCAGTCACAAATATGGAGCCAGTGAAGGTGGCCTAGGCTTTGCTCCTTGCAAGTTCCATAACGCAAGCTGGGTCTTTTTTTCTTTCAATACACATTAGAAAGGAGACTCATCATTCACTTCTTGTGTGTCTCTTCCCCATCTGTGGAGACCAGTGAGAATCACACTATCACAAGCTTTTACAGACCTGAGACTCTCTGTGTAACTGCAGTATCTAACTGCAGCAGGACACTGATTTTGATTCAGACTTTAAGGCTATATATAGTGTAAATAAAAATTGGGAAGATTACTATACTTTACACAGGAACACGGAACAGAAGATGGGAAAAGCCGTAACAGAAATATGCAGGAAGAATATGCTGGCTTATTTTATTGTTTCCTGAGGGTTGCTACTCTCCTCCCTTCCACTCCATCAGTACATAAATTATGCTGGTGGTTCCTTACATCCATTGAATACTAAATCTCCTGCCGCCTTCCTTCTTATAAAGATCATGAGTTAGTGGAACAATAATAGCCACGTTCTTAGGCTATAACAGCAACATTTAGAGGTATTTGTCTTTTCCGTTTTCTGACAGATCCATTACTAGTTCATTAGCCTTCAGTGGGTAGAGACATTCAGTAAACAAATGAAAGTAACTCCATTTAAGAGCTAGTGAGCTAAATACAGCTCTACCGCTTAGCCTGCTAATTATATGGAGCATTGCAAGTGCACGCTGAAACAGATCCATCCTTTCGCTGCAAATTTGAATGTCTCATCTTAAAATTTCTAAGAGCTAAGGCATGAAGAAATTTGTTTCTTTGTCAGAGTGTCAGTGGCTACAAAGATGTGAAACGGAAAACCAGTCCAGGAGAATTAGTGCTAATTTATCTTGCCATAGTTCAATAAGTGTGGAGAATATGTATTTTAATTTCAAAAGATCATTATCTTCCTCTTCCGCTGTATTTCCCTGTGATAGACTACTCCAAGTGTTAAAAAGGTATAATACTTTAAAGGGCAATCTCTCTAATTTTTAAACATAAAAAGATTTAAAAAAGAAGGAAAGGAGGAGTGGAACATGGAAGTCCAGTCTTGATGTTTGTGATACAAGCTATTCTGGAGTTAAATAATCCTGTATAAAATAACATTCACCATACCAAGCAACAGGATATAGTAGTCCTTCTCTTCCCTTTCCACAGACTTTTCTCCACCCCTCATTCATGTTCCTGTAGAGAAACTAGGCAACTGATCATCTTCCAATGCTTGGGTAGTAACCTCTTTGTGGTAGGCACATATTAAATAAGTTTAAAGTTCATAAACACAAGGGGAATTTACCTTGGCTGGAATGGAGGAAAAAGTGAACTTCACCTTCTTCAGCTACTGCAGAAATCAACAGAAATATAATTTCCATAATAGGGATGTAATTGGTCCACCAAAGCTAACCCGTTATTGCTAAAGACCACCACATCCTATTAATTTTGAATCTTTTTCTTAGGAGTACTGAGTTTCTGTGCCCCATCTAGTTTTACTGGGCTATCAGCAAACTTCCAGATTCAAGACTAAATGCTTTTACTCTTTTATTAGTGCTGTCCTTCAGCACATCCTCTCCTGACGTTTCTAATACTGACCACCTTTCATGTATTATGTAGTAGAGCCCATATAATCATGACATACCTCCACTCCCAGAGGTGCTGCCATTAGCTAACCTATCAGCTTCTTGTTACTCACTCTTCCATCACATCAGGTCATCGGTTTTGGTAAGAAGTTAGAAGAATCAAAAGGAACAAAGTGAAAAATTTTAGAACTGTCCCTGCTAAAAATACCTAGTGACCTGAAAAATTCTGAACATTTATGGACAGAAAGGAAGTACATGTTTTTTATTTCAAACAAGTTTAGAATTTTTTACTGTTTTGATGCAAGATAGAAAAATAGAACTGCAATCACTATTTTCTTTCGAAGGAAAAAAATGATTCATAAATAACTTTGGAATTAGTACACAGGAGTCCATAGAGGAAAGATTTTCACACTGAATAATGTGCAGAGTGAAAGGGAATTGAACAGTAAGCCAGACTCCTTCTCAGGGATTTAAGAGGGAGGCATAAGGTTCACAATATTTCCCCACCAAGCCGCTGAGAATGGGCTACTTCCTACCCAGGGCTCATCTAAAACTGACTCAAAATTAAATAAGTGGCAAGAAATTGCAACACTATTTTAACATAATTGTTTCTGTTGGAGGTGAAGTTGGAGGTAAGAATGATGATTCAGCATGAAGAACCTAAGCTTTTTTTACTTATTTCACAAGACTGAGCTATGTTATTGGTGCAAATGCTGGCTGTACTTTGACAAGGTATGATGTAAATGTCAGAGATACACATTTTGGGAAGATATGTTATTGCAGGGTCCTGTTGTAAAGATGCTTTTAAGAAGCTGCTGCCTCTTTTTCTAATTGATTACAGGAAGTGCATCTCTTTGAGAAGCAGTGAGAGCTGGGATCAATGACAGGCTAGTTTAATGCAGCTTTTAACAACAACCTGCAGAGATTAGGAGGCTGTCGGAAAGATAACACTGGAGATTTATAGATTGTTTTCTAAAGCCATTCTCAGCTCTCATGGGTGCTCTGTTATGTTTCTGTATGCTTGGATATGTAGTATGAACTCCCCTTATAGATCGAAACTGTACTTCTCATTTATGAAGAAAATAGCATCACACCTTTATGTGCTGCTCAACTTTTAACAACCTGGGAGGGAGGTGAGGTTGGTGTCTGGAAGCCAAGTCAGTTAAGTAGTACAATGGCTCAGGGATAAAGGGGAAATCTGAGTTATAGCTGCAGTTTCTTCTGTCACTTGAGTAGGGCATAATGGGCCTAATTCAGCTACTGTAATGTCACTAAATCGATGGAGCAGCATTACCAACAAATGAGCCCCCTGTGTGCTGATCTGGGGCTCAGGTGCTGCAGTATTTGGGTCTGGAGGTCCAGCTTCTGAAAGGCAGATGAAGTCCTTGGGGAGGGGCTGCACTCCATCAGAGAAAGGAGAGTGCTTCTTTTCTCACATTTGTAGCTTGGGAAGGAGTCAGAGGGATGTGTGCCAAACACAGAAGGGAAAATAAAATGTCACAAGAGGGGAGCAGCACTATTGATTTTCATAGAATTAGCCTACCTTGCACTAGCAGAGGATCTGGTCCACTTCCCTCTGACAAGATGAACCAACGATTATTAGCATTGCACTGAGCTTGCCACAGCCTCTGACATCTATGTAGTACCCTTTCAGAGGAATTTTTGTATTTATGGGATTTGTCTATTGTACCTTTAAAGATACTGCATTTTTCATTTAACGTGAATCAGATAGGGCTATCCATTACAGCTATTCCTGAAGATCATGTCACTCGTTAGTACTCAGAACAGAGCAAAGTAAAAATGAATTACCTGAACCATCACTATTTGGACACAGAGGGCACCCTGGTCAAAGAAAAAGAGAAATTCAGGGAAAGGTTACTCCCTCAAAAGCATATAAATTGTGAAGATAAAACTAGTTAACCACTTCTTTAAGGAATATTAGGAAGACTTTCCTGTGACTTTTGCTTTGTTTTATTACTGTAAGTCAGGAACAGAGCAACCTTAAAGACCAAAGTATAATGTATTGGGCAGACTCAGCCCACAGATTAATCTGCGCTTCTTTTCCAGCTCTGCAGAGCACTTGCCATCATTTTCATACATAAATGACAAGGACAAAGATGGACAAAGACAATTAACTTAGTTTCTCGTGAGCTCTGTGCAATGTATGAGGTGATGACTTGAAAACAAACCTCAGAAACTCAAGATATATAGAAGTTCAAGTGATGTGATTTCTTATCTGCAGTGAAGCATTAGGCAGCATCACACTGGCCAGCAGCAAAAAGTCACCTGTTTTCCTCCAAAACTGAGAAAGGGAAGGATTCCTTTTCAGTGGGTAGGTGTGGAGGTTGTGTTCTCAGCCTCTTTGCTATTAGCTTCAGTTTTTAAAATATTTCTTTAGGGAAAAAAAACCACTCCAAGTCATATATGGCAGTCAATAAATGAGGTGGTTAATATTCTACGATTCTGATCATTACCAATTTGGATACGTTCACTATNTGGGTAGGTGTGGAGGTTGTGTTCACAGCCTCTTTGCTATTAGCTTCAGTTTTTAAAATATTTCTTTAGGGAAAAAAAACCACTCCAAGTCATATATGGCAGTCAATAAATGAGGTGGTTAATATTCTACGATTCTGATCATTACCAATTTGGATACGTTCACTATTGCTTTTTTGGGTGTAAATGGTTGTATTTTAAAAGGTGGGAGTAGTCACTATAGCTGAATAAGCCATTAAGCCTTTGATAAAATCCACGTGGCAGACAGATCTGAAATAATTCTTTTCCCCCAAGCCCTAAAGTTATGTATTGAAAGCAAAGATTAGGGAAGATAGTGTTAGCAGAAATTCTCTAGAGCAGCTGAGAGAAATGCAGCAGGAAAAAAGTTCTACATCTGCACTATATTCATATGAATTTTGTGCAAAAGAATTCTCTAAGACTAGATAAAATATGGATTGTGATTGTCAGAGCATCCACCCAGGATGAGGCCCTTCAGAAGTGAATTAAAGCAGCAAGGAGTGCTCTGTTAGAAATTTAAGTGGAGATTTCAATATCAAATGCAGTTTTATTTTAAGACTGCAGGATGATTATTTCTAAAGTGTTACAGAAGATGGGGAATGCATGAGATCAAATCATCCACAAGAAGTTCCGACATTTTTTATATTGAACTCAAATGAACAGTAACATTGAGGGGTTGTTAAGGTTCATTGTGTGCGACAAAAAAAAAAAAATAGACCTGTATAACTTGAAGGAGTTCACGTCGGTTCCAGAAAAGATCTCTGGCTTAGAACAGTAAATATGAACAGGAAAAATACGTACTTCTAATACATTAGTTTGCAGAAATTGCTTTGCTAGTGGATATTACCAACAAGCAATTTCATTATACTCATCAAGAAGATTTTAACTGGCATGTTATACCTAGCAGTAATGACTGACAATCAACCAGTGTTTATAATTCAGTGTAAAACTATTTTTGCAGTTCAGTATAGATTAGATACATTATCCTCCATCTTATTCATCTCCTTTGTCTCTAGATATAGAAAACTGTTTTAAAAAAAAAAAAGACAAAGAATGTTTTGAAAGGGGATGTAGACCCCAAATCTTATCAAGATATAATTCTAAGTTAGAAGACAGTACCAATCATGTATATTGTGCGTTAAATTACAAGACAGTACCAGTGATGGTGCTTGCTGATGTTTTCTACAACAAAAAACCCAATAGCCCTCTCAGCACCTCTGATGTCTGAAGATGTATAGAGAAATCAATGAAGTAAAACAAATGCCAAGATGATGGGCCAAACACTTTTAAAGATGTCATGCACTTCCGCTGTGACAAACAGAGTGTGGCGATGAGCAGCTGTACCGTGAGAGGTTTTGCACCAGTGCCAGATGAACACATAAAACAGCCATAGGCTACACCTTCTCCAAATCCCTGAAGCAATCCTCTGCAAAGCCGGGAGGTCTTGGACAGAAAACAGCCACAAAAGGCCACATTTGTTTACAAAGACAGAAATAATGGACTTACACAACAGCCGTGCATGGATGTCGCAATGGCATCTCAAGGATACCTTGGACACTGCAGAATTTTTCAAATTCTGCATTAGGGAGCAATGCTGTAACTGCCCAGGTAAGAAAAGTAGGAGTTGGAAAACCTCATAGGGCTAGAACAAGAGACTCAAAGTAGCTAGAATTAAAACTAATGTTGCCATCGCAGCATTTTATGGCACAACACTGATCAGCATGGTTAATAAACAGTGAAAGAGAGAGCTTTGATACTGTTTGGCTCTGAGGGAACTTACTGAACTACATGTTCTACATGTTGGATAGCTTTTATGTCAGATGTGTGTAGATGTACTTATTTAGACATAGTACTTATGTAGGTCTGTACTGAGAGTGCAAAATGTGTCTGTCTGTATGGCAATTCCAGGGAGCAGACCCAAGAGTCAGCAAAGTAGCAAAAAACACTGTCAAGGTGCTGTGCAGCAGAAACACAGAGTACGGAGAGATGCCAGGCATGGTTTCTATCTGTGCTCATCGCTGGACACTTCTGAGTTGCCTAGCTCATCCGGAAGCCCATGTTGTGCTATCACCAAGCTTTTTGCCAAGAGCTGCCATGACTGAGAGCGATCATCAAAGTTGATTTGTCTTCCCTTATTGCGTTTCGCCCTGGTATGCAGCTTCTTGTACACTTGTTCATTTGCCTCTGCTGTGACAGGTCACCATTACCTTACATAACTTCATTTATATCCACTTGACACACTCAGAGAATTTGGGGGACAGAATGCAACTGTTTAGTAATATTTTATTTCAGGGAGAACAGTACAGAAGTTGCAAACAACTTATGTGCCAAGGAACAGAAGAGTTTCATTATTAAAATATTTATTTTCATAATAAATGAAACAAAACTGGATCCTACAAATGTCTCCACTTGGATGAGTGTCCATGCCTGCACATAGCCCTGTAAGCATCAGTGATATATCTCCTAAGACTTGAAGCCTCCCCCCAAAACTAGCTGCAGGATTGTGCTTATATTTCCATCAAACACCAAAACCAGAAAGCCATTGTTATTTTGCTTTTAGTTTGTGTGACTCAACTGGGTTGTCTAGAGTTAGAAGTGCTTATAATAGATAGTCAGATGAGATGCCATTGCACAATAATAAATATATTTGGCCATTTGATGGCAGTGTTAAATTGTGCATCGCAAGATATTTTTTAGGTTCCAATTTTGCTCTTGGGCCCCTACACACCTCTTGCACCTCTCTTTCTAGGGCTTTTGTTTCAGATCTCAAACTCTGACCTTTTTACACCACTAAAAAACCCAAAGCAAAAAATTCCTGCTAGGAATAAGCACAATATGGTTTAATTTATCTGGAAGAAGCTGTTGCAAGTATCAGTACATAATGTTTGTAGACATCTTGGTGGTTTGAATGAGTTGAGGTCCCTACTGCAACATTCTGGATCATTCCATCAAATAAAAACCCTTGAGTAATTTGTACTCAGAGAAGTTCTTATAAAAACAGGAATCTTAAAGGAACCATTTTTTTCCCCATTCTCCAACAACACACATATAAACCTCCAGCCAGCAATAAGTCCAGTAGAAAGATTTGCATTTCACTCTTGTACAGCTCCAAGACACCCAACATCCAGGACTCGGGACTAGTTACAAGCTCTGAACGCATCATACTCCATAACAAAAAGGCAATCTTTCTCTTCTAGACAGTCTCTGTAACTATATTTACAGCTCCAACCACCTGTCAGCACATCATTCAGTTGAGGGAATGATTCAGAGTGAATAATCTAGGTGTGTGTTCTACCTTTTTTGTTGGGATTTTTTTTTCACATTTACAACAGGTGGGATTTTTTTTTCCAGATTTATGAATTGTATAAAATTACTAGATGAATCAACTCAGGAAGCAATTCACATACAGCCTGCAACATCTTAGAGAAAAGCTGCCACATTCACAGCCCGCATTTACATTGGTCTCACTCTGCTTGGGGGCTCCTGGGATTTTCCCCTCACGCAGGTGGATGCAGAAGGCCTTGCAGCAGCAGGGATAATTCTCATCCTAAGGTATTCTTCAGTTGTAATTAACTCAAGCAACTGAAATTATTCTACAGACTTCCTAAAGTTTAGAGGGTGCTCACTTTGAGCTTCGTCCAACACTCTCGCTTCTCTATAGATGTATGACATTAAATCCATCAGTCTTCAGCTACAGAAAGTTAGGAACAGCAAAAATAGACCTCTCTGACTTCCCAGGTTGGCCAGTAAATGCAATGAATAATAGCCAATGATGCAAAGATATATTCAAAGTACGAGAATTTCAGTTGGCTGATTTAGATCCATGGCAAGTTGGCCTTGGCTGGCTGGCTGCCACATCCCCATCCAGCCGCTCTCTCACTGCCCCCTCCCCAGGGGCAGAAAATAAAGTTTTAAAAAAACTCATAAATGAAGATAAAGACAGGAAGATTGCTTACCAGTTACTACCAGGGCAAAACATACTCAAGGAAAATTAATGTAACTTATTACCAATTGAGTTAGATAGCAACAAATGAAGACAAAATATAACACATCTCCTCTCCCTCTCTTCTTCTCCAGCAAAATTTCACTTCCTCATATACAGCTCCTCTCCCTCCCCTCCCCAAATATTGCAGGGGCCCTGGGGTGAGGGTCAGCACACAGCAGTACCTCTCCACTGCCCCTTTCTCCTCACAGTTTTCTCCTGCTCCAGCATGGGTCCTCTATGCAGGCTATGGAGGCTATGGAGGGGTGCTATGCCTCTTACCAAGAGCAAAAGTAGTGCTAATGTTTTCCTTAGAGAAATCAGAAGAATAGTCGTAGACCTGAGCACGTGTTCTTCAGCAGAGTGAGGATTTGCTTTAGGTACAGGCAAAATTAGCAGGCCCTTGATGTGGTAAATGGTCTCTACAGGGAAACTGTGCTTCTGCTGTTTCATTCTGCATGTACTGCTATTTGACTCTGCCACATGCCCTGGGGGTCAGGGCATATGAGGTGGTGGGGAAGCCGTCAGTGAGGGATCTTTCTGCTCTTCTCTTTGCTGATTCTGCAATGTGGTAGGATTAATCCTAGACATGTAGGGATAGCTAACCTTTTTTCTTAAGTTTGAAGTGGGGAAATAGTACCTCCTATACTACTGAAGAACCTTACTTTGGCTTTGTTATCACAGTCTCAACTTACACAACAACTCAACAACAAAGCTCAAGAGGTGAGCTGCCTATTGAAAGAGCTATTTTGAAAACTTCTGCAGAGAGTCAAGCTCTTCTTACCCATTTTCTATGTTCATTTGTTTGAAAAAGACTAAAAGTCAGCAACTCTTCCGTATTCCCATACCTGCCAATTTGACTGTGGAAGATTCAGAGACAACGTGAACTGGAATTTGTTCTGAGTAGGTATCATCAGTGCTACTTAGGTACAAAATGCTGAATCAAAAACTCAAGTGTTTTATGCCTTCAGTGGATCTTCATGTAGTTTACCTTAGCTCCCACAGATAAACAGCACTGTAGATGAAACTAAATGTGTAATATTATCCTCATTTAATCTTTGTCTAATTGTAAATCAATAAATCAAGGCAGAATCTCACAACAGGAGTATTTCAAACCTGCTCTTACTTGCTTTATTGGCACACATGGTTAGTAGTAGCAGAGTGTTAGTATTGCGGCTAATGTGGTATTTTCCTAAGGTCAAGGCTAGATGCAACTTTCTGGTTTTGTGTTCTTTTGTTTAATAGTTCTGGAGGAAGTTGAGAAACTTTTTTGTATAATCCTCTTTGCTATTCGTAACTTTGAAAGCGGCTAATCTTTCAATTTAAACACCTACTTTGAGGGAAGAAGAGACTTGAAAGCTCATGCTTCAGCTGTCCGTGGTGGACTAGGGTACTATGCTGCAGAGTGCTAATTTGTTAGTGTGGAGAAGATGGTTTTCTAACTTAATGTTCTTACTATTTTTGCCTTAACAACTCCTAGTTCACTAATATGAAACACGGGTAGGGAGAATCTAATAATCAATTTTCTCATTTTGGGTTTTACTAAAACAAACCTCTGAAGCCATCATATTTCTGAATATCATCTGAATATTTGCCTCCTCTTAGAATTATAGAATCATAGAATTGTTTAGGTTTGATGAGACCTTTAAGCTCATCAGGTCCAACCATTACTGTCCACCTTAAGTGGCCTATAAAAATCCAACTGGAATGATCTTTTTACTTGACAGGCTGCCTTCGGTTTTAGAGTTTTGGTTTTCCTTGGGCATCAAATATAACCAGATAGCACAGTGACCTCAAGCACTTGTGGTGAGCATCAGAAGACATTGCAATCATATTAGCAGTCCCTAAATTATTCAGAGCACTTTCTGGTAAAACGGTGCTGCAGGACAGTGAAAGCAAAGAACAATTCCCAGCAGATTTTTTTTTTTCCCTCTTGCTGTCTGTAATTATTTCTATCAGATAAGTTATTTACTATGCAAGCTTACCTTCAAAAGCATGTTTGTTAAAAAGAGAAAGAAGAAATCCTTTGTAGGGCCTGCACATGATTAAATGGCTTTAACAAAGCATAATGAATAACAATGACAAAGACCTGTCAATTGGAATTTTAAGCATTTTGGCTTGTGAATTAGAAGAGCAAATGATATAAAAATGATTACATGTAGCAAATAATTGGGTATTTGCCAATGCTGCCTATTGTTGAATATTACAGATGAGCTGTTACTAGTTTGCATATTTCTGTAAATAACATTTCTTCTGCAGTTTTAATGTACTTACAGTACAGGGAAAACCAGTCTGGAACTATTGCCTTTATTGGCATTTTCTACAGCTCTCTGAGAGAGGAATTACTGTATGGATTCTGCTGTTGTACAGCCCAAGAAAATGACTGGGATTTTTTGTTTTTTCTTTTTTAAAAGGACTTTAGTCGGAAATATCCAGACAAAACTATACACGAGTTCTAGTGCTGCTACAGGACGGATGACTCAAGGAGGGGTATCTGGCTTTCTTTGAGTGATGGGTGGTGATTATTGTCATGGTCTGTCCTCAAAACTGTATGCAGGAAGTTGGATATTTGCATAAAATTGCGCTGAATGAAATACTTCTCTTTTTGCCATTGTATTGCTATCAGTTATCTAGTAACCAAGACTTGATATAAGGAATGCAGTAAATTAATGGCTTATTTAAACTATTATATTGTAAACACAGTTTTCTGGCAGATGTCTTCTTGCATGAAAACTTTTTCATTACAGAAATTCGTTTTGTGGGGACTGATTTAATTTTTTCCACTAATGTATTCTTTTATATGCAGATGCCTAGGGTAATATAGCCTTTCTAAATACTGTGGTTTAATTTTTCTTATTTCATTGACAGAGCTAGGGCAACATCGGTGAAATGAATTTGAGAGGGGGTGAGTATTCTAAGATGTGCTTATACCTTTCATTACTATACGCTTCAAAATTAAACCAAATAAGAAGCTATACAAACACTGAGATATACTACTATAGTAGACAGGAGCTGAAGAAAAGACAATAAATGTCATAAAACCTTAGTTTTCCATCCAATTTTCCTTGACAAACATCCTTTTCTTTTATACAGCCTCTCTGTTCAGGAAGGTCCATAGAGAGGAATGGCTAGGCATCCATCACTTTATCACTCTGACGACATTCGTTAACAATGTCACCTTTTATTTAAACCCAGAGTTTGCTCTAAGAAATCTATTTTTTGACAACATACTATGTGGCTGAGGCAATTTTTAACACCTATTACTCTTGTGTATTGTGTTTGAAATTGATAGTGCTGAATGTGTTACATTTCTACTATCAGATACTCATTGTGGGAGATAGAAATGCAGTGAAGGCCACTAACATATCATTGAAGAAAAAGAACAGAAATCTGATGGCTTTCCATTGAGGGACGGCTGATCAAAAGGGAGGTTAAGTAAGCAGAATACATTGGATACTACTTTTTTTCCCCCACTGGAGAAATGTGTACCAAAGTAAAGTACTTCAGAGCTCTCCATCAGACCAGTGTTCTGGTATCAGTGCTGTAAACAATTTCTTCAGGATGCTGTCTGGGAGAAGTGGAGAGAGAACAGAAAAGAAGAAAAGGAGAAAAACAAAAGGCAGGGCAGGGATATTGTAGTGGATCTTCTAAAGAAAGTTACATTTTTTTTCATAATCATGAACAAGCTTACATATTCCTTTTGAATACAAATGTTTAGCTCCGTATAGACAGCTTTCCATTAATAACAAAGAGCAGTGAAGCAACGAAATACGTGTTGAAATTCTGCCCTGTATTTTAATAAACTTGGAGCAAATTCCCTGAATAATCCTGTAATAATCCTGTACTGATGTAGTTTATTTTCTGGTGAGGAAAATCAGCACTACTTCAGCATGTACATCAGTTGTTGTGGAAGCCAAATCAATCAGACAGTCAGGGTGGATCTGCCTAGACCTCCATCTAAAAGCAAACTCCCCAAAGCAGTCTTAAAACACTGACTCAGTAGCCTGGTTTTATTAGCAAATGAATTAGAGCTCCTCTTTTTGTAATCACGGGACACTTTGTTGCCTGAGGGCACAGTGTCCTGCTGTGACTCCCTCATCTCTTGCTTCACCCTGAAGCCTTTGGCAGCACCTCACTGTCCTGAGTTGCTCCCCAGAGGAATGGCTATCTCCTCTTCCAGTCATTCCCTTTTCAAAGGAACAAAGCATGCAAACTGAGAACAAACCAAGCGGGAACCATCCTTCACACAGACTAATTAATGCTTGTACAGGTTTCTTAGGAGATAAGTACTATTTTATTAAATTCTCACTCTACTAATATCAGAAGACTTTCTGAGTTAAGCACTGGTCCATGCAGGTTGAGTATTTACTGCATGCCTCAAAAATTTTCTTTTTTCCCTAAAATGTGTTTAGCTTCTCAGGCTTGTTTTAATGGGATAGCTTTTTAAGATAGGGCAAGGGTGGGGAAAAAAAGACTAAAAACCTTGGAATATAGCTTCAAATACCAGTTTAACCCTATATTCTACCTCTGGGTTTCAGATCCATCAGTATATAATGAGGCATCGCTATGATATATATCATGCAGGTTATGAAACAGGAAAAATAAAAGTAATACTCAAGTAAAGTGATTTTAATTTTCTCTTGTCAACAGCTTTGTTCTAAGGTAAAGGCAAATACCTTCTAAAATCTAGCTACTAAATTTTGTTATCTTGTTCGTGTTTCTAAAATACATGAAGAAGAGCTGAGTCTGAAACACACACTCTGAAAATGAGTAGTGATGAACATCCTGTGGTTCTAAGTGAAATCTTATTTCTGGTGAGTTGACAGGGTATTACTGACTTCTGGATCATGGAGTGACAATGGATCTTTTCTTATGACAGCACTGACAGCTTCATGTAACTGAGTTAATTTAAAGTGATGTTGATTTAATTCATTGAAATGAGAGTCTTATAACTGTCTTCAGTCTCAGTGCAGAAAACAACATGCATTCCTGCTGCTGTATACAAATGTTAGCAACAACACGTTGAAACACAATCTCGACAAATCATTTAAGCGTTTACTTTAGCCTGCACCACTGCAGCAAAACACTTAAGCACATGCCTAAAGGTATAGACATGCTCAAGTGCTTTTCTGATTAATGATGGACTGGAGCCCAAGTGTCTAATTTCAAGAGTAACATTGTGTCTTACTGCTAGATTGGTAGAATTGCTCATTCCAGTACTATCCAGGGAGATGAACATCACATTTCACTTCCCTTTTTCCATGAATGCTGCTGGTACACTTTGGGTGGGCTAAGGCTGGAGGAGTTCTGAAATATTGACGCACAATCAGACTTGCCACAAAGTGATGTTCCGAGTTCCTCAAGAGGCAGTCAGAATGATCCCTCCAAAATGAAAGCTTATAAACTGTTACTTTCTCATTTGGATGAATGAATTCTAAAAATCATTTTTCAGGAAATGAAAGGGAGGAAATGGTTAAAGTGCTTTAACATCCTGTCAAAATGTCACGTATGTGCAGGAACAGCGTGTGTTCATTTTAAAAAGAGATAAATGCAGAAAAACACAAGACAGTCAGTCCCAAGCTGGAAAAAAACAAGGGAAGAAAACAAAGGATAAGAACATTGTCCTTATTGTGAATCCGCATTTCAGTCTCCAGATGGTGAAAACAACTAGGACAAGGTCTGAGTTTAAAGAAAAATGCAGCCCTCCATTGCCAAGGCACTGGAGACAATGTCAGACTTGTCAGATTACTGTCTAATCAATGATTTCTCTGATTAGTGACCCACTGACAATATAACCAACTCGATGTGTTTATTCCAAGTGTGAGTCCTGATGCTCTAAAAGGGTGAAAATCAGAAAAATTACAATATTAAGTAACTCAAATCCCCTGCATACCAATTGAAACTGTCATTTGACTTGCTTATTTACAGGGTTTGAAAGGTTTATTTGACAACAGAAGGGCTGATAAAAGGAATCCAAGTCATGTTTAATTACATCAGTTTTTATTATCTTAATTAAGCAGTTCACTGCTGTGCACTCTAATATTGTAACTTTGTATTTTTGCATAACGGAGTACAAAAGATTTCTTTATAATTTCTATAATTTTGGGCCTGTATCTGCCATGGCACTCTTCTTGTTGAGTTCACATCCATAGGTATGAGGGCAATGTGTTAAATCTTCACAGAAACACTGTTTAGGCGGAGAACAAAAATGCCCTGAAAGCTGAATGGAATAACAAAAAGACAACAGAGTCTGTACCCTAATTAATTCTAGATGAAAAGGGAAAATTAGAAAAGGCAATAAAGGATCGAAAGCCTGGAGATATTTGGACAGGAACTTGGAAAAGATTGCATCATTGTGGAATTGATGACAAAAGTCCATATACCAGTACTTGATTACAACTAGAGATTGTATTAAAAAAAATGCAAGTTATGACTTAATCTATGCCAAGAGTACATAGATATGGTGTATCCTCCTGATAGTTGAGATGAATGTGGAAGGAGGAAACTGGATAATACTGATTTCAATTTTAATTTACATTTCAAATTCAAACTGTTTTAATTATGTCTAATTGAAATGATTTATTGCCTTAAGTGGTAAGGAAAAAGGTCTGCACAGAAATGCAGTTTCTTAATCTTTGTACTGCACGTTGTTCCTGTTCTTCATTTGTTTATTGTGTTGAATGCAGAAATGGCAGATATGTTTGAACATCTAAACTTATCGAGCTGAATCATGATATGAAGAGAGAGGAAATACTTTCTGCAACCAAGAACCAACAATGTGGAAAGGCGAACCACTTAAAGGTGAACTGACACCCCTTAAAAATAAACACAGCTCAAGTTCCCAAACTGGGAATAGGTAGGTAAGCTTAAAATATGTACAGCTTAAACAATATTCTGTAAATAAACTTTTTTTAACTGTCAAAACTTCATTTTGGAGCTGATTATTTTTGTGGCTGTAGGGAGTGCTGTTGCCATTACCCGAGGATTCTTCCCATATTTTATAACCCACCCTCACCACAGATGTCCTGTAAGAAAGGACGTATGGATCCATCGTTGTAGAGAAGTGGAGTGGCTACAAATCTGCTCTAATTCCAAGCATTTTCTCATTTCTCCAGCCAAACGAAACTTTGCAGCTTCAGTGGGTGGGTAGAGTGGAATACTCTGGGTAAGGCAGCCTCTAGCTCAATGGCTAGGGCTGATTGAGATGATGGCTATCACTCTGAAGACAAGCAAACAGAACACGTGTTTCCACTTCCCCTGGAGGAGTTTCAGCACAACTGTGGAGTAGTAGGGCTTTTGGGGAAAGTAGAAATTATTTCAGAGCACAGTGTTCGGAAATGGCAGGTCATCTGGACCAAGCCTCAGCTCAAAGCTGGGCCTAATTAAATTTTGTGAGTGGCAAAAAATCACTCTCTTGAACAGCTGTATTAGCCCCTGGCTGTCCATCACAGCAGCATCAAGCCTCATTGCCTCAGCAGTGTGGGGATGCAGCTCCAAAAGAGCATTCCCAACTCTCCAAGAGCAAGTGGATCTGCCCCCCTCTCCATAACATCATCTCCCCGGCTGGCCTGGGGGAAAGTGACAGCTGGGCCCCTGAGACTCGGGGGATTTTTTTGTGGTCTTCAAAGGGTATTTGCCCTACAAACCTCTTTTCAAAGTCAAAAGCTGGTGTTGGCTAAACATATTGAGCATTGAACCTTGTTCTATTTGCCTCTTACTGTACATCTGCCTATAAAATAAATACTATAGATTATGTCTGTAAGAATATCCATTGACTTTAGTGTCAATGAATTTGCTGATTGAAATGTGCTTCAAGGAAGCTGCTAAAAACATATTAAAAATCATAAAAATTGATAGGTTTTCAGTGTGTTTTTAATCTTCTATAATAGGGATAATTCCTTGTTTGAGTGGTTTAAAAAAAGCTACAGAGGAATCATCTAGTACAATCTGTAACACTTTCCATAAAGGAATGGAGGTGAAAAAGCAGTTGCGGTAGCTTCTTATGCCGTATGTAACTGACCTGTGGGAATGCAGCCTGTCAGAAGCCTCTCATGAGGACTAACTATCCATATAAATTCCCATGTTTGAGTTGATGCTTGCAGACAAGCTAAGGCTGATGTCAAAGTTCTGAAGGCCAAATTAAGACAAAGTTTTTCTAGGTTTCTTTGAAGAGCAAAGTGTTTCAGACTATCTTTCAGCTCCTGTAACTCAAGTCTCCTTGACAGCCTATTATTTGTTCGGTCATATTACATTCTCTTGATTCTTTCTGACAAAGTTATCAAACACCCCACTGGGACCACAGCCAAAGAAGCATTCACCTTTATACAAAGGGCCAAATCCTGATAAAGAATGCACAGCTGGAGTAAATGCACTGTTTGGTCAGAAAATAGAGCTAAATGGAGATTTCTGCTGCACCTTGTCACAGCAGGTGTAAATCCAGGCCACGGGAACTACAGGATATAGGGAGAAACACAATGTACAGCTCAGCAGTGCAGGTTTCTCCCTACACTAACACTCCTGTGCAAAGAGCCACAGTAGAGCTCAGATTCATTATACATAGGTGTGCTTTTATTCTCCCTTTATTGGCTCTCTGTTGTCTATTCTTCTATCCATAAGAAAGGTGTTATTTCTTTATTTTTATCTTGTTCACAGCTGCAATGGGAGAGATGTAATTAATCCTTATTCAACAGCAGATTCAGTGTAGTCAGTCATAGTACCAAAATTTTTTTAAATGCTTACTGCTCATTCCTTCTGATATGCTTATTCCTTTCTATTTTATTGCAATTACTTGCTCAGCTTTTCACATTTTTCATTTGAGTGATAAGCGGTCTCATCTTTTGCATGTCTAAAACGGTGTGTTTCCAAGTGCCCTTCTTCATTCTGCAGTGTACTCAGCCCTGTGAAGGTGTATTAAAACAGGTACCACCAGTCTACATCCTCTTACCAATTTCTGAAGAGTTCAAAGTAGCTCCTGGAGATGAACGTGGTAACCTTTTATATCCATCCCACAGCTAGATGTAATGATTGTATGAGCATTGCCATTGCATTGGTAGCTACAACAGGTACACCAATACACCAAGTACTACGCAAACACAACATAAGTCCTGCTGTGATTCCACCTAAGTTTAAGCAGAAGAGTTGGCCCGAAAGAAAACCAAGATCTTCTGTCTATCTCTGTGTTCTATTTGCTATAGCACACTTGTACTTCTTAATCAATTGCAGTCCAGTCATCACACAGCTGTTCTATAACTGGTTTATTTATCTATATGCATATATAAACGCATATATATGTTTGTACATACGTGCATATGTACAAATGCACACTCTCACAGACCAAGGAGCAACCTACAATGGCAAGTCCCTTAAGGGGCAACTGCTGAGTGTGAAGGAGGTGAGAGAAGAAAGAAAATGAACGTAAGAGTGTAGGAATTTATTTTGGTTTACTGGTACCTTTGGATCCTTGTTTTACAAGCTCCTGTAATAACATGGAAACATTGCCTATGATTCACACAAAAGCAATAATTTTGGTCAGTGCAACTTACTCGCTTTCCACCACTAAGAAAGACTTCCATAACTGCCACTTTCCTTTTCACAGGGTAAAATTCTTCTGCTGTACATTTTAAGAACTATGATTCACCTTGTAAAAGGCAACTGTCTGCAGCTCTAGGTTCAGGTACCTGCTTATTGCAACTGCTAGTGATTTTCTCCAAGTACAGGAGTGCAGACAGATAAGGAGCATCAGAGTACTGCAAATATACCATCATCTTCTGCTGTGACAGACAAACTAGAAACACGTGCTCTTTTAATCGGAAGCGAGCATTACATTGGCCATTAGGAAGATAGGTTCTAAAATTGAAAGATTACTGTTGATTATGGATTACTTTGTGAACAAGATTATTTAATGAACTTTAATTTCCTGTAACTAATTCGTTCTTTGTGATCCAGAAGTCATTTTGGAACAATGCAACAGGTGACATTAATAAATATCTGAAGCATCTTCTATCTCTATAAAATCCATCTAAATCAAGAGATATATTTTTCTCTCTTTGTCTTTCCTGACACTTCATCCCTAAAGCACTTTGCAAAATAAGGTAATATAGTTACAGAAATAAAATAGCAGAAGATGGAGATAAATTGAAACGCAGAATAAACAATGGATGAGATGTGTATTTTTCTTTCTGTGCCATGTTCCAGTGCTTTGTCAAATATTACAACTTTGTCAATGAAGCTCCTTTGTCCATGCTTGGATTTAAGCTAGCAGAGGTGCAGTTCGTCTGAGAGCACAAGTGTTCATTGATATTTTGACAGCTTCTGCCTCTTTGCACATCAGCTGGTGTTCTCCATTCAGTAAGAAATAATGGAAGTGAGCTGTGGGTGTCATAGCTAAAGCCCAGCCCATGGGACCTTCTACAGCCAGCGTGCAGAACGGCCAGGGAGGCCACCTCTCTTTCCCTGTAACTGCTTTAAAACTGTATGTGTTGCATAGTACAAACTAATATACATAGCTTTTTCCTTTTTTTTTGGTAGGCAACAGCAACCTTTTCTTCCGCCTACAATTTGATCTTTCTATCTATCTGATGCAGGAACGTTTCCTTGCATACAACAAACACTGGCTCCTTTGCAACTGCTTGTCAGCTCAGCCCAGGTGGGATTCCTATGCAGAGGTGAAGTGAGGCCGACAGGATACTACGTTCCTGCTGCTACTGGCAAATCTCACCTTGAATCGAGCTAAGCCATTTCTCAAAGCCTTTGCCTTTGCACACATGAAGACTTTCAGCCAAGAGTTCAGTAGCAAAGTAAGAGCAAGAAACCACCAAAAGCAGGAATGCAAAAACATTGGCTGTGAACTATCCCCTTTTCTAAATCCTCCTGTCTGGGAGTCTGTCATCCTTGTGTGCTAAGTAACAAAATGCGCTACTCTTGTCTGAGTAAAATCAGCTATTTCATGTTTTCTAGGTCAATTCAGATATTTTTATTGATTATATCTGTGACCCCTTAACAATAATACTATTTGCAGAAATCAAAGTGGAACATGTGCAAATAAAAGTAATCATTTTAAATAAAGTAATTCAAAGAAAAAGGTACATGCTGTTCCATTTATTGAAGATTTATTTTTAATGCAGCTTATTGGTATTTATTTGAATTAGACTGATGCGGCAAAAACCTAGACAAAATATGAAATATGATAACTATTATTGTCCTTATTAATATTTCATATTTTAATGCGTAGCTACAGTCACAAATAAAAAACAAAAATATAATTCTCATTCCGCTCTCACAGCTTGTGTTATTTTTATGAAAACTAGATTCTCATTATATTTGCTGGTTTTAATCAGTAATGTGATTTCCCTCTCTGTGCCAGGCAGTTTGTTAAAAATGAGGTGTTTCCTGAAGAACTCTCTGTTACAACATTTTAGAATCAAAACTTCATACCTTAATTTCATAGAGAATGATCACTCAAACTTATTCCATGGCAAAAGTCTGTCTTTTCATATGTCAGTATTGGTGAGAAATGACTTTACCACACCAACCTTATACTTCGATGTGTAACTCAACATTTGAGCGCGAAGGTATCAAATCGTGTGGAATAAGAAGAACAAGCAAAGGGACCTATAAGAAGAATATTCTCAGTGGCAAAGATTTGCTTAAAGACTAAACTGAAATTCTTTCTCCTGAATGTTGCTGAAGTGATGTTGTACCATTAAAATCAGATGCAAAATGATCTTGTTTTACAATCTTTAAGCATATGTCAAACACATACCCAGGGAATGTATGTTAAAAATGTGCTGTGGGCAAGCAGAAGACAATATTAAATACTGCGAAATGAAATCTAATTTTAGAAAATATGCTAAAATACTTGAGTAAAATGTCTACATATGTTTCTCTCACAGGTCATAGCATAGGCATTCCCGTCTTCAAGAGGAGGCTCCTCCATCTGAACTGGGAAGCAGACGAAAGGTTTGGAAGTAGAAAGAGGTGTGACCTGCACCCCTGGGGCTGTACCAGGGCTAACCAGGAGGCCGATCCTCCATCCTCACTTTCCCAGGGGGGAGCTGCTTTTACTCTCATGTGCTTTTATTTGTAGCTGGCCACTAAGAAACACATCTTCCCTCCCTGTGTCCAAAGAAGCAACGAGGAGTGGTATGTTAGGGTGTTCATTTATGAAACTGAAGTCATGGATTTATCTACCTCCTGTTTTGACTCTGAGGACATTCGTCGGCCTCCTTGGCAAATTTGTGTGGCAAAGAAGTCTATAAGTTTGCTATCTAATCTACTCTGCTTTTCCTTATGTGTTTTAAAATGTTTTCTGCCAATTTGTCTGATTGTCCCCTTATTCTCAAATTGTGGGACTTAGTGAATAACAGTTCTGAAAGCACATTATCCACTGCCTTTATGATTTTGTAGATCTCTGGTTTATAATATGCCAACTCAAAACTGTTTGACTTGTGCAGTTCGAAGCAAAGACAAACAATTTTTATTAGGATTTTGAAAGATTTAATTAAAGGTAAGATTTTTTTTTCGAGAATGGTTTTCCCCTTCCTACACTACTTTCGAAACTAGAAGAAATTGAAGCCCACTAAAAGTATTTACATTGCAAAGGAGAGGACATTCCATGAAAGACTTTTGTGAACAGTGACAATGGGAGGACTTTATGTGTGTGAGCGGCACACAATCTGAATTGAATATTGAGGCAAATATTTCTGTTTGCAGAAACCAGAAATAAAATAAATTGTATGTGGTTTGGATAAGAGCCAAGGACCCAGCATTGTGAGGGCCGCAGGTTATAAGCAGCTCTGACACCATTATCACGTTCGTAAATAGGACATAAATCAAGATGTATTCAGATGACAGCATTTTCTGCAAAGCAGTACTTTTAATAACAACTCCATAATAGTTCAAGATTATCATATTACTGCATGGAATGCAAACAGGTAAAATAATCACTCTCTGAAGATTAAACAAATGGAAGACTATGTTAGTTCAACTAAGTTTTTCTTTTTCACCAGATAGTGCTACTCCTGTTAAGTTTGTTTCTGTCAGAAGTAAAGTAGCTTACCTGAATAACAACCGCATTTACAAGACAACTCTGCATCCACCAAGTGCTCTTGAAAATCTAGGCCGAATTATGAATTTTATGCATTTAGAAATTTTGTAGTGACCAGCTCAGAGAATATACTTTTCAGCAGTAATAACAGCTTGAATCTAAAAGTGAGAAGGTTGTGTGCAAGCGCCAGGTTCCCAAAGTACAGAATCAGTATTTGCCAACTATTTTGTTTCGGATGTTAGATATCTCCTAAGGATAGCACAAAAACTTGGTAATAGATGATCACTTCAGTGACTGCTGGGAAATGAAAGCCATGTCATGGCAACTGCTATAGCTGCTCCAATGCACTTTAATCTCTGCTGACCTGAAAAACAGCTGGTACTTCAGAGCAAATCGAAGAGGCTTATGGAGGACCAAGGATCAAATTTCTTGCTATTCTGCATCTTCTATCTTCATTTACTTTTGTGAAAAGAGGAATAAATCAGCTGCTTTTCAGATCTGATTGTACTATATACCCACTTTACAAAAAGATGAAGGATGACACAGGTAGGAAGACAATGGGGAATATGCCCACAGGGACTGATGTTTGTACTGTTATGCACTTGGTTTTTTGAGCACTCATGTTTTTCTCTTTGGACAGAATGATGCTTAGGAAAACACTTTATGTACAGCGTAAGGGAAACCAATACATTATTTAACAATTCTGTGTTGGCATGTGCTGATTTTTGCTTGTAAAAATATGCCATATACTGGGAAACTAAATAATTTAGGATCCCTATCCTGTTCCCATATATGCATGTAATATATGAAATATATGAAATATGAAATATGTTTTCTGTCATTGTCAGTGAAAATCAATAAATGAGATTTTCAGTGATGTGTAGAGGCAATATGGCAGAAAACTAAACAGCGTTATGAACACTGAAGTAACGTTTTGCAACGTGTATCATATAGTAGTCAGTAGATTAATAGATAAGTAACACTACTGACACCACTGGATCCTTATTCTGAATTTTTCGGAAGTGCTATAGGTGATTGTATACCTTAAGTGTTTACAGGAGGAAAAGAATCTATGTTAGCTGTACCATTCTGGGTTTCTATAACAAAGGACAGAATGTTCAGACTCCCAATATTGCTTATATGTTAGCTGCTGGAAACCAATATTACCATTTCAGCTGCTGCAAATTTAAGTTATTAAACGTCATCCCTGCATTGGTACACAAAACATGACAGACATGTAAGTGTCAAACAGGATTTGTGTAGTCTATTGGTAATCTGGTTTGAGGTATAGCAGTGTGCTTCTCTTGTAGCTGTGAGTCTCACTGTGAGCCAGATTGTAAGACACCGGCATTTAAATGTGTTCTATGTTTCAGAGGGTTCTTGTGGTTCATAATATTTGTGATTCAATACACTCAGTGCCTTTGTACTCCAAGAGGACTGGTAGTTACTGTGACATGAGATAATTTTTCAAAATCCTGCTTGCAGATTCATAAACTCCTATTGACCGTGCTGTGCTGCCCCACTCTCCCGGGCGAGTTTGTTTGGGCATCTTCAAGCATGCACAGAGCCTCTGCAAGCAGGAACGCGAAAGTGTAAAGCTACCATTTGTTGACCAACACACTCAAAAGACACCTAGGGTCTAACCAGCTGGCCAGGCTGAACACCAGTGTTGCCACAATCCCTCGATGGATGGAGGAAAGGCTGCTGTCTTCCGTCAGCACCGACGTGCTGTTTACACCAGTGGCCTAACCAATGGACCTGACGGTCCTACAGTTCTTGACTTACCACTTTTTTTTGCCTTTACGACTTCATATCTTTCCATGTCTCTTTCTTTTTGAACCCTTGAGCAACCATGATCCAATCTCAAAAACCTACGTCTCCCAATAATTTTACCTTTCTTATTTCTCAGTGAGCTTTGCTGCAGCTCTTTCACAACCTAGAGATTTTCTTAGGCATCTTTGCCTAAGCTCCTGGCTGTATGAGAGATCGTGGTGGGGCTGGACAAGCAGGGGGCTGTGCCCTGGGGTGCAGGGGATTTATTTCAGAAGAAAGAACTGCTACAGCGCAGGTGGTTGTTGTTGTATGATGTTCAGATACCGCACAAAGCTCCTCCATGAGGTCAGCTTTACACGTCAGTGGCATCGCAAAGGCAGGACTTCAGAGGTGTTGCTTTTTCTCATGTCCAGCTGAGTATTTAATACAGTAGTTCCTAGACAAATACTTCCAAGCTAATGGCATAATGGATTGACCTTCATGATTTCATATTGGACTAGGAGAGGTGAACATTTCTAACCATCAAAAGTGTTTTCATTATTCGATGAATAGGTGACATTTCCAGTGTTTTTAATGGAGGAACAGTAGCAGAACTAGCAAAATCTTTGAAACCAGTAGAGCTGTATGTTGGTGATAATACATCATGTTTTTCTGGAAGCTGTATTTTGGAGAATTTAAAGGCTTTTAAATTAACATATATATTGCTAAATATGTTAAGGAATTCAAACATAATATATATTTAGAATTAAAGATGAACATGCTTAATTTACCTAATAAATGGAACAATATGAACCAGCCTGTCAGCAATCCCTGATTTGCTTTTTTTCTTCAGTCTGAGGGTATAGATACTAAATTCCTTCTCCCTACAAATGAAGACAAGGTAGGCCTTTGAGGGGGCTGGCACAGCTTTCCTCCGCACAGCCAGTACCCTACTGCCTGGGGGTTTCTAAATAGAATGGGGAGTGAGCTTCAAGTGAAGATTCAAATGTGAATACTATTAAGCTATTGTTAAGTCATAGAGGAAACATTCAAACTGTAGTTTGCTTAAATGAGCTAGATGGTTGTGCTGTTTGAACTGCATTCACCTCTTTATCATGCTCAATGGCTAGAGTATCCATGGGGTAATGTCTCCTTAATAATTTGCTTCAAGATAACAAATATTCCACTTCGCAGTGTAAAATGGAAATAAAATAAAATCTGAAACAGGTGATTTTGAGGTCACAATTGTCAAACTGAAAAATGTCTGACGTGTTTGTCGGGTAGCAGGAATGACAGAAAGACGGTACAGACCTCTTGCCAAACAGAAAAGATAATGAATAGTGAAACACAGTGATGATTGTCACTCAGATAGTTTTCAATAATGAGATTCAGCCTGTGTGTTCCTAGCAACAGATGCTCTCAAAGCCCCTGTCACAAATGACCTTTGAGAACAGTATTTGTTGCAAAGAACTACAATATTAACTGTCTGTTCACAGATTCAGATATCCCACATAATGCTTCTGTTCTGCAAAACACTTTTTTGAGATTCCAGGTTTTATTTCTTCAAATCTCCCCTCCTGCCCTGCTACCTCCTCCCTAGAAGAATTGTGAGAAAATAAACAGGATGTAGCATGAGAAAAGGTTTGCTGTTAGGGTGGAATACAAGCACTGATGTTTGTCCCATTATCTGGAGAAAAAATGTGATGCAAACATTATGGCCAGTTACTGTAGCAGGTATAGCTTTAAAGATTTTTTTAGCATTAGCATCCTTCAGCCATTTAAGTACCAGTGAAAAGGGTTCCTGTTTAACCCTTAAAGCTAAAGATTCTTCCCTGCTGCAACAACGCCAATGGAATGGATGAAAAATACAATGGATATAGTACAAAACTTTTTTTCTCTGCCAGACTTCCCTCTAGAAATTCAAGTTAATTAACACAGAAAAAGAGAAAAGCTCTTTGTGCTCATCGTCTTCCTACCCACCCACCCTCTTCCTTCTTAGAGAGGGGGAAGGTGCCAGAAAATAAGGAGAGAGGAAGTCACATCAAATTCAAAGCCTGCTCTTGAGTTTCTGACCCCACAAACACTATTGGAGGCTAAACTGAGGCCCAAGCATCCTTGATTTTCTGACTTAAAATTCAGATACAAGTTTAATGTGCTGACTGCTGACGTGACATCCCTTGCAGAGATGAAATAGGGGAAAGCGCCATCAAGGTGGTTGCGCTCTCTGTTTTGAGTTAAAGGAATTCCTCGTGTTCAGTGCGGTGTCTGCTCTGCCCAGAAATCCCAAGTCAGCTTTGCAGCCTGTCCTCCCCCTGGCCACAGTGGCTGGGCTGAGACCCCCTGGGGACACACAGGGCTGAGTCACAGCTGGTCACCTGCGCGAGTCCCACCGCTCGTCACCCACCTAAGCGGCACTGCCCTGGTCACCCATGGGAGTTCCACCACCCTCACTGAGGGACATCCCTCTGCTGCACTGCCTCTTCCTACCCCTCAGCTCCTACCGAGAGCTGGCCTCAACACCCCGGCACACTCTCACAAGCACCAGCAGCCTCCCCAGTGTGAAACCAGTATCTGTCATTTCACAGAGAAAAGGCAGGAGGAGAAGGAAGAGGAGGAGGAGGAAGAGCCCAATCTGAGATGTCCTCGTGTGGTTCAGCCCCCTGTATGTATGGGAAGTGACAAGGGACAGTATGGTCTCCCTGCTAAGGCTTTATTTAAATGGATACTGAAACTTCTGGTCCTGTTTCTGCTCTTTTCCCACCCTAAAAAATTAAGTAAAGAAATATACTTCAATTTAAAGCAACTTTTTTTTTTACTCTTATGAAGTTCCAGATATTTTAGACAAACCCAATTTCCAGACTTGTTCACATGAGCTGTCCTACTGATTTTTTACATTCTTCACACTGCTAAGGATCTAGGTTGAGAACATTTTGAACAAAGCTACAGTATTTACACTCATTTTCAACTGTATTATAATTTCCTTTCCTTTTTCCTCTAAGAAAACTTTCCCATAAAATACAATCACATTTCAGAATTCTTTTCACCTCCTTTCCAATACTTCTCCTTCCTTCGTGTGCCTTGAAGAGTGTCATGAACTTCTGTGGATTTGTCTGGAATTACTTGCATGTATTATATCACAGACACATTTTCTGCACTGGATGAAGTCCTCTGACTAGGAGTATTACCATTTTTAAACCGCATTTCTTTATTCAGAGGAGTTGCTGGGGTGTATGTAAGCACACTGTTGCATGAGCTTGTATTCCATAAATTACAAAACTCTGGACACAAACAATCGTGTTGTATGTGAAAATTAAAATAGTAGTGCTATCACGGAAACAATGAAGGGAGAGACAGATAACTGAATGAAAAAAAAATCTCTAACAACCCTTTCTAATCTCTCCACCTGTTTTTGTCTGGGTGGTGGCCAAACGAAAAAATGAAACAAGTGTTATGATTTATTATTTTGGATTCTGGTATAGGGGCTGTAGAAGTAACAGGAATATTTATTAATGTTTGCAAAGAGTGTAATTTATTATTGATTTTTTTCTCAACCTTATTTAGATACTGACATGTGGAGACTATGAAAATGTAAGAAATATTTATAATATTTATTACTTCAACTGCTACAACTGCAACATTCTTTTGGCATACATCGTCTACTGAATTAATTCTTTCTTCTGTTTGGTTGTTAATTGGAATTTATGTTCTTGTTGTGAAACCTCACATATTTTCATTTTATCAGCACCAACTCAGATTAATACTACAAAACCTCAGATACTCCATGCAAAGATCCATGCTTGATAAATTAATCAAGAAAAGACTTTTCTATTATTAGTGTTCTGTATTTTGAACAGACATTAGCTAAATGTACTTTGTGTTTACACATCTGAAACGAAGCACCA